>JAODJU010000039.1:11568800-11591300 GCA_026776725.1 Gnathonemus echidnorhynchus
TATCTATCTATCTATCTATCTATCTGTCTGTCTGTCTGTCTGTCTGTCTGTCTGTCTGTCTGTCTGTCTGTCTGTCTAATCACCTATACTTTGCCAAAGCATGCAGATTAACAGCACGGACTGGTTTGAATGGTTACTTACACTGGTTTCCCTGCAGTGCTCATTCTCCTAGACAGCTTCAGTAAAACGCAGAGCTGCATCCAAAAGCTTTGGCTCTGCAATCGCTATAGGGCTTAATTAGTATGTAAAGAGCCCCCCCACCACCATTCAAGTAAATATATAAATTACACCTCAACCTGTGTTTGGACCAAACTTACTGCTTGTACAATAGCTCTCTTTTTCTCCTGTAGCGACTCCCCCTCAGGTGCCAGACCTGAAGAGCCCTGTGACGACTGACCCCCCCCCCATCACAGTAATGAGGCAGCACTGGTCTCAGATCAGCCCTCTGCTGAATTCTTAAGCAGATATTATGAATTTCTAGGCGATTCAGTAATAATTAGTGTAGCTATATGCCCAGGAACCAGTATTATTATCAGGGCTGTAAGCTTCATTAATTCATATCGAAGAATGACTGAATAAATTGAGAATTAATTTCTGCATAATTAATAAGACACAGGTGGGATGGCGGACATGAGTGCGCAAACACCGCGGCACGGAGAGGTCCGAGTCCCCAGTCACCGCCCGCTGGGATCCGCGTCACCCTCATGTCGCCTTACCCCATGTCCCTGCACTCACGCCCAAAGAAAAAGCTGCCTTCCTCAGTAACCATGGTTTCTTGGCCATATTCTGGGGCATTTTACTCCAGAAAACCAGAAGCAAAGAGATAAGCAGAGAGCGACCCCGACTCCTGCCATGAGGCACCACCACATCTCCTGCCAACATGATCCTGATCCTCCCCCCCACAGCCATAAAATCCCCCTCTGTTACACCAAACGTCTGCTGCTTTCTGTTCTAAATGCACATCACTTATTACTCTTATCTTAAACATATTTCTAGCATAACAAAATTCCATCTTTCAGGATATTTTATTTGTGTACAGTGTAGTTTTTAATGTCATTTGCATTGTCTTCGTACCTTGTCTGTCTTGTATTATATGTATGTTCATCTTTGCATCATTTTCTTGCTGCTCTATGGGGCAGAATTTCCTCCAGGGATCAATAGTCAACTTTAATCTTAATCTTAAGATTAGCGATTGGATATTCATTCTGAAATAATAGGGGATAATCATGTTAATCAATCAATCAATTAAAGCATTTAACATAGTACTTAGTTGGTAGAAAATCAACAAAATCCTCAAAATCCTGTTTTTTGTCATTAGGGAAGTTTATGCCAGAACCTGTGGCTTCTTCTGTAACGTTACATGGAACAAAAATATTTATAAAGTTCACATAGAGCAGTAAAGAACCACTTGACTTGTGCATTGTGACCTTGCGCTGGTCCTGCATCTTCAGGGAGGTATGTGTATGTGACTCCCAGGTGTCTCAACCATACGTCTGAATCCAAGAAGACTCAAAATTGGGGTGAAAATGGTGGTGCGTGGACCCCTCCCCAAGGAAACAGGTGCTGTAATTTCCCTGTGGGTGAAGTCAGACTCGACATTGTTTATAAGAGTGAACTCATTTTTTCTTGCAACATTGCATGTTCTTTTTTATTTATTTATTTGCTTCCAGTCGAGATATGAGATGGAATCCAGAGATTCCACTCCCTCCTGTGGCTCCAGTTGAATTAAACCTGAAAATGGAATTGGATCCTTTGGGAGACTTTGCTATTGATCTGCTACATTAGCTAGATCTGAAGCTTATCTGATAGCAGAATAACAAAGGTTTGTGCCAGAGGACATCTGTTTCTCTGTGTGTGTGTGTGTGTGTATGTATGTGTGTGTCTATATGTGTCTGTGTGTGTATGTATGTATGTCTGCGTTTGTGTCTGTGTGTATGTATGTGTGCGTATGCATGTCTGAGTATGTATGTATGTCTGCGTGTGTGTCTGTGTGTATGTATGTATGTATGTGTGTCTGTGTGTGTGTATGTATGTATGTGTGTCTGTGTGTGTGTGTGTAATGGGAGGCCTTCACATCTGAACAGGGTCTGCAAAAAGGCACAGATGGTCTTTGCTAAATATTGTACAGCCTTACAGGTGATACAATTCCATTCATTCCATCACTTCTACTTCTTGCAGTTGTGTGTGTGTGTGCGTGTGTGTGTGTGTGTGTGTGTGTGTGTGTGGGGGGGGGGTTCTGAGACGAAACAAAACGGCATTGTCTGAGAAAGCTTAGCTATGTTGCAAATAACTGCGGTAATAACTATAGTATTATGAAATTGGATACAAGAATCCCCATTGTCCTAAAACAGCGGAATTTTTGCAAAACGACGGCTTCGCTCCCCTTCCAGTCTGCCGGAAATTAAGTGCCTTAAGATTAATCTCGCTGTGCTTTAAATCACATTTTTAAACTATCCAAATAAATCTGACGACTGTTGGCTGCTAAGTGGTTGTGCAATTATGGTAGACTGTGACAACGCATAAAATTCAGTCATGTAAATAATTCCTATATAAGAAACTTTTCATGACGTTAAATCCGCCTATAGCTCAGTGAATACCCTAAATAATAACAGATGTTCCTTTCGTTATGCCACTTATGCAATACTGTTTTGATTATACGCAGACCAGTTCATATCATAAATCGGCATTCGTTTATATATTTAACTGTCATTTCATTTTCCAGCAGTTAAATTCGAACCGTCTTTAAGGTTTCATGCAGTGTTTTCTGCAGTCATGTCTACAGAATAATATATTTTATTAATAGTTAATAAAATTAGACTTTATTCACAATTTGAATAAAAAGCACCATATATTGCTTTACACTAAATGCATGTAAATTACCCGGTTCATGGCCTTTCCTACATATCCTCAGGTCTACAGTCTCACGGTTCTAATCATTCCGTTCTCCCAAGGTTATTCATATGCACATTTGAAATGAGCCGTAAAATTGGTCAATACATATTTGATTCAGACATTTATTATTTAGAGTCTAGTCTTAATGGTTTTTTAATCATTGGTGTCCTTGGGCCACGCATATCAGGATGAGAGGTAAATTAAATTGTCTTCAGTCGCGGAAATGCTTCTGACAGTTAACGCTCCCTGTCATCGCGCATGCAGGATAGACGGCACAGTTGTGGGACTGGAAATCCACCTTGGACACGGGGGTGTCAGCCAGATTGAAGGATGTATCGCGACAATAAAACCTACCTTCACAACAGATTTAGGGTCAGTGAAGTTCATAGTAATTTACATGACAGGTATATTACTGCACTCCGGAACAAATGAGAAACTGGTTTGGGTTACTCTGGGGATGAAATCCAATCCGCCTTTTTAAAGTCGGAGATTAATCGTTATGAAATGCACATGCGATTTTATTCAAGTAGTTTTGTCAATACTGAAGGGTATATATGACTTGTTTTCTCACTGAGATTCATTTGTTTCACGTTGAAATACTTCTCTGTTTTCTGAAACCCAAACATTTGCAAGACATTTACTTCATTGGACTGTTACGCTCCGAGAAAGACTTGCCTGATATTGAAGTATACTTGCCAAAGATTTATCTCTATAGTCAATAATTTACACCATCTACAAACTAAAGGTTTACAAAAATATACAAGAATGAAAGTCTATGTTGTTAAATCTGACCAAAGTGATTTAAAAAAATCATATTAACCGACGCAGAGCACAGAGGAAGACGTGTCGCACTAGTCAGGATTTCCCCCTCTCTTATCTATTGTATTACAACACATACAGTAAAACCGCAAGGTGAGGGACGTGTCCTGGATCACGGAAGCTCCGGAGAGACCCGAGGAATCCCGTTTAAGTGTTCAAAGGGGCGCCCAGCAGGAAAATGAACTCTTTTTGTTTCACGAAGAAATCACAAACAGAGGGAGGGGGTGTTTAGCTGAACTTCTTAAAGGACCCTGGAGTACAGGTTTAAAGGCTGGCAAGTTCTGAAACGTTTTTGCCAATTCCTCAATAGCTGCAGAATTTATAACCACGCGGAGAGTATAATAACTGAATATATATGCTGTCAAAAAACACAAAAAAATGATGAAGCTGTCCGGGTGACAATAACAGTACATCTATGTCGTAATACGATTTTCAGATACTCTTATGATTGATGGCATTGAGGTGGCGTAATTAAATATATTTAATTAAATATAGGTTAATAAACGCAGATCCAGAAGTTACCTGCAGTGTGACGCATTAGTCCCAGCGATATGTCACTGACCACCGGTATAGACTGCGTGTTCTCACGTAACGACGCTCATACTTCTGGATGCCGCAGTGGCAGATGTGACCAGACAGACACTTTCTGCCTCAGTTTAAAATTTCTCTTGTGCTGTCAGGGATGTGAATATCTACTAATACCCATGTGTCAGTTAAAATGTCAGTCATCTGGTGTGCAGGAAAAAAGCAAAGACGAAAACGTGTATATTAAGAAGCGCAACTTAAGATTTAATTCTGGTTTTTAAGGTATCGACCTCGTAGTAGGCTACGTATCTATGAAATGTAGCCAACCATTTAAAAGGTGTTGGGAAATGAACTTAAATAATGACAGTAATTTAGACTTCTGGGCATACGGATAAATGACAGCTTACATTTTCACATGTAACTTCGTGGCTTTGCCAGTTACAATCGGGAAAACAGATCTGCGGCTATTCAGACGCGCATGATTACATTTAAAGTGTTGCGAGAAATACTCACGGATTTAAACTTAATAAAAGATTAGATAGAGGAAAAAACTTGACACACTAAGTTTCGATTAATAGCTTCGCGAATGTAGGTTTTAATTACCCTTTTATAGGCTACCTGGCAATGAAAGCGGGCTCAAGTAGACTTCAATAATCCTCAAACTATTGTTTGATTGAGACTGCGAGCTGGAAAGGGAGACCGACGGGAGGCCAATGAGAAAGGAGAGGCGTAAGTGGCCCTTAACGCACGTCACCCGCTAGTCTTTAGTACAGAGTCCTCTCCGGCGACACGGGAGTGGGGAAGTTTGCGTGGAGCTACTGTTAAAAATACAGGCGGAAGCGGTGGGGGGGGCACCTTGCATGCGAAAGCGAAATGATCCGCGGCAGATGACACGATCACTTCGGCGCACACACGTTGGTGGGCTTCACGGAGCCAGTACAGCCGTCGAGATCGAGACCCTTTTCCACGTGGAAGTGCACCAGTACAGCCGGGAGAGTATCAAGCGGTAAGCTCCGCGTCCTTTAACGCCTCCACACTTCACTTCTATGCAAGTTGTTGACGCTCTGCTGCTCCGATTGGACGTGTTCCCGTAAGGTACCTGTGCAGATTTTGGTTGCGGGGAAATAATTGCCCGGCAGGTCTGCGCCAGCCTTCGGACAGTAAGCTGAAAGTGTTTTTCAGCTGGAGGCTTATTGAGCCTGGCAAAGATGTCACTATGGATTGCCATCCGCACCACGATCGCCTTATTTTTAGCCCAACAGATCCTCCGTTTGTTTTACCCGCGGAATTAATTGTGAACGGGATAATTAATAGTTAATCGTGCTCTTTAACTTGGTTATTCGCGTTCAATTGCGATTAAATGTAATGTTTGCCTTTGTGCAGACTGCTACATGGTCTGCGCAGACTGTCCGACCATATCAACACAGTAACACCCCAAGGTCCCACGATTCAGCATTGGAGTATCTGACAGTCAATTCAAAGTAATTATTCTTTCACACGTCTTTCATTTTTGTTTCCTGTTGATTGATTGCTCCTGGTTCGGCTTATGGTAAGGAAGACTGTATGGTGAAACTAGTTTTTCCACTGCACTCATTCTAAGACTTGCACACGCCAGCTTCTGTACGCACTGCACAGTGTTTGCATGTAGAGAGTAGGAAAATGTTGCAGTCTTTAGGTTGGCAAGTTTATAAATGTAGTCATCGTGCAGACGGTCAGTCGGCATGCTCCGCTTTACTTAGACGGAATGGCAAGATTGTTCGTGTATGTCCCTTTTGGTTTAATGCTGTGGCTTTGGCAGGCATAACGCTTAATTTGGGCTTTAAACAGCGGCGCAAATGGCCGTTTTCATAATAATGTACTGTTTAATACCGATCGTAGTAGGTGAGTCATGTTTCTACGGAACAAATGATACGAGAATTAATAATAGGAGTAATGATAAACTGCATATTACGCCCACCTGTTATTGGCGGATTTTGAAAACCGGTGACGTAACTGCATAAGCGAATGCTCCGTGAAATAGTCTCTGAAATACACTTCACATTTACACGCTTAAGTTGTGTGGGTGTGTATAATGCTTAAAGGGATTTCTGACAACGGCTGGCAGGTACTGCAACACCCTAAAAGTCTCAAAGAGTAGTATATACATCAGAAGTTGCGGGTTTTTATAAGATTTAACGAAAACTACACACGCCGCATTACCTCACGTTTTATATAACCCCCTTGAGTTTTGATTGCAAGTCTCTGTGACCTTTTAACTTGTTTCACGTTGCCTACATTTTCGCTCAGGCTACTCCATAAGCTGAAAGGTTAGTGCTCTGAAACCTTGCAGTGGAGGGCGTGTGCACTGGGCTCCTGGATGTTTGGGTGTGCGTGTGACCTCCCATTTCCACTGTGCAGATGGTGACACTGGCATGTGCTTCCCCGTAGGCCGTCATAGTTGTCCGCCAGTTTCAGGGCAGTGTTGCATTTTGTATTGGCCATTTTTTGTGTACTGTTGAGTTAATAAAATACAATTGTTCTTTGAATGTGTTTTGGTCTGAGGGGATGTTCCTCAGGGTTCTTTTAGGCTCTTAAGTCTAATTTGGAAACAAAAGCTGTGTGAATAGGCATGTTTAATGGTGTGGGTAGATGGCTGTGATGGCTGGCTTTCCAGCAGTGTCTTGTTACTGTGCTGTGACAAGATTTGTAATTTTCCAGGAATTCATATTTCTAAGTCACAGTTGAAATGCTTTGGTATTTCTCTGTCTTACTGCATTTTTGGGGAAGTGCCCTTGAATTCCTATCGTGGTGATTGTGAAATGATCGCATGGCATTTGCATTGGGCTTGGTCAGGAGTGCAAGAAGTTCAGGTGCCTCGTGTTAAAAAAAAGTCTCTGATAAATCTGAGTAAGTCAGTGACAGCCATATCCACAGATCCCTAAGATACAGTTGAGTATAATGGTTTTCAGAAACCCAGCCCTATAAAGATGCCCGACTATCTGTATGACCCTGTAAAATTGAAATATGTTTTATTCTCCTCTCAAGTCTACAGGCTGCTTGTGTCCTCGCACAGATACAGTATTTGGCCAAAACTGAACCGTAATGTCCAGCGTATGGGGTATTATGGTCTAGCATGTTTAAGAGGTAATGAAGTGAACTGTAAGGGTGGTTTCATTTGCATTCAGTCCCCTGGGGCTGGAATGGTTTAATATTTGTCAGTACAGTTTGTGAGCCTGTTTGGGTCTGATAACCTTTTCAGGTTTGTGTTCCTGTTGATAATGAGATTACTCTAAGAATTAAACTGGAACACGGTCTACATGTTTGGCAAATGTGTTGAAATGTTTGATGTGTCTGGAATAGGGCCAGGCTGAGAGCTGGGGGGTACAGTAATTTGGGTAAAGCCTGGCATTTTATTATTATTATTATTTTTTTTTTTGGGGGGAGGGTTAGAATTCTATGCACTTATTAGAGCCTGGGGGTTGTTACTTGGAGGCTGAAATGGCCCATTGGAGGTTCCAGTTTGACATGGTTGTATATATGGGCTTTAAACCCACATGCTTCTGTGGCTATGAGGTATTTGCTCCCCTGTGACGCTGTGTAATGGAGAATGGAGTATGGCAGTCGATATTTCACAGCTTTTATGTTTTCTTATAGACTGTAAATTATGTTCTTTCACGCCGTGAACTTTAATGACATGAAATCCTTCTTTAGCTTCACTCTACCTTGATTTTTGCTAAACTACCCTTTGTAGATGTTTCCTCATAGTCATTCTTAACAGCAGCTACATGGTTTAACAGGAGGAGGTGTCTTCCTGGAGGTAGATAGTGTTATTACACTCGGTGAAAGCCCCCTTTGGGGAAAGGTGTGTTGGTGATTAGTCGGGTAACTTCATGTCGTACGCCACTTTTCTAAACAGCTCTTCCGAACTTAAATGCTCCTTTTAGAAGCTACGGTTTGCCTGTCTGCTATCAAGTTCACTTGGGCCGAAATTGACCATAATAGCTGAAGCTACTAGCTTTTGTGGAAGCATGTCATCTGAACCTGGGAGTGAGGGTATTTTTGTCCTTGGTTTGCCTTGCTCATGTATCCTGAATAGGACCAGGTGGGAGGTGTCCTTCATGAAGGAACATTGACTTGATGCCTTTTTAAGATGGTGGTGTTCGTTCGTTCAGTCAGACAATCTCAGGCCATTCAGCAGAGCAGTCATGGACTGGCCGGTTCTGCTGATGGCCCTGGCCTGTGATGAATGACTCATGGACCATTCTCCTGGATGGAGGACATGGTGTTTTCTTGCCAAGAGAGCCATGTGTCCTTAATGGCTTTGATTGAGGCCCTGGCCCATTATCAGTCCTGTCCCACTGCTTCTAGTAGGATGAAATGCGGTGGAGAAGCCTGTATTTTAGACCCACCCATTGAAAGGGACCCCCCCAGCTCAGTTGTTGTTAAGATGTATCTCTTGTTGCATTACCATGTAAAATCAGCACTTCTGCAATTCTGTGTGGCTGATATGGTGTGCCGTCACTGAGAGTGATATGAATTTAACTGGTAGAGACTCTACGCAGATTTTCTTTTGTCCTGTGATTTGTGAAAAGCTGGTTCTTGCTTCCCCGAGAAGGAAAAACATCATATTGTGAAGAAAATCAGTCAAAAGCCCTCTGTTTCTTAGAAGATATAAGGTTGAGAAAGCAAACGACCACAGAAGCGAGGCTTACACTCCTCCTGCTTTTAACCTGCAGATATTTGTGTAGCCTCCTCTGCCCCCAGACCAACAAGCAATTAAACAATCTGACAGCTGAAGGCTGCATTAATAATAATAATAATAATAATAATAATAATAATAATAATGATGATGATATTTCGTATGGGCAGCTGGAGCTGAATAATGATGAAGGCAGGTCTTTGACACACGTTACTCAAAATTGAAACCAAACATAATTACTGCACATTAGGCATTAATGGAGGGAGGAGAATTAGAATTCTTGGTGATCAGTGATCATTGTTGACAAACCGCCCCAAAAGGCAAGACACAGACTCTGGTTCTGTATATGGTGAGCTTGGAGCTCTGTTTGCAGAGTGTGGTCCTCACTAGAGCAGGCCCTAATATCTTGGGGGGCTTTCGGCAGGAGCAGCCAGCGTGTGGCCTGGGCTGGGGGCTCCAGGAATGTAAGGCGTCTCCAAGCCCCCGAGGGCAGATGAATGCCGAAGCCCAGCAGGCCGATGGGGAGTTTAGCATAGCCTGCAGGAGGTGGGGCAGCGTAGAGGGACTGCAGAGACCCTTAGATGTCTTGACAGCGGTCGGGTTCCTTCAAAGGCATAGGGCCTGTCTTCCTAGTTTGATTAGGGGTCTGGAATGTGCACGTTTCACCAGCGCTTGGGTCAAATTCTGAAGTCCCAGAGCGTTGTGATCTGTTGAGACTCATGAAGGTCCAAAATGAGAATACAAGCCTGTAATTATAGCTAATCCTACGTTCCTCTGTATTACAGCTTCAACTGTTATTGTAGTTATTTTTTGGTTGGATTTTGTTAGGTAATCAGTTGTTTTCTGTTCTAAATTTAAGTTTCTCTGCTCCATCAGATATAAGATTTTGGAAGGATGGAGGTTTCTGATCAAAGGTACCACGGGGCTGTGGGTTTCTGGAGAGTAGTGTGTAGGAAGGCCTAGCTTGTGTCTCCTGAAGGTATTTATTCTTCTGTGCTACCTGCTTTGGATAAAAGGATGACTGTACAGGGAGCTGCAGTGGGTATGTTGATAGGCTCTTGAGTGACTGGCTTGAATTGGCACGACTTGAATACAGATTCCACAGTAGCAAGTCTGCAGCTTTATGGAGGTTACTGTCCTGTCTGCCCTTCTGAGCTCTGACTTCTGACAGTTATAAAAATTTTAAAGGCTTAAAGAAGCACCTAGTTAACCTGGCGCAGAGCCTCAGAACTTTTCGTTTTGGGATATTGGAAGTAACCTGTTGCTCATGGGAGTTTTACTTGCACATAAATGTTCTGAGGGCAGAAGGGAAGATGATTGGTTCAGAAATATAACAGATTGTAGAGGAGGTGGATCCAAGCATCTAGATGTGGTGGGACCAAGACATCTGATTGGTTGGTCCCACCTCCTCTAATTTGATTGGTCATCTCTCAGAACCAATAATTTTTCCTTCTGCCCTCAGAACATTTATGTGCAAGTAAAACTCCCATGAGCTAAGCACTACCTAAGTAAAACCCTGTTTATCCCGAGAAGTAGTTGGTGCTGGTATGTTGTGATTTATTCGGGTCTTGTGGTTATGTGTCAGTCTGGGCTGTTTGGTGTGACGTATGTAGGAGACAGATTCTCTTTGCCTTCTTAGACCCAACACAGATGGAGATCTTAATGTAATGTGACTCATAGCCGTGCCCACGGGGCTGATTAAGCGGATCCTGAACCGGGTCCATCTGAATGCTCTGTTTCTCTTTACTCTCCGTCCCAGCGAGAGCCAACCAGCCCCGCGGACAGAGACACCATGAGCGCCAAGTCTGCCATCGGCAAGGAGGTCTTCACCCCGCGGGATGAGAAGATGCTGGCAGCCGTGCAGGTCAGGAGGAGGAACAAGAAGAAGATCCCCTTCCTGGCCACTGGAGGACAGGGCGAGTACATGACCTACATCTGCCTGTCAGGTCAGTCCCCCCCCCTCCACCCCCCGCTGATCAGAGACTCATGGCTACAGGGTGAATGGAGAATGAACCTGGAAAAAAATCACTGTATATGAAACAAAAACTAGCAAGTATTGCTAAAAATAACAAACAACGTTCTTTTTTCTTATTTCCTGAATCTTTTTCTGCCCTCAGGTTGTGAAATGATATTTATGAATAATTGTAATATATAATGTATTTTCGTAATACTTTTTGACATCTTGTGTCAGCCAGTCAGAACAACATCCTCTGGTCTCGTTTTGAAGTCTTCGATGGCCGTGGTGTTTTTAGGTGGCTGTTGTGTTTGGCTGCTTTTTGCCTCTTGACAGTGTGTGTCACCCTCTGTTTTATACAGTCATTTACTGAAACAAAGCTGCTATGCTTTGGCTCAGAGTATCGGGACTCGCTGCCAGCGCCCGGCTCGCGTTTCTCCTTTGTTTTCTTCGCGCCGTGCGGCAGAGCAGCCGCCAATCACAGCTCGCCAGCCCAAACGTGTCATCAGCCGCTACATCCGGAAGGTGACCTCGGTGCTCCTCGATTACCAGATGGGCCTCGTGTCCTCGACTGGCCCTGCACTGGTGACAGAAGGGGTACAAGCCTCACGTTGAGTAATTCCTACCTAAATTAAAATGGGTTCAACAGAGAGCTTACCGCCATTTGGTACGCACGCCCGCTCGGCTGTTATTAACCGAGCTCGCTCGTAACCGATAGGATAAATATTCAAGCCTCAAAGTGCGGAAGAACGTTTCACGTGAAGGAGAAGCTGGGATTTTATAGGGACCGCTGAGCTGAAGTCGTGAGGTGCTCCTGGACCCTTCCCTGCCATGCCTCTGCTTGTGATTTCGCTCCGTAGGTCTGCATGGTGATGTTGCATTTTTGAAATGGAAATGAGTTCCGGGGAAAGTCTGTTTAAAAGACTCATTTCTCATCAAGAATGCTCACAGAACAATCACGATATCAGTTATAATTAATCACCAAAGGAACTCCATTTTCTGTTTATGTATTTCTTTATTTTAAAACGATAATTGCTTTGTCTGTCTTCAATCAAGATTGAGGCACGTCTCTCTTCCAGGACTCTGAGTTGGATTGGGGGAAGGGCTGCATAGCTGGGGGCCCCAACAGAAAAGCTAGAGAAGAGGCTTTATATAGATGCTAAAGCTAAAGAGGCTTTTGTTATTTTATAAGTGGCGCTCTTGGGCTGTTGCTGAATTGCTCTGCATTTTACATTATGTTTTTTGTTGTGCCCCCACTCCCCCCCAGTGAAAGAGTTTTGCAGAGTTGACAGATCCGCTGCGTTGGATGTTTTGGTTTGCGTTCTGCAGCCGTGAGTGCCGCGTGCTGTGGGTTTGCCTATTGGCTGAGAGGTCTCTGACACTTTCTGCTGACCAGCCAATTGGGCGTGAGCAACGTGAGTGATGCCAGCGACAATCCATTGGCCTCTGGTATGTAGCACATAATGCAATTAGTTGATGTGCTGTGTTTGATTGCTGCTCTATCTGCTGTTTTTTTCCTGTTTGTGTTGGTCATTAGTTGGAAAAAATAAAATCTCTTCCCAAACCACAGGGTCGGAGGCTAGATGGCCTTGCCTGAGTTGGCGGGACGCTCACATTGTGTTGTCAGGCACCGTGAGCACAGGCTATAGCTGTTGGGCTAAATCCCTGTTCACGCGCCGTCGCTGTGGATTATCTGGACCAGAAAGGGCTTAGACCGGAGGGAGGCTTTTGAGCTGTTCCTCCATGGACACCTATGATGCATCCAGATGTTTCTGGCGGCCCCGGCAGGCGTGCCCCGATCTCTCGTCCGTGCCGTGTCTGCGCGTCATGTGGGAACTTCACGGGCGGCTCTGGCGGAGGGCGAGACCCGTGTTTACCGTAGGTCGCCAGGAGACGGCCTTGCATGTCTGATTTACTGCGCCGGTGCCTTCTGGAATGTCCTGGCTGTGCGCGCCTCATGTCTCCCGCCTGCCCCGGGCTCGCTTGGGGAGGAGCCATGGTGGTTATTCGGCCCGCCGAGCGCAACTGAGCTGCGCGGTGATTGATTTTGTTTAGGGCGGCGTGCAGAGCTGACTGATGGGCGCTGCGGAGCGGGACGGGTGTAATGCGAGTCGTCTGTAACCGCTACTCTGCGTCACGTCGTCTCGGCGTTTGGGCTCCTCTGAAACGGGATGCATCTCCTACTTGGGTGCTCTTCTTTTGATCTGAGCTTTGGATCTCTATCCTGCGGTAGAGCCATTTTGCAACCATCATTTGCATCGGGTCCAGTGAAGATCACCAGGCACACAGACGCCGTTTCCATCTGACGACGCACCTCAATGCGACGCCCCCCCCTCGGTGTTCTTATAATTGCCCAATAGAAGAGGCCCCTGTAACATCGAAATGTGACCATTTGATTTAACCGACAATTCATGTTTGAACGGCTGCCAGTTGCATGAGGGGAAAGTGGAATGAATCGTGTGTGTGTGTGTGTGTGTGTGCGCGTGATGGAGCATGGTGATATGTGTGTGGATTGGTCCAGAGGATCCTGTCACCCACCCTGATGTCACATGCAGGACAATTCCGCTATTGTCAGCCATCACCATTCTGTGCATCTGAATGGTTGTAATGCTCTACTTATGACTATCAGTAGTGCTTCAGTATTGGAGTTGTTGTTATAATTTAGTGAAGGTCTTTTTTCCCCAGCAGCATTGAGGATTTGGGTTTATTTTCTCTGGCTCTTAAGCTGTAGCCTTGTAACCTAATGTCATATCTGAGAATTGTTCGTCACCCAGCATAGGCAATGCTCCCATTGTCTGCGGGTAACTGGTTTGTGGCTTCGTGAGCTGGGAAATTGTGACCGATGGGTTTGTGCGCGGTGGGTGAAGCAGTGCTGTGGTCCTACCTTGTGCTGTTGTCATAGCCTTCCGAGGTGCTGTCCTGGCTGCATACGTGCGGGGGGGGGGGGGGGGCGTATTCCCCTGAGAATATTCTGACACATTGCCTTGTCCTGTCTACGCTGCTGGTGCTTTGCAGGTATCAAATGTGTCAGGATTGCAATCTCTTTAAACCAACGCTTGCCGACGAGTGGGGAAATCATGTTTCTTCTCCCTGCTGATGTCTGAGGAACAGAAAGCGACTGTGACTGTATTCTCATGGTGAATTAGTGCCACCTAAGGATTTCTGCATTGCAAAGATACATAGTGTATTAAAAGCTGAGCTTTAAATACCGGTGCCTTTTCTGTAGGAGTAAACTACTGTTGTGGTGTTTTTTGTATAAATGTATTCTGCATCCTTAATCTGCCCTGAGCTCAGCGTTTCCTCTGAGGGGGTCTGGGCCCCCTTCCAACTGTTGTCCATTGTGAGTCAACAGTTGGTTTATCCTAGTAACACCCTGGCAGCGAAGTGGGTGGGGCTGGTTCTGCTGGCGAGTTCCGTTCTGAGGGAATATTTGGGGTTCCGTCCGGCGATACGTGCAGCCTGTCCGTCTTCCGGCGCACATACGGCTGGTCTGTATGCGCAGACCCCCGAGGGCGGGGGCCTGCGACGTGCTGATTTGCTGCGCAGCGGTAAGCCGACACTGCTGCTGTTGTGTGAATGAGACATCTGCCTCCGGTTGTGGAGGTGCTCCGTCTGCCTGCCTCCCGTCCCTCTGCCCCTGGCTGCCTGGGGGTGGGGGGCGGGGGGTTGTTCCAGCAGTAGGTCTGCTGCCCTTCACTCTCTTTCAGGGTGTTTTAAATTTTTTTAATTACCCCCATTTGATCTGGGTAGCTTCTTGTATGAGTGGCTTTTCAGTCGGGGGTTTGGAGGAATGGGGGGGGGGGGGCTGGTCCATACGGCTGTCTTATCTGCTTCTGGCTGCTCTTTTTAAACCACCACCGGTTTGATTGCAGCATCTCTCGCCTCCCGCCGGTGAGCTGACCCCCCCGTGAGGCCCCCTGGGCTGAGAGATGCTGGGAGGAAGCTTAGCCAGCAGCAGACCTCTGTGGGGCCCTCCGCAGTCTGGCAGCAGTGAGGGATCACTGCAGTGTGGGGTAGGGGGGGTGCATCTGCTGAATTATTACTATGGGTGGGGGGGGGTGGAGAGTCAGACTTAATGCCCGCCTAAGCCTTTATTTACTTTGCGCCTCCCGCCTGCCTGCCGCAGGCTCCGCCTTCCCCTCTGAACTCGTTTATTTGTCGTTCTTCCCCTGTCACCGCGGGGAAGCCATTCTGGTCTTCCGGTCAGTTCCGAAATGCCACTGAGGAAACAAGCCAGGAGTCTTTGAACACCCTGTATTTTACCATTTATTTTTTAATTGAACTTTGTAGCACTGTGTTGACCGTGACGTCCATGTCGGGGTATATTTAAAAAGGAAGGAAGAGGAAGGGAAGTGAAAGCATGGCCTGTAGGTCACCTGACCTCAACCACGTTGGAATAGTGACGAGTACCGAGGCCACGTGGCCTGCTGCTGTAGATCATGCGGCGCTTATGCTGCAGCAGCGATGGAGTGAACTTCCAGAAAAAAACACCTTTAATGAGGAATTAATATGATTCTTAGAATATGTTCTGCTGTAAACTGTTTTGTGGTCGTCTTGAGGAGTCTAAGATTTAGTCTGTTTGTAGTACATTGGCTGTTTGTCATATGTTTAATATTAGTCCTTAATTGCTCCGTATCTCGTTCCTTTGTATGCAGCACTGATTAAGCTGCAATAAAACGTTGGAAGCTCCTGGTGTTCGGACGCCTTTGACTGCTTCTGACGTCTTCCGAGATCCTCACCAGCAGTCCTGCCCTTCTTGCCGGCAGAGCACAGAGCTTTTTATTATATTCGTCTCCGTTGCTAACTGGAATTTTGAGTGCTTGAACTGTGTCTGTTGGGTTTAAAAAAATATTTTAAACCAGAATGTGGTTCTGCTCTTTTTAAAAAAAAAAAAAAAAAAAAAAAAAAAAAAGACATATTAAAGCTGGTTACCTGAGCAGCCAGGCTTCCTTGCAGGTACCCGGAGGGGGGGGGGGGGGCGGGAGAAGAGTGAGTCTTCATCATTAGATGACCGCTTCCAGCCCTGGAACTCTGTGCGTGTGAGATGGTGAGGTAGTCACGTATCTGCCCCAACCAGTTAGCACTTATGGTCCTTAGCCGCTGTCAGTGACGTTTCCAGGGTGCGTCACTGTGCCTCAGTCCTCTGCTGGTGGTGAGTATCCACACCTCCGCTATGATTGCAGGTGCCGATCAGCACGCTCTGTTCCTGCTGCTTGGTCAGCAGGTGTAAATTCCTCCCAGCCTGTGGGGGGCACTGTTTCCCAGCATTATGTAGATTCTGGGTGTGCAGGGCATCCCGTTGCAGGCATCAGGTAGACCGGTGGCCACCATGGGTTAAGGTTGCAGGGTTGGGGGTAGGTTGGGCTGGCTTTCTTAAGAGAACTGCCCTCCTTCCATGCCTACTGTTTTCTGTAGCAGCTTGAGAAATACAGGCTTTGTTATCCTATCTGACTGAGCTGCTGATTCTCTTCAGAAGGGCAATTCTAAATGGGGGGTGGGGGGGCGGGGGGGACCAGCAGGGGTGCCTTAAAGGAGAGGAAAGTTAGAATGATTCCTAGGGCCCCTAACTGACAGAAGTCCTAAAAATATTCAACATAATTGTATTGTTCTGGGTTGAGAACCCAAAAACATACGCTTTCATGGGGCCCAAAATCTGCAGAGGCACCCCTGGGGCCAGCATTCATCCAGAGGGCCCACCTTATCAGCCAATGATATGTTTTGAATAGGTGAGTGACAGGGGATGGGCCACTCCGGGGGCCAATCAGATCTCAGCTGGGGTTAATACACCTGTGGCCCCACCCCTTTATACAGCCCTATCCAGGGACGACATGGGAAGGAGGTCCTCAGCCCCCCCATTGTCTGGTAGCTTTTCACACCCGTCACTCTCTGGTTAACAGCGCCCCCCAGGGAGGACTGACCTTTCCGCCTCCTGGATTTCAAACAAACCAAGCGTCTCCTGCTGATGGGTGAAATCTTTCAGATTTTTGGACTCTGATCCGAGTTGCGTTCTGCTAATGGAATCTGAGATGTTTGCTAATGTTTACGGTGTGTGGGCTCTTTTGGGAAGGCCTTCCTCCCCCCCCGCCCCGGGTGATAGTTGAATCCCCTTGCATTGTTGGGTTATAAACCTGCCAGTCTCTGTGGTACAGGCTGTCTGAGGAGTGTGTGCTGTTCTGACGATGTCCCAGTGGCTGCACCAGAGTGAAGAATAGACCCCTATGTGGAGCTGGTGACAAATGACTTTTGGAAGGTGCTTTGCATTGTAATGCTGCTTGGCACGAGCCATAAAGGAACCACAGAGGCCTGGTATCAAAAGGAAGGTAATTAATTCTTGTGTGAGTGTGTGCGCCTGATGCAGATGGAACGCAAGATGTTAGCAGGGCCTAGATATTTACTTGCTTAAACAAAATTTCCTGCCTTCCACAGTAGAGTGAAGCAGTGCTTTCCGGCAGTAGCAGCGGGATTGACATGCCGCGGGCACCCCGCACATGGGACAGCCTGGGCCGAGATTAACCAGCAGCGTGTCCCCTTCCTGACAGAAAAGGCCAATCATAAAATGCCCTGGGTTTCAGTTTTCAGCTGATGGGGAAACGCTAACTTGTTCTGGAGCCGCTTTTGGGCGGTTCCTCGACCCTGCTTGAGGAGTGACTGTGACAGAGGAATTTAATATCCCTCAAACATGAAGATCGGTTTTTATCTAGGGCTTGTCAGCCTCCGAGTCTCTCCCCGCCTTTCAGATCCATGCAGATGTGTCCGCCTTGTTCCAGTCTGAGGAGAGAGGCTCTTATTAGCCCGAAACAGTCTAAAATCACAATAACAGGGTGTGTAAAAATATCCCAGAATCCTTCCCTGATTCACCATAACTGTTTACTACTTCTGGCATCAGTGAACCATTGAGGCAAAAAATGGTTACGCTACGCAGTTGATGTTAAACAAATCTCAGCGACGTCAAGCGCCTAATATTGAAGGCTTTGGCAAGATGTGCATTCTTTTTATGATTATTTTATTATTTTTGGGCCTTTTTACTGCATATCCAGTAATCAACCCCGGCGGTGGGACTGAAATTGTCACTCAGACTCGAAGTTCTCCAAGCGCTAAAGGCATTCAGCTAGCGACGTCCTTCCCCACGGGCTTTGAGGGAAATGGTTCCCGTTCCCATGGAAACTTATGTCTTTAAGCCAAAAAAAAACAGGATCCCATAGGGGCGCTTGCTGTGCGAGGCAGAGCTGGCAAGGCTGCGGGGCCGCGGCACGTCCCGGGAGCCCCCTGGGTGGCTGTGGCTTTGCTGATTGGTGGCGGTGGAGGGGGGTCCATGGTCAGGTGTGACCCTGGGCCAACTCTGTCACACCCCCCGGACCCAGACATAGTCGGCTAATGTTTGTGTGCAGAAATGGAATGAGACTCTTACTGCGAGCTTCACAGATACGTAGTAAGGGAATGCACTGCAGGAGGGTGGTGGGACACTGGGGACACTGGAGTTTGCAGTGTTCGTGCTGAAATGGCACATGAGCCTTTATATGAAGTTCACCTTAGACTCAGCTTGGGGGAAGAAGTGGTTTGCCAGTCTGGTGGCTCTGCCTTTAAACTCACTCTGGACTTCTGGAGTGATACACAGGTGTCTGTCTCCTGTCTCTGCCCTTTTGTCTCTCTCTCTCTGTCAGCCTGTCTCTCACTGTCTGTCTCTGTCTCTCACTTTCGCTGTCTCTCTCTGTGTATCTTTCAGTCCATCCTGTTGGGATGACAGCCTGCTAAAGATCAGGCTGTGTGTGCAGTGTTCCCTGACCTCTCGTCTCCTCTTCACACCAGACTGCCCTGGGCAGCAGCTGCTCTGTGGGGGTGTCAGCTGGGGTGTGGTCCGTAACGGGGGGCCTCCAGAACTGATGCCCCTCTGGATACCTGTGTGAGTGGGATGGGCACTGGTGTCCGTGTCTCTTGTCTTGCAGCCCTGTCACTGGTGCAAATGGGCACTTTACTGGCTTAGGTGTGTGTCTAAGAGGGACTTGCAAGGAGATATAGGCGGAGAGGAGACGTTTGGGATCTCGCGTGTGAATTTGTGTCCGTTTTCCCAGGAAAGTATTACAAATGGCTCCTATGTCATTTGTATAATAGCTTTTGTATAATAGCTTTCTGAATTATTTAGGTCTTTGGGAACGGTTTTGAGACTGACAACCCGAGCTATTGATCTACAGTATTGCAGTTAATTATTCTCATTTCAGTATAGAAACTATTAATATTCCATGAAATTAAAATATTTAAGATATGATCAGGAGTTAAGAAATAATTTAATATTAGACTGTTTGTTTAAATGAATTCTGATTTGACAGGCACTGCGTTTCCTGCGTGGCTGCGCCTCTTTCAGAGAAGGTGTCGCCATCTCTGCAGTTAGAGACGTGCTGTGTTTGCCTTCCCCAGACAGCGGGGCACTTGGATGCGCTTGGTGACGCTGCGAAGAGCAGAAGCGCAGCTCCACGCTCGTAATTCGCTCTCATCATCCTTCCCCAATTCTCTCCGAAAGTCTTCATTGCTCGCTGAGCGCATTACATCTGTCATCAATAAGCGTGTTTCCCAACCCGCAGATTAATCATAATGCGCTGAGATCTTTCTCGTGTTGCTCTCTGCTACAGCTGCTGACCTCTGAGCTGGGTCTGGCAGCCCTATGAGGAAGCCTGACGGTCACATGATGAAAACACCTCTCCTTTTATTAATTTATTTTGTTATTTTTACTTGTGTGCACACAAATACCATGGTGACTCAGTTGGTAGCAGTCTTACCTCACACCTCTGGGGCTGGATGGCTTTGAAGTCTGGTCTTTCTCTGTGTGCAGAGCTCGTATGCCCGTATATGGGTTATATAATTCTACATATATGGGGTATAAGTACCTATATATGGGTTATATTGTATATATGCCAATATATGGGTTATAGTGTGTATACACTTGTATATGTGGTGTAATTATACCCCTATATAGGTTATGCTGTATATAAACCTATATATGTTTTTTATATATACTGTACAGCTATATATATCTGTTACACTATGCATACCTATATATAGGTTACATATATACACCTTATACTGTGTGTGTGTGTGTGTGTGTGTGTGTGTGTGTGTGTGTGTGTGTGTAATATATATATTACACACACACACACACACTCCTGTTTATTGCACACTACCTTTCCTCACGGGCGGGTCCTCGTTCCTCCTGTGCATTAAGGAAACCCTTCATCTCTCATCACCGCTCCTGTAGGAAGCCACAGTCTGTCTTAGAAATGCGACTACTTCTTGTAGACGCCCTCAGCCATTCTCTTGAACCCTGCCAGAATAATGCCATTGTATATATATTTTTTCTTTTTTTGTTAAATCGATTCCTGTCAGCATATTTCAGTAGAAGCTTCATGATTATGGTGGCTAGTTGTTTCTGTGATATTCCAGTACCGACAAACGCCCATCTGTGAGCGATCGATGATGGATCGGTGATGCTCCTGCTTATCTGTTGCTGGGATGGACTATATGGCTACAGTTACCGTGCCGACAGCCTGCTGTCACACATGGGGTCACATCGGCAGTGTGACGGTGATCACGGTGTCCTGATAGGACCCAGTCAGGGACTGTAGCTGCTTCACTTGTACCACACATGGATAAAGAGCAGAACTTTTTTAAAAAAAAAAAAAAACATAGAGAGAATAAGTCAATGAAAAATATCATGTTCAAGGGTGTTACAATCAGGCTTCTCGTGGGATTAGAACAGGAAACCTACTGCTTACGCCCATGTCAGAGTGGCCCCTGCTGAAGGCAGAAATGAAAATGTTTCCTTTAATCTCTGATACTCAATCACTGTTTTCATTATTGGAGCAGGTTTCTATACAGCAGCCCATAATTTTCCATCCATCCATTTTCTAAAACCGCTTAAGCCCAACTGGGGTCGCTGTGGGGACCGGAGCCTGTCCCAGGAACAATGGGCGCGGGCAGAAACCAACCCTGGGCAGTCGTCAACACACTGCAGGGCACACACACTCACAACCATGGGGTCAATTTAGGCTCGCCAATTAACCTATCCTGCATGCTTTTGGACCGTGGGAGGAAACCAGAGCCCCCGGCGAAAACCCAGGCGAACACGAGGAGAGCGTATGAACTCCACACAGAAAGGACTCGGGACCAAACCCAGGAGCTTGTTGTTGTGAGGCAGCAGTGCTAACCACTGCGCCACCATGCCACCCTTGCCCATAATTTTGAATAATTTATTTATAGAACTGGACCAGTGTTCTCTGGTCTTATAGGAAAGGACAAGGGGCTTCAGTATCTCTTTTACACAATGGGTCCAGCATTCCTAACTTCAGCATGGTGGCACCTGGCTTCCACACATTTTCCCAGTCTCCCCCCTAAGCTGCCACTCTCGAGTTCTGTAATGGGAGGGGGCACCCTACTGGGAGGGGTAGAGTCACGTTGTTGGTGTAGAGCAGATCAGCTGTGGGCTAATAGCCAGTTGATGAATGACTTGGAGAGCAGGAGGGGAAGTCCAGGGAAGATAAAACGGGCTCCCTGTTCTTGCTTGGGCTCCTGGGTGGTGCTGGGGGGGGCTGTAGGTGCATGTGAGGAGCTTCATGGCTTTGCCTTGTAGGGGAGTGTGGCTGGGAACATGTAACCGATCCTAAAAACGTCTCCAAATATCTGAGACTGAGGTTTAATTGCAGAGGTTCGAAGGACAGAGGTTTCACGTAGCTGTGCCATGAATTCAGGTTCAGAAGCTCTTAACGTTGGCCTTCTGTAGCCTAAATATGACGTGGGTACTTTGCCAAACGGTGTGTAAATAGTCGCTTGTAAAGTTGACATGTAAAAGGACTTTGGGCTGGCCTTCTCGTGCCTTATGGGAATCGTGTAACCAGAGCAGCTTAATTTTGGAACAAAGGTTTGGATCAAAACAAGCGCAGTCCACTGTGGCCCATCTTGTGTTACTTGGAAGCTATGGCTTGCTGACTGGAGGCCTTCCAAACTGTCATTGTACCCAGATGAAATTAGGCGTGTCAGCAAACCGACGACAGAGGCTCTTCTGCCACCTCCAGCTGCTTACCGGTCTGGTGCCAACACCTGCCAGCCGGGGCCGATAACCTCCCCCCCGCCCCCCCAGTGACCCATAACAGTCATGCTCTTATCTCCCTGCTGCTGACCACTGTCTTCTGACTGGTTTGCTGATGCGCTTTATGGGGGAAACCTGATACTGCCGGAGAGATACGAAGTACAGAGAAGATCTTTTTTTCTGAAGTATCCCCGGGACAGAACTCCTGATGAGTTAGCGGGAAAAATGGCCTCTCCTTAGAGCGGCAAGCCGGCCAAGTAAAGCTCTCCCCGCCAGGCAAGACAGCTAATGTTGTGCTGCTGGATTTATGGGGAATATGGAGACTCTTTGCTAATTGGCTTGGCTCCCCCGCATGCCTGCCGCTACTCTGAATGTCAGTGGTAGTTCTCCTTCCCTTTTCAGCCAATCATCTTCTCCCTCCCTCTGGATCTTCACTTGCTTCATTTTGCCTTACTTTTGCTTTCATTGAACTTGTATCGATATCTGCTTGAAACCCAAAACCTGGTTGAATATTACAGGACATTGGGACGGCTTTTCATCTGTCTTCGGTCATGCAGC
>JAODJU010000039.1:11593800-11594879 GCA_026776725.1 Gnathonemus echidnorhynchus
AGAAGTTGCACCAGGAAACATTTTGTAAATACTTGTGCAAAACTTTTATAGAAGCTATGGAAGTACTTTTATTAAAATACTGATTAGATAATATTTCAAACAATGCCTAGGCTACACATTATAAAAAGCATGCAGCATGTGCTATGATTTCCAAAAGAAAAAATATGAAGGATTCATTAAATATATTGCCTTAAAATACACGCCTGAAAATTAAGATTTCAAATTAGAATAATATATAATAATACATAATCCAGTTTAGTTATTAACTAATATTTATAATCAGAAAATAAGTATAAGTCGCCATAGTGCTGTACTTGAAAAAAAATTTCATTGAATGGGCAAGAACTTGTTCAGCTCTAGGGGTCATAAAATAGTACAAGTTCAGGCTGTATTTGCTCAAGAAAACATGCATTATTTTCATTACTTCAGATTACTACCCGAATTGATCCAGCAGTTTATGAACTACTAATGGCCTAAAAAATGAATAATGCCAGTAACTAAAAAGTACATATCATTTTAGAGGGCCATGAAAATTTTTAAATACAAATCTTCCTCAAGAGAATAACTTGTTCTGATCTGTAAAAGTGCAAAACTTACACATTCGGGATACGCAAACTTATTAAACCACCAAACAACCTTTCATTTACTGTAGCAGAAACAGAAATAAACAGTCATTCAAGTGTCTAGCATCCTAGGTGAAGGCTTCGTTGTCTGATGTCACTGAGAGACGTCTATGTTACGTCTCATTAGATTATATGGTTCCTAAGGTTTTTGTTTAAATGCTGCACATCATCTTGCCTGCCATTTACTAAACAACATCTTCTGCATGGATACAGACGCTGATGATAAATCGAGTAAGAATGTATAATTTTTCTATGCAGCAGTAGCTCAAAATCATCACAGGAATCGCAACAACACAACTTCCGTTCGATTGTAACTCATTTGTTTTGAGAATTGACCCGAATAAAAAGTTGTATAATACAGATCAAAAGTCATGAACATTAATGAGCATCAGTAAAAATCAGCAAAGACTAAACTGTATTACGTTGTAAGGTATTCGTTTTTAATAAAGAATTATA
>JAODJU010000039.1:11602830-11613577 GCA_026776725.1 Gnathonemus echidnorhynchus
TAACATCAATTCATTGCCCCCCCCCCCAAACCCCCCACCCCACCTGTAATTTGATTTGAGGTGACATTACCCACTGTTACACCTCTACTACAGAGGTGGAAAGTTCAGATCCAGGAAGTACAACTCCAGACCAAGATTTTGCGTCGACCAACCAGTTGAGTATTCTCTGAATGCAACTCTTTATACTGGTTGGTTGAAACAAAATCTTGGTTTGGATTTGTACTTTCTGGATCTGAACTGTCCGCTGCTGCCTACTATCCTGTCACTGTCGTGATGAAAGGTAGTGCTCATACTGGGAGACTCAGGATGTCTACTTCTTTGCTGAAGGTGCTCATTAATCATCTCCTGAGGTCCCATTTTCCTCCTGCGGGATCTCACCGGGTCTGTCTCCCCCCAAGCCTTTTATATCCCAATGGCTCTGTTTCTACAGGAAATAGTACAGTGTACCATTCAAGGTAGTATTGAGGAACAAGCAAAATGCTATGTATAAACCAGCCTATATTTCTGCCAGTTGAAGTCTGTAGGCAATGTCAGCGCCAAGGCCCCACTGCTTACTTAGCGTCAGCAGCCAGTTGCCATGCAGTGGGTTTGAAGTGCACTGCGTTCTGCTTCGAGACGCGGCATGTGGATAAATCACATGGGTGGATTGCTGTTCAATGTGCCTTAAAAACAAAAGGACTGCTTACCTGTAGCTCTCCAGGTGTCACAAGTCATTGTGGGGTATTTTTTTTTCCTGGGGGGCTGTTTTATGTGTCAATGAGTCATCCTCTGTAGAAAATACCCCGTGAATAACATCAGCGTCCTACAGCCATAATAACTGGCTTGCAAGAGCAGTGCCGGTCCAACTATCTTTGACAACATGGGGGACAACATGCCAGATTCTTTATTTCTCTATTTGATCCCGTCGGCATGAGTCTTTAGACCTATGGGAGTTCTTGAAGACGCCGGGAGGAGCCATAAATTTGGCAGGAATGGAGGCAGCAGACTTTCGTTGATCAAGCGAGGGGAACATTCAAAGTGGCACACTTTGGGTTCCACATGTTTTTCTCGCACCCCTGCCAAGAGGGGAAGCTCTGCTCGCAGCCTCGGGCGTGACCCGGTGCCCAGGCCGCCTAGCAGATGGTGACACGCCTGTCACTCGGGGCTGTTTCTTTCTGCGAGCCGATGACTCGCTCGCATCATATATCCGCCATGTGCTGGGATTCGCCATTGGGCTCTTCCTCTCTCTTTAGGCCCAATTTGGCAACCTTGCCACTGTCAAGGCTTGAGGACTTCGCTATCTCTGCTTTCAGTCCCATTCATCCTGCATATGGAGGAAATTACCAGAACAATCCTGAGTTACACTAGCGGTGTGTAATAGAGAGCCTTAATCGGGGAAGAAGCTCTCCCGATGCAGAACACGTTTATTTAATGGGTGGGCTTAGAGATTAGCAGCCATTTTGATAGAATGCTGGTCAACCTGAAGATCAGGAAAAAAGCAGAGACTCTACAGTTACCACCTCTTTGCTGAAGATGGAGATTTTCGGCCTTGATTTGTAATTTTCCTGGGTTTGTACCCCCGACTTTATCCCGCTGGACTGTCTTTGGTTTTTTGGGCACCAGGTGGCAATACAGGCTGTAAATAATACAACAGTCTTACTAGGTTTGGTTTTAATTAGAATAATTGTTTTGGAGATTTGTTTGAGAATTTTGTTGCCATGTTACGTTTTGTGGAGTCTGAGCCAGCTTCTTCAGACCATCACACATCAGCTTATGTGAAATGCCCCGTAGAATCGCCATTCTGCCACTGCACACGCAAAAAGATAATCTCCTTCTGTATGACAAAGATTCATTGGATAAGTATCTCCAGTCAGAAGCCTGTGGTAGCCAAGCATTTTGTGTTTTTGTTAGGGCCCTATCAGCCTCCGCTTAGGCCTGTATATGCTGATGCAGTTCAAGTGTCTCCTCCCCGCATGTGGCCCAATCAGAGCCCCTGACCATCTAGGGTCACACAGGTTGTTATAACGCCTGCATGTGGCCTGCAAAAGCTATAATAATTTTTTAAGCAATAAGTAGACTTTATGAATCTTTATGAAGTATCTGAGTGCGTGGTTTGAATACCAGTGAATGTCCTATGTGCGCGACGTAAATCCTGATACTAACCATGGCATCTTCATGTCCAAAAATCCCTAAATACATGTATCTGTGATGCTGTATAAGTATTTATCCACCTGTACAAAGTCTTATCATGGAGGGCAGTCTAAGGTCATAATTATTAGCCCCCTATGAGAAATGGGACATTTATGTTCCGTTTTAACATCATTTTGCAAACTTTACAAAGCAAAACATTCATCTGTGTAAAAACCACCAGTTGGTACGTTTTTAATTTAACAAACAGCTTCCATATTTCGGTATAAAAATTTTGGGGTGAAAATTGGGGTCAAAATGATTAGTCCCATGTGACCTGGTCAGGAAGCATAATAGGAAAGTTAAATGTTCTGGTGTGGACCCACACCTGAAGCCCGTATGACGTGATTGGCTCGATCAGTTAGCACTACACTCTAACAAATGGACTGAAAAAAGCAGGGCTAGTGGGTACTTAGAGACGATGGAGAGGAATCATGCTTACATTCTTTGTAATTTCATCATGCCAAAAACCAAAGAAATAAGTACAGACCTCGGAGAAAAGATAGTGGATGCTCATCTTAAGGGGAACGGCTATACGGCCAATTGCAAGCCTTTCACTCCTGTCCAGAACAGCTGTACGTTGCATCATTGCAAAATACAAAGTGACCCATTCTGTCAGGCGTGGTTGCAAGCGCAATATTTCAAAGACTTTGGAGAGGAAAATAATCAGAGGTGCCAATAAGAACCCCTGAATCAATGCAAAGGCCATTGTCAACGAACTGGCCTCTTCTGGACTTAAAAACAACTGTTGAGCGCTCTTCGTCACGAGAAGCTTTGAGGTCATCAGCCAAGGAAAACTCCATTGCTCACACGCGGCATATCAAAGCTAGAATGAAGTTTGCCCAGGACCATTTGAAACATGGGGATGAACTTTGGAAGTCTGTCCTTTTGTTCTGGTGAGACAAAGCTGAAGCTGCTTGGGTACGTGGACATGCCTTTTTTGGCCTTGGAAGGGAGAGGCCTTCATCCCTAAAAACACAGTTCCCAAGGTTAACCATGGTGGTGGCAGCATCATGCTGTGTTTTGCTGCTTCCTGAACAAAGTTTCCTGTCCTTGTACGTGGCATAATGAAAAAAGATGATTATGTTGACATTTTAAAGAACAATTTGAAGAAATCTGCTGTCAGTCAGGCTGTGGGTCGTCGCTGGGTCTTTCAGCAAGATAATGACCCAAAGTACACATCACGAGTAGTCCAGTACCTTTTAAGGAACACCGCAGTCAAGGTCCTGGAGTGGCTGTGTCAAAGCCCAGATCGCAATCCTATTGGGAATCCTTGGTGAAAGCTCAAAGTTAAGGTCCACTCTCAAAAACGGTACAATTTTGCATGAGCTTGAGCAGTTTGCCATGGAGGAATGGTCTTCGATCATTCAGGATCTGTGCAAACCTTGTGAGAAACTACAATAAGAACTTGCTATCAGTTGTGAGTCAGAAGGGTTACCCTGTTGAATATTAAATGTCAGAGGGCCAATTTTGGCCATGCTTTTTCATGTTTTCCTTGTTCCAATTAAGTACACCAATAAAATATTTCCGTCAAACTTATTGGAAATTGTCTTTGTCCTTTTGGAAGTAATTCTCATAAGCACTTTAAATACTAATCATTTTTCTTAGAAAAAAATAAGCTTCGTTCAATTTTGGACGGCGGTTAATGATTATGACCTTAACGGTAAGGATAAGGCAGACTTCAGCAGGAGGTTTTTGGATGATCTGGCTGTGAAGAAATTCACCCTGGAATGTGTGCTGTTCCTTATCAGCAGAGAGGAGGCACTGACATCAGCGCTGGGTGGAGGGCAGCCCCGTTTGTGCTGGGAGGCAGCAGCTAGAGGAGAGGAAGGCGTCCATGTCACCCCTCGGAGGCTCTGTGGGGGCTTTCCGACGTTTTGGAGAAACTGTGAAAGGGTGAAACGGGCTGGTGTCCTAATGAAAGGCAGTGCCAGAGTGACAGGGCGAATGTGTAAAGAGCAAAGAGTTTCATTTAGTTTAATTTTAGTCTCCAAACATTTTGCAGTAGAAGGTGGACTTTTCTGCATGTGTGAGTCCCAGTGGATTTTAGTTTGCGTGCGTTTGTGTGTGCGCGCGTGCATGCGTGCGTGTGTGTGTGTGTGTGTGCGCATGTGCATGTGCGCGTGTGTGTGTGTGCGCATGTGCGCGTGTGTGTGTGTGCGCATGTGCGCGTGTGTGTGTGTGCACACGTGCATGTGCGTGCGTGTGTGTGTGTGTGTCCTTTTTGTATGGAATGCACAAAGTGTAGACTGGAAGGCAGTTTCTTCTGTCCCTCAGAAGCACGGTCTGGCACAGGATTCCACAGTCCGTCCCTGCAAACCAAACAGAACATTTCCCTTGTACCCCGAGGTTGTCGGCCAGTTTGGTAACAAACTGGTAACATAATGTTAACTTTTGTGGACCCCAATAAATGTAACTCTCTCCTGGAATCACAAGAGCCTCGGCCGGTGGGAGCACGGAGTGACCTACTCAGGCCTCTAGGTGTGAAAATACAGGGAGAGAGGAGGCCTGTTGTGCTGGGGATGACTCAGTACAGATGGCAGGGTGGGGAAGTAGAGGTTTGGCTTGGGGGGAAAAGCAGCAAAATGATGGAAGTAGCCGCACCGCATGTGTGTATTCCCGGGCTGAATGCTCGGGTGATTATCGGTGACACCTGCTGATGATTTCCAGAGCAGCAGATATCGAAGCCGCCCTCCTTTTACGGCATTTGGAGTAGATTACTCCTACAGTTCAGACTTCTGGTCTAGTAACACAAAGGAATCATGGGAAATTGTGGATGAGAAGCTGGAGCAGAGATGGGGAGACCCTTTCTAAATGGAAATAAGATACAGGAAAAACAACTTGCATCGATCATTAACTAATCTGAAGGTGCGTCCCATGGTTCACTTTACACATTAAGGTTAGAAAAACAGCGGTGGTATACAGGTGGTGTACATTAATCTTTGCAAGTGGTTGAGGTGGATACCGTGATGAGTCAAAGGATGCACCAGGTTTTCAACTGCAAAATTGGTGGTTAATGTTTAGCATTAACCCCTGAATGTCTGCTGATATGGTGGCTGTGTCATCAACATCTTCACACAAGCCTGCCCTGTACAGACTGCCCTGCTAAAGTGAGTCTGTAGGACTTATCTGTAGCAGCTCCAGGCTGAAATTACTGAAAGGCATATTAAGCCACAGGTACATCACTCAAGTCAAACGATGCAGGTCCTGTCACCTCTGAAGTATGTAAATGTATGTTAGAGCATGAGCATCCAGAAGATGGTAGAAATCAATACCTTGGAGAGGCTAAATTATAGCACACAGGCTAAAATTAATCTGATTAATTACATGGGCTTGGATGATCTTCCAAGCGTTAATATGCTCTGTAGGAATCCCTTTGTGCTGCCAGGTCCAGTTCAGTGTTATTTTTACTTTTTTGAATGAGTAGAATAGGTGATCTCCAGGGTTCAGGCTGAATGCTGCCCCAGGGGAGATCATGAGTTACTGTTGCCAAGGGTGAAGTCATCTGTTGTCGAACCTCCTGTTTCCTGATGCGCCTGTGAGAGTGGAGGAAGCTGGCTTTTCCTGTAAATTCTCATTTTTACCTTCAAGAATGCGCTCTCAAAAATATTACAGGATCAGAGTATGCCTCTCCCGGATAAACCCTTATCCATTTTCACACTCGCACAGGTCCTGTATTTGATCTCATTTGAATTACAGCCCGAATTGTCAACTTTCAGCCTGGTACTGAGGAATGTGATATATTGTCATAGTAAAAAATAATAATCTTCTGCTGCCTGCAGGTCTTATCCAAGTGGCGTACTGATGTAACGCGTCTCTCTGACTGTAATTGGCTGTCTGTCATATGCTAGCCTTTTTCGATTCGTATAAAATCATGACTTCCTGCAATGTTACTTTTTACCTTGACTCTCCCCCCCCCCCCGCCCTTGTTCCCCCTCCTCCCTAGTTACAAACAAGAAGCCCCCACAGCTGTCCATCACCAAGGTGAAGCAGTTTGAAGGCTCCTCCTCCTTCGCTAGGAGGTCTCAGTGGAACCTGGACCAGCTTCGTCAGGTCAACGGCATCGACCCCAGTCGAGTGAGTGCTTTGGATTGGATGAGGGTTAAGGGTAAATCTGAAAGTAGGTCTTTTTGGGTCAGAGAAGCATGTATTGGCATTCTAGATGGGAGTGACACTTTGAAAAATGAAATCAAAGTGTTTTCTAAGAGCATCGCAATAATCCCATTAGATTTTTGATGTAGTAATGGCGTTGTAGAGTTATTAAACACATTTACGACATTGGCTTCCTACATTGTTTTTCTTCTGTGGAAACTATCTGAACTACTAGACTTATCTGCTATTTGTTTTTAATGTTTTTTTCCCCTTGGTTTTCATCTGCAACACTCAATAGGCTCATATCTCTGTATAACCAAGCTCCTGTGGTTCCAAAATTAAATCCGTAGGTGATGCTTACCCAGATGTGTCATAACATCCGACCGAGTGCTTTTTTTGGGCTCCTGATGTGTGGCTATCCTCTGCACCCCCTGTTCCCCAGGACAGTCCAGAGTTTGACTTGGTGTTTGACAACGCCTCCGACCAGTGGGTGGCGGGCTCTGCAGGGGAGAAGTGCATGTTTGTCCAGGTCTTGCACCATACCTGCCAGCGGCACAGCGGGGAGCGCAAACCAGAGTTTGTCAACTGCCAGTCCAAGCTGCTCGGAGGTATGACAATAAGGCATTTACGCTACCCCTGCCCTGAGCATGCTGGCGTTTTGGCCCTGATGTCCCACAGCTGAAATGCTAGCGGCTTTCATCCTGTAGAATCCGGGGCTGCTTTCTCAGTGAACTCGAGGGGAATAATTGGGGTGACTGTGGCTGTTTTGTGGGTTACCTGAAGGTGAAATAGTTCTGTGTTCTGTCTTATCTGGATGCTGGATCTGACAGTAAATCAGTCCGACCAGATCAAGGGCATGTACAAGGCCAGATTAGGCCATAACATAATTTCTATGCTTAATCGATTTGTGGGTCAGTTTCACTTCACTACTGTTGCTGACGTACGCTCGACAACTAAAAAAGTACGTGCAGCACTTGTTTTTGTGTTGTAGTTTGCTCTTCACAAATTGGTTTGATATAATTCCAAAAGCCTTTCCTACTTCTGTCTGGTCGTCTTCATGGCTCGGGGGCCAGTCACCATGACGTTGCTCCTTTAGAGCACTGGCCTATGTAAATGTCAACAATTCACTGCTGTTACATGTTGATGTTTCTTGGAAGGCGCCATTCAAAAGATGGATTCCAGGAATTTGAAAGACCAGTCCTTGGAGTACTAACGCCTTTAGCTGAGGATTAATGCACCCATGGGCAAACAAATTTGGGAGGGGTGATGCTTGCAGATGGGACGTCATTAAATGGAACAGATGCATTAACGGCGACCACATTTCATGCACTGAACGCAAGTATCTATTTGCTTTGCTTATTTAAGCTGCCATTTATTTAAGCTTGAGTGCCTTTGAGTCATTTTTAATCAGCGATTGATCCATTAGGCTGAAGTTCTTGACCACAGCTGACAGGCTGTGAACGTTCCTCCTGGATGAATTGTGGCCTGAGGTCAATGACTATATTTGCTGCTTCCACGGAAGATCGAGTGTGCTGTAGTCTGGCTATTGACTATTATTCAGGCTGTTATTGGTGCATATCGAAGAAGGTGGGATCTTGTCTATCAGGCCATTCAGAAAATGAATTTATAGTGGCGAATAGCTGTGACTGGGCCATCCTCAAAGGGGGGGTGGGGGGGTGGATCTTAGCGGTACCTCAGTATTCCTGCCCCTCCCAGTTTAAGTCTCACACCAGTGCAAAACGATGATGATGTGGCTGCTCGGGTGTGGGACAATAACTGTGTGGGGTGCATCTTCACCGTTCGCTACGTCACATGACCTCTCTGTGTGCTTGTAAATGTAAATGGGTTTAGTATCAACCAGAGCCCTGACTTCTCAGCTGACTGTTTAAGTGTCACTGAGATTATATCTTGGACTGTAGAAATATGTTTAATTAACGGCTGAGTTCTTCCATGGAATGCCGGAAGCTGTATGTACAGTATGCCTTATTTGGTACCTTGGTGACCAGCCTAATCTCTGATAGGCAGTAATAAAGTTCCTCTGTTCTGGTTTAAGGCGTATATGGCACTACTTTGGTTTTGTTTGGGAAATTCCGCCAGTATTGGCGTAATCACACGACACTGGGAGCAGAGCGATAAGCTGTGAAGTTTGTACTCTCACGTTTTGGTCGGGCAGAATCTCAGAGCTCATGCCTGTCAGTAGGGTGGTGTTTTAAGGCTCCATTCCATGTCAGTCTTCGTGGGGGTTTTTTGTGTCTTCAGGGAGAATCACTTTGCATTTTGGGGATGGAGTTCGGTATTAATGTTTGGAGTGTCACCTTAAATAATGGTCCTGTACAGAGTGAAGCTTTATATGTGGACCTTACAATTTTAAAAATATATATATATGTTTTTGCTGTTTGCGGGAGTCTGTGCATGTATCTGCTCTGCAATGGACTGTGGTGGCACCTGTGGTTAATCACAGTGGCCTGGAAGGGGCCGCATATATATTTGTAGAGCCCTGCTTCCTCATAACTGCCTTCTTCTGAACTCCAACTTGGATTTGTATTGTGTCTGTAGTCATGGGTCTTTAATAACTGATGATGGTAATAGGCTGTTTTTAGCACTGCTGATTTTATTGACCCTTTAATATAGGCATCTGGGCAGTGCTAATGCTAACATGAAAAATCAGCCATACAGTTTGGCTGTATGGAGAATATAAATCAAACTGATAATTGTCATTGCTGCACATGGAACTTGCTCTTCCCTGAGTGGTGTTAAGACTCCATTTAAATCCCAGCACTGAGTATGTTTTTGGTAATCGCACATCCAGAGATATTGGAACGAGTGTAAGTCACTTCAGATTAGCTATGCTAAGGATCTGATATGCAGTTGTGCACTGTACAGTGATGTTTCACAGGGCTCTGGATTGTGATATTGTTGCTGGGAGGGGCTGTGAATGACAACCTGGCATTTTTGACCCCTAAAAGGGAGAGGAGAGCAGCTGGCAGATGGCAGTGTCTGTTCAATGCCACGTAAACAAGGAGAATTTGTACATCTTCTTGGTTCCATTGTCACCGTGGTGACCGTAGCGATCGGATCTTTGCTGTGTGGCGCCTCAATCATTTCTGCGCTGCCATTGTAAAGGTGAAATCGCTCTTAAACATACTGCTTATTTCCATTCATAAATTCCATCTGCTGACTTTCCTAACTGCATCTGAAGGCATAATATAAGTAGGCACTGCTTTTTCCCTCTTTCTCATGGCCAAACATGTGTTTCAAAAATAATGCCGTTTAAAACCATTTAAAGGTGTCGCACCCACACGTTGCCTGACCCGCGCTGGCTGACCCGCTTCTGGCCCCCGTAACCCCCCCATACGTAATGCCTCAGGAATATACGTCGTGGCGTCACACCCGGAACTGAGACCTTGTCTTTCTTGTCGTTCTTTGCCCCAGAAGCATGCTCAGTAAATTCAGTCATGTTGCGTTGCAAGATGTTTTTGCATGGAATGAGGAATACCAAGGTATCAAGTCAGAAACGGCCTCCCAAAAAAGGTAAGTCCCAGGGGCCTTCCGGGTCCTTCTGTGACCTGGACGAGTATTCTGCTAATGACTGCTGGAACTGCTCAAATGGTTATGCTGATAAGCTACAAAGTGGCACCGAATAGCAAATCATATTGTCTTGGATTCCGGAAATTAAAGTCCGAGTTACAAACTGCTCGGATCTGTTTCTCACTGTTGGGGCTTGTGGAGTGATGAATGGGGAATGTCTGTGTAGGGAGAGCTCACACCATAAAACAACATTTTATGAATACAGAGTGACTCTCTTGCCTTATTTTCTTAAACACAGCTGTTTAACACATGTTACATACACATCTGGCTTTTATAATAGGCTCCAGTGTAATCTACCAGCCATCAATTGTGTAGCCTTAGGAATGTCAGGTACTAAATTAGTATTTGAATGTTGCCTGTCGCCGCAACAGCGTTAACCTCTGATGCATATTTTAGTGATTTCACGCCGACCATAACACCATTGGCCAGAGTAGGAAGTGATGTCGTAACTGGGGGTGTTAATTGCTTGCTTAGGCAATTGCTGTGATAAAATGGGGATTGTCTCATATCCGTGGTATTCATATCTCTGTTTGACTTGGGGATGATGTATAACTAGTCAAGCCTCATGTAAACTTCCCTTCCTCGTTTGTATAACCTGTTTACACGCGCCGCTATCGGCCTGCTTGGGCTCTGCCTGCTAGTAGGCGACGCAGCGTGTTCTACAGCCGCTCATACAGAACTGTGGTGCAGTATAGTGATACTTTATTAATCCCAGTGGGGATATTCTCTTTCCACCTTCCCCGTCTTGCTCTTCGTGGGACACACAGATGCATATGCAGGTGATAGGAAGCTGGGGGCGGGGGGGGGCGCTGGGGGTCACAGGGGAGGGGCAGCCAGCATGCAGTGCCCCCGGGGCTGGGGGTTAAGGGCCTTGCTCAGGAGCTCAACAACGGCATCGCTG
>JAODJU010000039.1:11615999-11634442 GCA_026776725.1 Gnathonemus echidnorhynchus
TCACAAAATGCCCGCAGTCTCCCCCACAATGACTGATGGTGTTGTTTCGTCGTTGATCAGACGCCCCCCCCTCCAGTGAAGAGCTGGGTCCCGTCTCCGCTGCCCGCAACTGGAATGGCGCTATTGTCCCTGGTGACACAAAGTGGGCAGCGGGGTGTGACAGGGTGGGGCTGGCTGGGTGTAGGACGGGGTGGGGCTGGGGGCTGTGGGAATGGATCGCCATACTTTGCCCGGATGATGTACCTGTCATCGGTGTATCTGTATATCTGAGTACTTACCGAGTATCTGTATATCTGAGTACTTACCGAGTATCTGTATATCTGAGTACTTACCGATGTGTACATGCATATGTGCACCCTGACGGATCAACCCAGGTGTGTGTGGTGAGTCTGATCTCCTCTCCACTGCGCGTTTGTACCAGAGGCTTACCTGCCTATTATACGTTTCCTGCCACATTTATCTGGGTGACAGTGATGCCCCTCTGCGTTCATTCTGTCTGAGAAACCCGGTGTTCTGCTGAATTGTTTGGCCCTGGCGGAGGAGAGCACAGTATTGAGGGACTGCTGCAGACGTGACGTGTTCACACATCGGGGGTCCTGAATGCCCTGCCTTGGAGGGTCTTGCTTCGATCAGCAGTCTTGTTTTGAAAAGCTTGTTTTGCTTGCCTCTGCTCTCCATGTTTTTTAAATTTGATCATATTATACCAGCCCCTCTGTTGTCTTCGTGGTGTTTTGTCTTTCAATTTGTTTTATTATCCATTTTTATTTATTTCTCTATTCAGTGCTAATGTAAACCATTTAAAGCATGTGAATTCAGCATGTCCAAGTGCCAAATGATTTTAATACGTAAATCATAATTTCCTCTTCGGAAGCCCTCAATACTAGAGCCGCTCAGTTTGAAATGCGACCTCTAACATCCATCGCCGCTCACCGCTGCTGCCCTTGTGTCACCCCCAGGTAACAGCATCCTGCATTCGGCAGCCGACAGCGTGACCAGTGCGGTACAGAAGGCCAGCCAGGCCCTGAACGAGCGCGGCGAGCGGCTGGGCCGGGCAGAGGAGAAGACCGGCGAGCTCATGAACAGCGCACAGCAATTTGCAGACACAGCGCACAAGGTGAGGCATGACGGGTAATTACGGGTTTAGGTGTGATGAGGGTGCTGCCTTTTCAACCCGCGATGTGTGGGAGGAAGGCCGGGGTGTAGCTGTTAGACCAGATTCGCCCACAAACGCTTAAGTGGGTAGCTGTTGTTCCCTTTGCGGTTGTGTCGGTCTGCAGATGTGCTCTGACCCACGGTGTAGCTGTGGTTCTGCGTCCCCTGTCACTCATCCCTTTGTGTACCAGTCGAGTGCGTGCAGAACTGCATCAGTTTGCCCTGCGGGGGTTCAGCCCTGCGGGGGCAGCCTGGGTAGGATCTGCATTATTCATTTGGCTGGTGCTGCACCTGGTGTGTCTGGGGGGGTTTGCGGGGGGCTATTGACTTTGAAGCCTCTAGGGGGCGCCAGTCACTGTCCTGTGAGTTTGTCAGACAAACCTGAGGCATGTTTCTCTCGTTCCTACCTGCTTCTCTGATTGCATTCTGGCAACACTAAATGCTTTATGACATCCGCTTAATTTCTTTTCTCAGTTTTCCCGTAAAAAAGCGTAGCCGCTTAACCCTGCGTACGGGGGCATGTGTGCAGCGTCCTCCTGTCTCTGCCGAGCTCAGTGTCGCTGTGGTCATGCAGCTCTGAGGTCCTGGCTGATGGTGGCCCTGCTGTCCGAAGCTCCACGTGTCGGGCCTTGTCTGATAAACACATGAATGAATGAATAATGAATCACGGCGTTAGTGCTTTGATTGAGTCTCCTGCATATATGCTGGCCTCTTGTTGGCCACAGATGAATTCCCCACAAGGTGAAAATGAGGGGTAGCTTTCTGGGTGTGCTGGGATGTTCACCTTCTGACATCTCATTACTCTGCCGTCTTATACAAGCTATTGAACTGCTAATTCAACTACATGCTTAATTACAGTACTCTAATTTCTGGTAGTAATTTTAAACCCCTTAGTGAAAGCTACTTTTTGTACAAGTCTGCCTTACTGTGTTTATAAATAGCACAATTACTGCACTGATAAGCTTTTGTCGTCTAAGAGCCGCCTAAGGTTTGACGTCCTTGTTTTAATAACTTCATGTTGATGTTGCCATGTGAATTATATTTTTGCTGGATAAATGTATCACTTTTTTGTGAGAATTTGATGTATAGCTTCCTTCTGGCGCAATGTTCTTGTACTTAGTTACAAAATTTATACAGATGAAATAAAATATTAGTTAAGTACAGAAAGTGTATTTCCTAAATGTAATGTGAATTATTTAAGCAGTTGTTAAAACCTGTAGGTTTGAAGTGAGTCCTTTAATCACTGTTTGCAGTAGAATTACTGTGTAAAAACCTTATCAGCCATTCAGAGTGGGAGTGGATCAATGTACGCTTCCTGATGTCTTCCTGATGCCCAATCCTCATTTATAGCAGGTGCCAGTAAATCGGCAGTCACAGACTTGGCTTGTGCAGGATTTTTGTGTTTTGCTGCCCCCTGGTGTTGCAGAATAGTAGTGTAGAAGGCTTGAGGATTTCAGACTGGATGACTGATTTTCTAGGATTGTTTGGCACCATTTACCCCCTGAACAGAGTTAATGGTTGATAGTGGGCATTGTGGTGAGGGCTTGAGTCCAGTTCTGTGTTGGGGGATTCACACTTCCTATGTGTGTGCGTGTGTGGGTGTGTGTGTGTGTCCTCGCGCAGTCAAAACACATTTTTGTGAATCATGGATTTGTTTATATTGGAGTCTGAGTGAATGTTGTAGTACTTCTTTAATTAATGTTGGTAAAAATGAATTTGCAATGTCAAATAGTGTGTTAGTTGAAAAGTTTTTTTCCAACTTAAATGTGCCTACGCTGACTTTCGTAATATTTTGGCACCCTGCTTAAATGAGGTAAAGATCTGTGAATGACCTACTAACCTGTGAATGACCTACTAACCTGTGAATGACATTTACATCCTCTAAATAACTTCTTGGTGTTATAAATGACACATGCAATGTCCTGTGAGTGACCAGTGAATGACACATGCATTGTCCTCTGAGTGACCTGTCTTCTTTTCTCCTACAGCTTGCCATGAAGCACAAGAGTTAAATAGCCAAACCCCCAAGGGATCTGCCTGGATGCGAGTGCTGATCCTGTGGGACACCTTTCTAACTGTATTAATATTTTTAACATCTTATTTCTTGTATGCCATTATCACTAATGAGGTTTACCTGCACACCTTGACATTGAGTGAACATCTGATCTGGAGCTCTGCTAGCCAGCTACCTGTCCGTGGGCCATTTAGCATGCAGTTTGCATCGCATACTTCCCTATCACCTGCCGCCCACTCGCGAGGCTACGCAAAAACCTTTTACCCACCAGCCCCTGTTTTCGGTTTCGACAGCGCCCCCTGAAGGCCGACATTGTTATGACACAGTAGTATATTTCATTATGGCCAGAAGCACTGCGAGTTGCTTGTAAAATTGTAACAGATTGTAGGCAGCCTCTGTCCTCTAAGACTTCAGAATGTGAACTCAGACTTTCAGACATTCCATTTTCCCACGGTATATAAAATACCCCCAGTACTACCTTCTGAAGCTGCTGCAATAGTTTAAAAGCTAAACTGAGTTTTGCTCTATGAAGAATGATACGTGTTCATATAAAAGTGTTTACAAGTCATAAGAACCTCCCCCGCCGATATATTCCCTTCATGCCCCCCTCCCTCCTGCACTATATTATGTTTAATCTTCACATTATCAATTTAAATTAAACATGAGTACAGATAGTAATGATCCAATGTACAGTATCTATAACTGCAAATGACTAAAGTCTTTATAAACATTCCAGAAAGTAAAACAGATAATGAAGGAACCCCCCCCCCTTGTTTAAAGTAACCTAACATGGATATTCTATGGGGTCTTATAACAATAATTAAATTTCATTTAGAAGTCTAATTTTTCTTCCCTCCCCCAAGTGATCAAGTATGAAATAACCTCATTACTCTATATGAAGATTTCTTGTATAATTAATCTCTCCATCACCATGTTTTAATCACCGGAATTTTAGGTCCAATTAAATTTAGCATCAGAGTCCATTGTACTTTTTATGTAAATTCATGTTTGAAGGATGAGTTGAAGGCACCATTAATATTACAGTAGCAGCCGTATCATGTTTGTCTGCTTTGTGTATAAAATGTTTATTTTCCTACAGATTTCTGCTAATTCCCTAAGTAACCTGGTTGTTGCCATAATGAGGTGGTTGGGGGTGGAGCTTAGCTGCATCAGGAGAAGTGGTGATGGGGTCAGAGTTTGGCCTGTGCTGTGGTGACACTGACTCAGAATGTCAGGTTACCCAGGAGGAGAGATGGGGAGGCCCGTCTGAGTTGGTTACATGAGTAGATATGTGGACGTTTGGAGGCTCCTTACATCCTGGATGGTCTCCATAGCGATTATTAGCACTAAGACCAAAAGAAGGTGATGTGTCTGACAATGACCTGCTGTTGCTGTAGCAAGGTCTTGGTCCTCACTGTGGTACAAGCTTATTCTGTGTCCCAATATGCCCATACAACTCGGTTCAGTGCTTTAAGGCGATTAAAGAGACGATATGGATTCCTGAGTTATGAATATGTTGAATTAAGGACAAGAGGATGTTGTTTACTGGATGGCATGTTTAAGAAGCCAAAAAAAGATCTCATTTTATTTCCTACCTTTCTAGTAACTTCTTCTCACTGACAACACAGTGTTCTCTGCTTCACAGCGTGTTTGGCTGGGCTTATCTGACCACTGCGACCATGCACTGGCCGATGTGTCTAAAGTGTCCATGTGCAAGTAATAGGCTTGTCCTCAGGACCACCTGCAGTGCCACAGCTGAGCTGTAGGAGGCAGCATTTGGAGAGATGCTGTTAAACATCAGGGCATCCTCAGTGTAATGTGTGTTATGTGCTGATTTTAATATTTTTGTTCGTTGAAAGGACATCCACACCAAAGGATTTAGCAGTTGAGCATTTACATTTGTGGTCAAAGTTGCATTGTTGACTGTAAGCTTTCTGTTTTTTGTGTGTAAATGTGGTATAGGAGCTGTTCTAGAGTTGTGTGTACAATATTCAGCCAACGCATTAAACCATTTTATGGAATATGCTTATTCTTTGTTCCTTGTTTTTATAATATGTGATGTGTGGATAGACAAACATTTAAAGTGCAATGATTCTTTCTGTGCCTTTTTCCTGGAATCCTGAACTAAGAACCTGCTGTATGTCAACACGCCGCTTATGTAATGTAAACTGTATTCCACGTTTGAATTATCCAGGGTAACGCTGTCTTTGGAGCGGTGAATTGTGTATTTTTAAAAAAGTGTGATGTATCGTCTCTGCTCTTTGTACAATAATATCAGTTTAGGCAGTGCAGTCATGTTGGAAAGCCGTTGAATTGCTAAAACAACAAAACAAATACAAGTTACAGCCTTTTTGGATGGGAAATGGAAACCAAACACACCTCACTGGACATATCAATGGACACTGGAATAACTCGTTCATCATTATTTTTAAATAGTGATAATAATACTGCTTTTCTGTAGTCCTGTGGTATAATGTTTGGGAATTTTCCACAATCCGTAAACATCCATGTGGGGGGGGGGGATTAAAGCTTTGCTCAAGTAATTAAATTAAATTAATTTAAGTAATTTAATTTTAACCGTGTGTAACCCAAAAAACGCTTCATGCGCTCCTCCAAATTTCGCTGTCTTTTTTTTTTTTTTAATTAAATAGTTACCGGTTATTACAATACTGAGCAACGCATCGGACAAAATGAAAAGACATGGGTCTTGTAGTTCGAGCTTTCAGCACCTAAAGCTTGCTTGTGTTCCTCCATGGGAGTTATATATAGTCTGATATTGCAGCGGAAAGTATTCTGTATTGTAACACTGTGGGGATAAATACTGATGAAGGGCACCGCTAGATGGCGCCCAAACCCAGCTTGCCAGTCCCATTCGCAATCAGACAAGTAGTATTCAGTCCAGTGTTATGTTATCGCAGTTTTTTTTGTTTAGGGGATTTTTTTAAATTATTAATAATACTTTTAAAAGCACTAACAGGTTTAATCAATGAACTCTGTAATATGTGTTCCATTAAATCATCCTTATCATACCTACTGATTTAATGCCAGACAAACCTGGCCCTGTGTTACTGTCCCAAGGCTGATTTCAGTTCAGTCTGTCTGGCATCTAAATTTTAAGCTTCGTCATCCTAACATGGCAGGAGCAATTTAATGTCCCTTTATGGAAAAATCATAATGTCATCAAAGAATCATGATGAGATTAAGATTTGCATGTCAATTCGGTTGAAGTCTAAAATCTGTAACTAATAAGGATGGGATTATGTGAGAGAATGTCCCTATAAAGATATTAAGGTCAGCTTTTGAACCTTATATTGTTTGTGTGACTAATAAAATGTTGGATTTGAATGACTGTGATTACGTCTTATTTGTGGTCCAGATGGTTTCCTGAATTGTTGATTTTGTTCGTATTCCTGTCCCTTGCTACAACACACACGTCGGGTCTGTGGGATTTCCCCCCCCCGCCCCAGACTTTGCCTGGCTCGCTGCCCACCATCCAGAACCACATTGGCAGTCTTGCTTGTGCCACAGCTTAGTGTCTGTGGAAAATGCCACCCTCCCTTGACCTCTGCTCTTATCTCGTGACCCGGTCGGAATTAGGGTGGATGTTCCTGAACTTATTACCCGTGTTATTTAAATTAACCATGGTATGGATTCCTTAGCAGTGTAACGTTCCCAGTTTTCATTTTATCCTTTCGAGCCACTGCTCCAGATCTGCTTTTCCTAAATGTTCATAATCAACAGACATAAGGTCTAATTAGGGGAGCCTGTAACTTATTTATCGCTTAAATATTGAGTTTATTTTAGTGCCGCAGTTTCGTATGTAGGTTAGTGTTCTACTTGGCAACCTTAAAGCTTGGCATATATGTTAATTTTAACATCTATTTATTAAGGCAAATCTAATTACAGGAAGCAAATTGTATTTGGGGAGCTTTTGGGAATTTAGTGTCGTTGAAATGGGGGCATTTGTTGCTGTGCCTGGACCCTGGGCTCTGTGCATGCCTTCATGTAAGGTAACTGGCTTGGAATTATTCTTAACGCTGCAGTCAATCAGTGTTAGTAAATGCAATCAAGGTTTGCAGAAATGCATTAGATTAGCAGTGATTTATTGGCATGTATCAACTGAATCTAAGTCTTTTCTTGAGGAAGTACACTCTGACAAATGTGTTTATGGGTAATGGTTTATATATACGAATTGTGTAACTAAATGCATTTTAAAAGGGTGCGAAGTAATTTTAGATATGTCTGAAAAATACACGCTCACATGAGTGTGTTTGACCACTAGAGGGAGCCAGACTTCATGGGCAATATTCTCACAGTGCAGTTTCGTCTTACAAACTAACTTGAACCACAACGCCTTTTTGGGTAGTGCAATATTTCGATTGTATCAATTAATCTTTAATGAAGCAATTTGTGAATCTTGTAATGATTTATAAAACCAGCACTTCAGACAGTATATTAAAAATATATTAACAATGGCTTTCATCCCTGTTTCCTTATCTGAAAGTGGCTTTATTTTACTTGTGTACGGTGTGAGAGTAGTTTCTCACAGACTGCTTAATGCATGTGGACTGTATCCTAAGCTATGAGCAACTGTGGTTTGAACTAAATTAAGCCTTTGAGTTGTTAATTGACCAAAACTATTTATATCTAATAAGGATTGATCAACGAATTGTGGTACAGTGGTTCCATCATTAGATTCTCTACAATCTGTCTTGCATCATTTCTCTCTCGCTCTCTCTCTCAAACACCGACAAGACAGTAACCGGGACAATCGAACAAAAGACTAATTAGGTTACTTCAGGGCTCTCTACATGTACACACCCTTGTAATAAAACTCAATTGACCAGAATCCGTTTATGGCTCTAATAGATGCATAATAGCCGCAGCAGTATCTCGGTCCGTTAAGCAGAGCTTAAAGGGCCAGTCACAGGAAGGAGGGTGTATTCTGGGCAGAACCAATTTTTTTTCTCCAGCTGAAATTTTGATGAAGGAAAATTGATAGGCGTGTTCTTCCTCGCTGTGACCGTCAGATTCCATGCAAACTGTGAGCAATGTATGGAATGCTGTACTTTATCATCCCCCCCCCCCTTCTCCAAAGAGAAATAACTGCAAGAGCAGCACTTACAGGTGACAGGGCGAAAAGCTTACTCCTGTATGTTTCATTATTTATGCTCCGGTTCGATTTGTGTTCTGTTTGACCCGAGACGATTGAAGAAGTGTGAATGCGTTTTAGTGTTTAGTGTAGCTGATGGTGGTGTTAGAGTAGCTCCTGGTCCCAGGTGTACGGTGACCTTGGGGGAGACAGCTTTCACCATAATGGTTTGAAGCTGTCTTTATTTCTTACGTTTGTGTTAAATAGTTTATAAGGCATTAACTAGCCAAAAAGTTCATTTCAAATGATCCATAGAATTAAAAGGAATTTGTTTCTGTGGTGTGACATGATAAAAATGATATCATAAAATGTTACCATTTTTAATCAACTCCCAAAGCTGTTCTTCCAGACTATTGACTGCTCTTTTAGAAAAATGTGTATGTACCAGACACAAAATTATTTAATTGCAATTTTACCAAGAGATTAAATCCCCACATGAGAGATTTGTAGGCCCCCTCTAATCCAAACTACACACTCTCTTGTAATGATCATTCCTTCATGGTACCGTCCTCTTCCTGAAACCTCATTCAACACAGACATTCCCTGTAACAGCATGTGAACATGGCAGACAGAGTCTTCCGGTGGCAGATGAACTGTCCTTGAATTTGTACCTTTACCTTGATGGATGTGATTGGGGGGGGGTCTGAGGTCATTTCTTCTCAGCCACGAAAGGGGTCTCTGGTAATCCGACAGCCCCCAGGACGCCCAAGTGTGACGCTGGTGGTGAGCTGAAGAACAACTGCGGAGCCCAACGCGGGCACCCCACACCTGGTTTCTGGTGCTCCGTCTCACCCTGAACACCGGGTCGCTGATTGCTGGTGCTCCATCTCACCCTGAACACCGGGTCACTGGATTCTGATGCACAGTCTCAACCATGGACACTGGGTCACTAGTTTCTGGTGCTCTGTCTCACCCTGAACACCGGGTCGCTGGTTTCTGGTGCTCCGTCTCACCCTGAACACCGGGTCACTGGATTCTGATGCACAGTCTCAACCATGGACACTGGGTCACTGGATTCTGATGCACTGTCTCACCCTGAACACCGGGTCGCTGGTTTCTGGTGCTCCGTCTCACCCTGAACACCGGGTCGCTGGTTTCTGGTGCTCCGTCTCACCCTGAACACTGGGTCACTGGATTCTGATGCACTGTCTCACCCTGAACACTGGGTCACTGTTTTCTGATACACTATCTCCCACTGGATTACTGATCTGAGGTGTGTAGTTAAATACTGCCTCATGCTGTCTGTTGTTTAACTTTTAAACGTCAGGCTATTTTCACCACCCAGCTGAGGAGGTCATGTAACATTCATTTATCAAATTCCAGTGATTCTCGTGTTATTTTTCTCGGTGCAATTGATTCCTGTAGTACTATTATTACTCAACATGATAAATTCAACAATCGGTCTGAGACAAAAAAAAATCAGCTTATGTTCACATTCATTCCCATTACTATATAGCAATGTAAACACTACTACCACATTTTATATTGGTTACAATTCCAGCCTCTTTGACCCCAAAAGCTTTGGATGCCAGTACAGTTTACTCAGCGTGTCACTTTAATTAGGTCATCTTCTCATGGAAAATATTACTAAAATATTCATGAAGAATAATTTGGTATGGGTGAACTGGGCTGAACTGATTGGCAGTGAGAAAAATCAGTGCTCCTCTTTCTGTCAGAAGCTGTGGGATGTGGCGTGATTTTTAACATGTCAATATTATGACAAATAAATTACTCTCTGCTCGAAGTATGTTTCATACAGCAATTGAACTTCCTGTTTTTAATTACAATTATCTCATTAAAGTGGCACGCTGACTTAATACCTCTTAAACTCCAATTAGCAAGTGGTTGGCTTTGTTGCTTTATTTAATAAGTCGTTACGAACATAAACCTTTACAAAAAGTCTGCAGTTTTACAAATGAGGCAAATTTACGGCAAGCTTGGGGTGCCTACATTTCAATTACCCAGCTGGTCTTGGGTCAGTAATAATAAATTTTCTTATAAGGTGGTACATTATCCTGAAGCTCCTGAAGGTGTCGGAAACGAGCTGTGATTCGAGATGCTTCTCACTTGCCTGGGTCTCACAGACCAGATGTGAGAGGTGGTCCTGCATAAGGACAGAGCTCAGGCAGAGGCTCTGGCAGATTTTTCTGACTCTCCTTTTCGACATGGATCCCCCACTGAGTCGGACCAACAGCGCCGCCAGTGGAAACCGAAATCCTGAAATGATATTCCTCAAAAGTTTTTTGAAGATCAAATTTCAAGGCCGTGGAGTGCACCGTCTTGCCACAGATAAGTAGGCTGACGGGGTGGGGGGGGGGGGATCGGGGCTCACCAGCTGTGCTCTGGGTCGGGACCCTATTGGTCTGATGTCACGGAGGGGGCGGGAGTAGGCAGCACTACAGGTAGGTGATAGGGATTTCAGTCTGTCATCTCTGCAGAGCAGAAGAGGTGGTGATGGGGCGTCACTGCAGAGAGGAAGTGGGGTGCATTAAATCGATAATACAAGGAGGGAGGGAACTGAGACAGGTCATTATTTTAAGAAAGGAGTTCTCTGTGTTCTGTCCTCAAGAGCGTGGCCTGTGTTCTGTGGTCATTCCAAAGGAGGCGTGGCCTGCGTTCTGCGGTCATTCCAAAGGAGGCGTGGCCTGTGTTCTAATTCGAAAGAGGGCGTGGCTTCACTTGGTCATCATTGGAGACACAACCTGCCTTTGGCTGTGGCCACGACGAGTGCCTGGAACAGTACAAAGGGAAGTGGGCCCTCGGAGAGTGCAAATGAGTCAGAGGTGGTTATGTGGGGCATTGGTTGTGAATGAGATCACACCCCCGTGCGTATGGGCGGATGCCAGTGTATTCCACACCCCCAGGCACAGAAGGGCTGTCTGAATCGATGCAGAGCAGCATACTGTGACGAAAGAGGACAATTATCTTGTCGATTCAGGGAACCTCTAAACCCTCTACATTTGCCTTAGCTGTGCCTTCGATAAAACGGCAGCGAGGTTACTGCATGCACAGGGAGTTTCTGCAGAGATCGGAAGCCCGCACCGGAGAGCTGGGTTGCGGTGTCGTCGCCGCATCAATATTGCATGACTGTGATTGATCTGCACTGTTTAGCATTCAGAGTCCAGGCTGCAGCGGCGAAATCGACGCAGGAGATTTATTTCTCGACTGCTAAACAAGGTGTTTCAGCAAGACGTGCAGGCTGTGACATTGCAGGTCTGAGGCGTCGATTAAAGTGCATCTATCACGCTGATCCCCCCTGGTTTGCCGTCGAGTTTCAGTGATACACCAGCCTACAGTAACACCCCAGGTGCTACGGCACTCATGAAATAGCTCCTCCCCTTTTACTGTATCTGTTAAAATAGGTGGTAAAACATCTTTGATATATCCAGGTGAATTACAGGAATTTCGGGTCTGGTGTCTGACTGCGACAGCACGGCATTTCACTCTCTACTTTCAGGCTGAGGTGTGGGAGTGCAGCTGCACATTGGGCCAGCAGGGGGCGATGCGGCGCAGTCCGATGCAGGCTGTACACTTATACCTGGCTGTACCTGAAATCAGACAGCGCAGCTACGGAAGTGATGGGCAGAAGATGTATAGCTACTGAAGGGGTCTGTAAAAAATAAAACATGATTAATAGGGGAATAAAGAGTTGTATGTTCTGGCTGAGGGTTTCATACTGAGGTAGGGTGACTGATTAATAACACAAACAGAAGAAGGCAACAGTGAATGAATCCCATGCATGACACCTTAATAACACCTTCATAACACCTTCACGGTGCTCAGGTTCTACGGAGCCATTTTTCTGGGCTGTCCTGGAGTTCAAAACTACTCCCTCGTTTCATATTTGTTGATCCCCCCCCAGCACCCCCCCCGACATTAACTAATAAATTTGTACTGTGTAATGTAGGTTTCTGAGGAAAGCCAAACCTCTCTTTCTGTCAGCGGGGACTCTGTACATCTCCGAAAATATTTCCAAAATACACTAAATAGTAATAAAAATAGAACTTAGCGGTAAAGCGCCTGAATAAAGAGCAGGTTGTCTAGGAGAGCAGATCACCTTGCTAAAGGTCGTGGTTTTATGCTTCAAAAAATGATTATACAAAAGCGGAGAGCTGAGAGAGCAGGATGGAGACACCTCAGGCCCCCGTAACACAGTCTGGGACAGGATTAGGGCCAGTGGAAAAATGGGGCAGAGCCGTGTGCCGGCCAGGTATGGCATGGGTGCTCGGTGGGAGCTCCGAGCTGCCGGCCTGGGGTGTGTCTCATGGCTGCTTCCCACGTCTCCCGAGACAAGAGGGCTGCATTCAGTGGGCTCCGATCGGGCTAAAATAGCAGCTTTGAGAGTAGCCGCCTGTTTAGGCGGGGGGGCTGGGAGAGAGCAGCATATTTATAGAAACACAGGCACTGTCTCAGCCCGGCTCCGCAATGCAGCCTGATATAAACCATCCGAAAGCAGCCGGGAATGCCGATATCCCAGGCTGGGGCGTGATGCGGCTCATCAGCGCCCCCTACAGGTTAGCCTGTCCCCCGCTCTCCACTGGAATCTGAAATCCCCTGCTCGTCGGCTGTTGTTTCCTGTGCCACTCCCATCTGTCCAGCTGCTGCCTCGGTGCATTCTGGGTATGCACTATGTGTGTGTATGTGCCAGTCTTTCCACTGTGTATGGGCAATCATCGCCGTGTGTCATCACTGGATGTGTCACTGGGGTTTCCCCATATTCACTGCCTTATGCTGCGGGGCTCGCATGCCGACATCATATCAAATCCCTTTAACGGGGGTTCAATGAGATTCAAACCTCCCCCCCCCAGCCACGTAGTGACCATGGGCCACTTTCGGGCCTTTTTAAAAGTGATGCATAACACCAGCGAGCAGTGGGTCCCACACCGGGCTGCCCCCCTCCATTACTGACAGGCGACAGCCAACCGTCGCTCCCTCCAGACACAGACAAGACGCCACCTCTGAGATAACATCTGCTGGGCAGAAGGATAAAAACGAGGGCTGTCTGTGCGGACGGGACAGCGCATTTCCTGCATCTTTAAAGAGCCGCGTCCTCTCGCCTTTTAGGGCTTTTAGTCGTCTGCGGTGTCCCAGTTTCCAGGCTGGGGGAGGGACACGACTCGCTCCTACTCCATTACCTGGAACATGTCACTCTGTGCCGCCTTCAGGAGCGAATGAAAACTGGCCCATTGAGCTGAGTGTTTTGTGGGCATTAAATCAGTGATCCTTGCTCAGTATTTGCCGGATAAGTGGCTGATGGGAATTTATAAGGATGTCAGAAGGCCTTGTTCCACACGTCATGCTCCATTACCCATAATGCACGGGGTTGTGTATGCATACTTGGGTTTCTGTGTGTGTCTGCGTGTGGCTGGTTGTCTTATGTCGCAGTCAGCCTCTGTTTCTGTGTCCGTATGTGTCTGCCTGCTGTGGGAGTGATATCTCATTGCTAGTGAGCGTGCGTACCCCTGTGTACGTGCGTGACACTGAATACGAATGAAGGGGGCTCAGGGGAAGGCCTTGCAAGGAGCACTACTGCACCTGTGTGTGTTACTTAATTCAGTTCAGTGGCAGGTGAATTCACCACCCAGTTTTAACATTTTAACTGGGCTCTGTGATCCATGCCTGCGCTCTGGGTCACGGCATGAAAAGAGCGCGGGAGAGATAGGTGGTGGGCGTGTTCCGAGGCCTTTCTGGGTGCATTTAGCGGTCGTTAGCGCCGCGGACTGACAGCTGTGCCTCTGGATCCGCTGCCTTCTCCCATCTGTCCTTTACTCTCCCCCATCGCTGCGTTCGGGGCTGAGCGTGCCGGAGAATCGGGGCGTGACGCCGGCTTGGCAGGGTGACCGCACTCCTGTCTGCTGGGCTGTGATTAACAAGAAATGTGTGTGTGATGTAGTTGCATTATTTTCTAGCTTAAGCTAAGGGGCTGATTCAGCTAGCTGACATATACACGGGTCATATTGTATTGTGGGCAGGATGATTTATTTCTTAAAGCATGGTTTGCTGATTAGGGGTTTAATACTGATGCCAGAGAGATTGTACAGTGTGTTTTTATTTAAATATTCCAAACCTTTTTTACATGAAATCCATTTCTTATAATTTATGGTCAATGTTTAATTAGCACACAGATGGGTGTTACTTTTAACAACGTGGAAATAAAGTGTTTTACTGTGCTGGTCCCTGAGTCTTTGCTTGCTGGCTGTGATTCTCCTCTTGAGGTGGTTTACCTGGGGCCTCTGCTTGTGACTGGCAGTAGCTGGAGTCCGGAAGGTTCCGTGCTGGGCGGATTCCCAGCTCTCTCGTATCTCTTATGGCGGCACCAGCACCAAGGCATCCACATTGTGGGGGGACGTGACTCCGTGTGGTAAGAGCCTGAGTTTACACGTTAGTGTGTGTAAGCTTCGGTGTATGAACACATGTGCACGCTTGTGCACAGGCTGCAGGAGCTCAACAGCACCCCCTGTTTCACGCCGCTAAGCAGGTAGGACGAATTCACGTGGTAGCGATTACCAGTCGGCCGTATTCTGATTTGTTACTTCAGAAGGCGAAGCATCCAGAACTGCATGAACCCCAACAGGAAGAGCCGGCTGGCAGCACTAAATGGGACAGCTGACTAGTGCTTTTTATACGGCCAATGAAGGAACCTCCGTATTTTATCCCACCACCCAGCCTGACTGCATAGAATCTTAAGGCGCTGAGTAAGAAATCAAAAACCAGGTCAGATGATGAGGGACAACATAATTATTATTAGTCACTCAGGTTCTATATGCAGTCAATGTCAGGTGCCTTTCTCATGCTGCCAGCAGATATTTGCTCACTGTAACCTGTGCCCGCTGTCCTGTGATTGGTCTGTTGTTGTAACAGGAGAGGAAGGGCTTGGAACGAGCCTGCAGTAATAATGGGGGGGGGGCTGGAATGTATCTGCAGTAATAATAAGGAGATGGCTTGGAATATATCTGCAGTAGTAATAATTGTGGGGGGGGGGGGGGGGGCTGGGAATGTATTTGCAGTCATAATAAGGGGAGGAGCTAGAAATGTGTCCAGTAATAAGGGGAGGGGCTTGAGTATGTCTGCAGTGGGGGACTAAGAGGATGACTGCAATAATACCAAGGAGAGGAGCTGGGGGAGTCGGGGGGTTCTACAGTAATCTGAGGGGTGGGGCTTAAAGGGGTTGCTATAGTGACAGTGAGGGAAGGGGCTCTGTAATCTTTCCATCTGCATTACAGTCAGTAGCATCAGTGCCTGCAACTGTACCCATCCTGTAGTACCGTAAGCATATGTTTATACGTATCTATGTCATTTTTGTGAATTTTTAAAATGAATAATTGTTGACATGTCCGTTCCAGGCTGGCACTGTGGCTAAGGACCAGGGCAGGTATCCCAAACTGCTCACTTGTTAAGATCTCACACAGCAGTGTCTCTCAAATCCCTTTTATGGGGGTTCAGTGAGATTCAAATATTCCAGCTCCACTGGTATAAACAGCAATCCAAAACCTATGGAGTATATTACAGCTCCACTGGTATAAACGGCAAACCCAAACCTATGAGGTATATTACAGCTCCACTGGTATAAACAGCAAACCCAATCCTATGGGGTATATTACAGCTCCACTGGTATAAACAGCAAACCCAAACCTATGAGGTATATTACAGCTCCACTGGTATAAACAGCAAACCCAAACCTATGAGGTATATTACAGCTCCACTGGTATAAACAGCAAACCCAAACCTATGGGGTATATTATAGCTCTACTGCTATAAACAGCAAACCCAAACCGATGCGGTACATTGTATCTCCACTGGTATAAACGGAAAATCCAAACCAATGGGGTATATTCCAGCTCCACTGGTATAAACAGCAAACCCAAACCTATGAGGTATATTACAGCTCCACTGGTATAAACAGCAAACCCAAACCTATGGGGTATATTATAGCTCTACTGCTATAAACAGCAAACCCAAACCGATGCGGTATATTGTATCTCCACTGGTATAAACGGAAAATCCAAAACCAATGGGGTATATTCCAGCTCCACTGGTATAAATGGCAAACCCAAACAGATGGGGTATTACAGCTCCAAAATGCAGTCCCTATACACTGAAAAAGCGCATTATGCATCAGTTTCAAAAATGCTGTCAGTCTCCAGATATTAGAAGCACAGCTGTACTTCCTATTGCCAGATGTTTATATGGGAATCGCATGCAAACTGCAGTTTATGAGGCCACATCTGTTCTGTGTTTAAACCTAGACGATAAGAAAAATAAAAATGAATCTAACAACAGATCATCTGGCAAAGTGAGTTAAATGGGTTACAGTCTGCAGGTGCTTTTCAGTACTGAGTGGTATTCAGAAAAGAAGCCCGGGTGCGTGTGCATCTCTCAGCAACGGGCCCAATGAGATGGGCGTCTGCAGGACTGACTCACCTTCCCGTTCACTGTGAGGGAACCCCGACTCTCCAGTGGTGTCCCTGTATCCCAAGCCAGATGCCAACAGCTGATACACATGAAACATGCTCTGCGTAACACTGAGAGGCAGGGGCACTGATTACATCTCAATCCACTGCTGCAGTTACGATAGATGGCTTCCCTTGCCCTCCTGAAATCTTTATCTGCATTTTTCCATTATAATATGAATGTTGGATTTGATCATCAGATGATGTGCAATGGTATTACAGCTTTCTGCAGCTTGGTTTCTCATGCCTATATACAAACTCCCCTCCTTATTCCTTAGCACTGATTTTACTGCTCGTGTCTCTCTCATCCCACCTGAAAGTTACAAAGCAGACAAAAGCAAACATAACACCTACCTAGAAAATAACTAGATCTTAAATCTTAAAACACTGCATTCAAAACACTTGAAATGAACAAGACATGACGGTCCCCAAAATGTCAAAAAAAAAAACCCCCAAAAAACAGGTTTTTATTACATTGTGGGGAACATTTGGTCCCCCACAATGTAATATAAACCTAATTCACAGACACACACAAAGTACAGTGGTATCTCATTTCTCAAACTCATTAGAACTCGAATTTCTTAAAAGTCGAACCAACCAGTTTGAAAAAAAATTACCTAGTACTCGATCTGAATCTCAGAAGTCAAACCGTGAATGCCGACCTAAGATAACTTGTATGCGCAGGGAAATGAGTCACGCGGCACGTCTCTCAGCGGAAAGAAAGGGTAAAGCTTCAGTCTCAGCCTCGCATTAGCTGTGATAGCATCGTGCATGTTTACACTAGCTGAATACATAGCCTATATTTAGACAGTAAAAATACATTTAGACAATGATAGACAGTAACAGTAATTATTATTATATAGTAAAATACATTTAAAAATAAAGATTTCTTATTCATTACTTTAATATTAATAATAAACCATTAATACGTTTAATTATAATATTGTTGTGCTGAGCGGGACTGAACGGAGACAAAGGCGCAGATGTCAGGGTATCGGGCAATACGAGGTTTAATTACAGGTAAAGCAGGCAAAACGCAGACGGACAATACAATGACTGGACTGGGGAAACAAACTGAAACGCGGAATAAATACAGAGGACTAATGACATCAACCAGAAACAGCTGATCACACGGGGATTCCACACGGGATTAACGAGGGGGCGTGGCACACGGAAGGAGCGGACGATCGGGGCAGGACACATTGTTTGGATACATTTATTTTCTTACTTTACAAAGTACAGTGTTTAGTACAGTATATGCTGTTCTTGTTTTATCCGGTTCATTTTGTGTTTAAATGCTAAAAAAAAACAAACATATTTAGTTGTAATTTTTTGGGGCCAGGAACCAATTAATTGGTTTTCCATTATTTCTTATGGGGAAAATTCGACTAAAAACTCGAACTTTTTAGGATTCGATCCGGAATTCTGAACAGATTAAATTCGAGTTCTGAGGTACCACTGTATTATTTATATATATTTCTTACATGGTCTTATTAATTAAAAGGGCAATAGGATATTGGGTTACATCTCTAGGTGTGTGGAGTTCCCACCTAAGACCCCACCTAGAATATTGTGTGCAGGTTTGGTCACCATACCTCAAGAAGGACATTGCTGCCTTGGAAAAGGTGCAACGGAGGGCTACGAGAATGATTCCTGGTCTTAGAGGAATGTCTTA
>JAODJU010000039.1:11650090-11660316 GCA_026776725.1 Gnathonemus echidnorhynchus
TCTCAGTGTCTGGTCGTATCTGATGTGAGTCTCAGTGTCTGGTCGTATCTGATGTGAGTCTCAGTGTCTGGTCTTATTCGACGTGAGTCTCAGTGTCCGGTCGTATCTGATGTGAGTCTCAGTGTCTGGTCTTAGCTGATGTGAGTCTCAGTGTCTGGTCGTATCTGATGTGAGTCTCAGTGTCTGGTCGTATCTGATGTGAGTCTCAGTGTCTGGTCTTATCGGTATTAAGTCTCAGTGTCTGGTCTTATCTGGATCTGAGTGCTTGTCCGGTTGTCCTGCCCTGAGCCCAAATAATATCACTGTACCAGAACCCCAGCCCCCTGGGTGCTGCCAAGATGAGAGGGGGGGAGCAGTGCTCCAAAACCGGGTCGCCTCCCCTTGAGGCAGCCCACAGAGGCCATAAATGGGGAGATGGAACTGTCGGACACGGCTGAGCAGCCGGCCGCTTCTCGGGCCTCCGATGCGTGTGGCCCTTACCCATGATAGATTGCCATGCCTTCTCCTGAATTTTTTTTACGATGGGCTGATTTAGTCGTGGGACTCGAACATCTGTCTCCTGTGAGAAATTGGTTGATTTAATCAATCGTTGCTCTACCGTGGTGGGGGGAGGGGTATGGGGGTGGGGTGGGCGGGGGCAGTGATGCAGGCTCTCTTACATTCTCCGCAGAGCGGAGCAGTCGAATTCACCAGAAAGGTGTCAACAGAGGATGTGATTCTCACTTGCTGTTTGTACAGAGAATCGTTGGAAGGTCGCTCTCTTATACCCTTAGGTCAGATATTTCGCTTTCATAAATCATGCTGCTGTTACAATGGATGCACTGTTAAACAGGATGGTTTGCTGTAAATTTAATAAGACAAGAACAAGCCTTTGCTTTACATGCCTGGCATGTTTTTGACACATCGTCATGGGTTTATTTATCGGGCGGTGCGATGATTACTGAGCCCCACTTATGGTCTGTGGTTTTATGTGGTAAAAGTCTTTTTAAAATTAAACTTAATGGGTCTGCATGCTCGAGGCTGAGCGTGGCTGTCAGACCTGCCATGTCCTGCCTCTTAAATGGTCGGCGCGGGTTCGAGGCTGGACTCCGGGCCTGGCTGGGACACCGATTAGAGCTCGCCCATAAATCGCGCCAGGCAAGCCGCTGTGCTGGCTATTAGCTTATTGATTATACATTCTCATCAGGCGGCCGTACTTAAGGATCCCCTGCACCCAAGCATAAATCGTGGGGCAAGTACCCTGCCGGCGATAACTCAGGGCCGCCGCGACCCCTCCCCTAGAGCTCAACCCAAAGCCGGCCCTTATTGGCTCGGGGCCATAAATACCTCCCGCCAGATTGATCGCCCATGTAATCAGCTAGCGGGCAGTGTGGAGAGATGTTATCGTGGTGTCTGGGTGTGATCTGTCAGCCCCTCTGGCCCCTTCCCCCCTGCTCCCCCAAGCCTGCCCTGACCAGGCCAGCCTTGGAGTCATGCATTTAGGTCCTGGGAGACAGCAGCGTCAAGATGCTCTCCAGTGTGGGTGCACACATCCACATCCAGGCAAAGCATTCTGGGAATGGTAACCTGCACGCCAGTCTTACAGCTATATTGCTGGACTGGCTGCTGATTTTTTATTAAAAAAGGAACTTTCCTTTAAACTTTAAATGAAACGTGTGACCTTCGTGGATATTGTATTAACGTGGTATGACAAACCGTCAGGGTTCTCTGTCAAAATCCAATAGTTCCACGGAGCAATTAATGGATTCGGGATATCCTGAAAATCTGCTAAGATATCGACTGATTTAAATTAGTGCTGACTAGGAAACACCAGAAATATCCCCAGTGGCAGCAGTGAGCCAGGTCCTGCTGTGAGCTGCTTCCTTAAGTAGCTAAGTTAGATGGTTTGGTGGTGGACTCAGACGTAGCATGAGGTGCTGAATGTTACTGCTCCCTCAGCATGGGGGCTCAGTCTGAGATGTTTACATTTTGAATAAGTCACATTATTCCACCAAACACATTCTCCCATACAGTCAAGTGCTCCCAGTTTAAAAATAAAACATTAAAAGTGTCATATGAATATCCGGTTTTGCGTCCGCAATTCTTGCTGTTCCTGTATGTCCTCTCTTCCTCCTCTCGCTTGATGGTCAGAATCTGTGGTCTGTAAAAATAGCATCGCTATCCATTACATTTGTAATATAAGTTGTTTGCTGTTAAATAGAAAAGAATCTGATCCTTTTTTGGGGGGAGGGGGGCCTGTATTATAGGAAGCCTCTCACCTGATGTACTTTCAGTACCATAATCCATTCTTATCCCCTGATTCTGGATACTCTGAACCGCCTCGCTGTAATCCTATCACTGTAAGACTGCTTCTGAGACTTTATCCCAAACCCTCCATGAGTTTAATGGAAGGTGTTTCTGCAGAGACATCAAATTCCCCTTAAAGGAAATTCTGGTCATTTTTGCCTGTCTGTCTGTTTGCTGACCCCATATTCAGGTACGGCACATGTGCTGGGTCGCTGTCACGGGTCCTAAACAAGAGAAACCATCCCAGAAACGTTTTGGTCCATCTCGAAACCCAAAACTCCCAGTTGTGTTTAAAACCTCATTGGGCTGAAAATCATTCAATGGCGATCAGATATCTCACCAGGAGAAGAAAACTGATCTGTCATGTGTTTGATCATTGTCCCAGCTGGACAGAAATAGCGTGACTGGAACAGAGTTTTTGTGTCTCTAGTTTGACTTTCATTCATGTTAAGCGACCATTTTTCTACATGACTATATATCTATGTGAATTTCTGTCTTTGTTGTAAAACTGTGATATATTATGTGTATTTGGATGATTAATAAATACAATATTACTTAGTAAGCTCTGTAAGTTATATGACCTTGGCATAGTCTCTAGTACAGGACTACATTAGACTCAGGATCACTTTAGGCTCCTCTATGCATGTAGGCCACTGGAGATGCCGTTCCATCATGTGAGAGCTGGCATCGGCCGCCCTTGGCTGGACGGCTCATTCCAGCTAAGGAAGTGGGTTGACAAATTGCCCCCCCCGCACCCAGCTGGCTCCTACTCTCCAGGAGAGTCTTCACTGATGGAGACAAAGCGCCCATCAGCCGTGACCGTCCCGCTAATCTCTGAGCCGTGCCAAGGAGGGCGCCCTTTCCATTCACGGGCGCGGGCCGTCAGGGAGCACACGTGGAAGTACACGGAACAAGCCCGTTACGCTGGCGCTCTGCCCTTAATTTTTCATTTACCTATTTACCTGGATTCCTGTACCTCGTATCTCGTAAGCGGTGCCCGGGCGTGACAGAGTGAGAGCAAGTTAAGTGGCCCGCAGCAATAAGGTGACGGTATCTCAGAGCGGGAAGCGGTCGTGTACAGATTGCCTGATATGCAGTGACAGCGCCTTCCCCCAGCTAGGAGAAAAATGGAGGAATGAAAGCAGCCTACCAGCCACAGGGCTGCTGTCAGAGTCTTCCTTTATCTGCCAGGAGAAGCAGCCGGTGTCACTCGGCTCTGATACTCTGATATGCACCGCGGTGCCGTTTCCTTTGAAGGCAGAACACTCCCCGGGTTCATTATAAGGCCTTCAGCCTGACTCATTCAGCTTCATCTAGGCTTAGGTAGACCTCCTTCCAAAGAGTGTGAGGTGTGGACTTGTGCCGGGGTGACTCCTGACAAAGTTGGCTGTGAGTGAAGGGCCCCTCTCTGGGTGCATGACCTTATAATGATTTTAGTTGAGGTTCCTCCTAACTCAGCACAGACATCACATCTGCTGGTGAGTAACTGTTCAGTTTATTGACTAAAAATCAAAGTACTGCAAAATAAGACTATGATAAATCAACCGGCCCAATTCTGAGAGCGATTTGTCTGCCTCGAAAACTAAAGATGAACAGCAGCTTAGGAAACTTATTTCAACACTGCCCTTTTGGTTCTTTGGTCTTACCCAGTTATTAACAGTGCTTTTTATAAAAAATAAGATAAAATTAAAAATCGAAATGTGCAAATTGTGTACTAAGATCCTGATCTGCTGTTGTGTAGTACTGAGTTTTAGGGCGAGTTTCAGTTAAAAGACAGTTGGGCTTAACTTTACAAACCATTAAATAGTGGATTCAGAGAGCATCTAATGTGTCACTAATATCTGCATCACGGGGACAAAACTGTCCTAAACTGGAAGGGAAGCGAAGACCAGAGGGACGGGACCTCAAACCAAATCTGTGTCCCCTCCGTTCAGGCTGAGCTTGATTGTATCACCAGTGTATGAAGATGTAACTTGTGTTGACTGTTTCTATGGAAACTGAGGAAGGGGTGTCTCCGTCGTCGAGCTCTCCGTGGGCAGTGGGGGATGGCGATCAGCTGGAATTAGCGCAGGGCTGCGTTGATCGTAATCTTCCTTGAGGATTACGCTGGTGAAGCGGCTGTCTGTGCCGATGCAAGGGCGGAATCCTCCCTGTCAGCGGCAGCACATTTCAGGCAGCACTGACGCCAGCAAGAAGATACAGACACCTTTACAATCCTTCTCTGTCTCGAATGTGTTTAAAATGAGTCTCTTTGCCTGGTTCGGGAATGTGATGGAGCAGTTAGCTAATGCCATCAAAACTGAGCAGATCTGAGCCACAAAGGCCCACAGCATCTGATGATATACTTTCAGCCAGCTTTCGCAATAATTTGGTAAAATAAATTCAAGAGGAAAAATAGCATTTCCATTTATCTGCTTATAGTGTACAAAAATAGCCTGTGTTCCATCCTTTGTTTTTGAAGTGTACCTTTTCAGTCATAAGTCTTAACAGCAGTGGGTATTTATGAGGTACTCCTTTATTTATTTTGGGTACAGAGACTGGTATTATTCTGAATTTGAAGTATTTCCTTCTCCTGGGTTAAATGCGTAAACTGCTGCTGAATGACAGTCTCAGTGCTAACACTCGCACCTGAGTGATCGTAGCCGCTCATATACGAAGACTTGCTTAAATAATGAGTGTGTTGAGAGACGGTGTAAATTATGCATGAGCGTATTGCTGCATAGCAGGGGGACTGGCAGGCGTCCGCCCTCAGAGGCCATAAACACATTTGCGGGACGTGTCATTCCCGCAGACTCGGTGCCCCCGCTGGAAATGGGATATTTCAGCGGAGAAGGACGGAGGCTGGCGGTAATCTGATCAGGGGCCTGGAGCCGGGCTGAACGGGGGCACGCCGGGGAGCGAGTGAGTCCTGACGGAGGAAGGAAGCAAGGGAGGGAGGGGGGGAGAAAGGGAGGGGCCATTTTTACAGGCCTCAGGGTCCCACTGACTGCTGCTGCAGCCAGAACGGGGACGTGTATGTGAGCGTGTGTGTGCGTGTGTGTGAATGGGTGCGTGTGTGTGAGTGTGTGCGTGTGTGTGAATGTGTCTGTATTCTGAATGTGTGCATGTGGAATGTAGGGTCACTCTTTCCTTAACCCCTGCACAGCACGTCTCTGGCCTCCGAGAGGTGCCAGCTATCCCACACACACACACACACACACACACACACGCACTGTGCTCAGCACTGGTGACCCGCGTATCTGAATGTTCATGCATTATTCACAGGGATTTTGCTCAATGGAGCCCATTGGCCACATAGAGCTTCTTCTTAAACGCCTGAATATCAGAGGGGGCCCTCAGGCTCACCTTTCTGATCCTTTTAGGCCCCTTTAAATGATTTCCTGAGGAAATAGGAGGAGAGGATGGATCCGTGGAGAAGCATTCAGGTTCCTGCATTTAAGGTGAGCTCAGTGCTGAAGGTTGGGAAGAGAGCATGACGGGTCACTCGTGCCCCCGCAGCCAGCGAGGCGATGTGAGCTAACATTCAAACCCCCCCACCCCGTGATTGACAGGTGCCCGTTAATATGGTGGGATGCCATGGAAACGCCTCATCCAGGCCTGCTGACGGTTTTGTTGGCAGTGTTCATTCCCTGTGTCATCGGCATAATGCTAAGGAGCTCATTAATCTCCTCAGCACACGAGTCGGCCTGGTAATCTACTGCTAATCACAAGGAAAAGCAGGCCGGGGAGGGGGGGTACTCCTTATGACTGGGGAGGGATCCCCTGATTTACTGTGCTGTATTAATAGACTTCTGCTGGGGACATGCCAGGACCAACTCCAGACAGGAAGTGATGCGGGAAGGTTGGGCATGCGTCATGCCGGCCGTCATCCTTAAGCCTGGTATCTTTTGGTAGGACTCTAAGGAAGGTTCCCACGCTGAGCTCATGTGTGGTTGCATCACACGGCCAGCGTGTGCCGATGTGGATTAACGTGCCTGCCAAGATGGCTGAGAGAGTCTAATCTCTTTATCCTGGAGCTCCTTAGAGCTTGTCGCTCTGATATGCGTGTGGTAGTGTTGGGTGGCGGGGTGTAGATGCTCTGCCCCCTACTCCTTGAGAGGGGCTGGACGTTAGGAAATCTTCAGGAGGGACATTCTGGATCGTATGGCCCTCTGAAGGCGAATGAGGCAGCATAGACAGCCTTGGAGGGTCCTAACAGGGGCACCTCAGCTTGGCTTCTCTGTCACGACTACTGCTGAACCTGACAAAGGCTTAAGTAGAGCCACGATAAAGTGCCCTACCCCCGTTACTGACGGCTCCACCCTAAAGAGCCCCCCCTTGGCAGGATTGTCACTGGCACGCATTCCTGTTCCTCTGCATTGCAAGGTGCAGTCATGCCGCAAGGAGCCAGTGTGTGTGTGTGTTGGTGTTTTCTTTTCACTTCCTGGCTCCGCAGTCGCTGCGCGGTGTGTGGCGCCTGGAGGTGTGCGCCAGAGGCTGCGACATGGGCGTGACAGGAACCGTTTGCGAGGTGTGTCTTCATGTGTGCGTGCCAGTGTGTCTTTCCTTTCTTCCGCGCCTGACAGAGAGGAAGCGCGGAGATGTTTTACTTCACACGCCCAGTGACGTGTGATGGAAATCTCAGCACGTACCACAGCTGGAGCCGTCTGAGCCCACAGGCTGGGTAAACGAAGGAAAAGCCTTTGTTTATTGTACGTGAGAGCATGTGAAAGCCCCTGGCCGTGAACCAGGGATCTCCTCAGGATGGGCAGTCATCTGGGGTCCTCAGGGGAATGAGGGTTTACCCGTGATTTGCCTGATTAAAACCCCTTAGGCCTAGCAATGCTTTCACCAGTTTATCCCACACATCCCTGGGACTGTGGGATGTGACTCGGAAGCTTGTATTAGATCCTGAACGTCTCATTGGCTCATTGTACCCTTTGCGTGATGCAAGTGTGGTGTTTCTGAAACTAAGTATGTATGTTTGTGTTTAATATTAGACCCGAGCACCTATTTGACGACGGGATCAGGTGTGTGGATCTCAAAATACCACATCGATCGCACCCATTGTGTGTGCAGGAAAAGGAATCCAGGGAGCAGAAATGTGAGGAGCGGAAAGCATTCCTCACCTTCCCCACGTGTCCGGAAGGCTCCGCGGGGAGGCGGCGGCGTCTCGTGTTAGGCCGGGCTCGTGCTGACCCGCCTTCGACACGCATCAGCGTCACGGCCGCGTCGTTCAACTTTATTTCCCTTACGCTGCTGCTGGGGCTGCAGCTATTCCCAGCGAGACTGTGCTGAAGTTCAATAAAAAGAAGCAGAGATTTCCGGGGCTCAAACGTAGAGTTCTCTGCACATTCTGATGTGGAGGCGGACATGCCTTTCATTGACTTCTCTTCGTTATAATGTGTGTTAATTGTCATCTGGATAAAACCTTCCCTGCCACTCAGCACCATCCATTTTTAGTCGTGCACACAGCAGGCTTGCAAGGGCATCTTTGGACCATCTATATCCGTGCTGAATTTCTAACCCGCATAGATCACCTTCTCCATATGAGCTTACGCAACCTGCACCCCCCTGAAGGTCGTGACCCTGATCCTGCTCCAGAACCGCTGTGAGTTTCCTACCCCAGCCTTTGTTCTCAGGCATCACATTTCACCTGTACTCTCTCTGTGTCTTATTTTTCACAGGAATGTGCTTTTATGCGCACAAACTGTTCACAGCAGCAGTCAGAGCTCTGCTTACTCGCCTCATCGCTTTGGGTTTGTTGGCATCAGCGGAGGGAAGATGGAACCATGGGAGTCACGTTAAAGGACAGATAAATGACCTGGGGGACGGGGACCGATCATGACATTCTCAGAAAAAGCCCTGTTTAATGTGGCCAGGACTGAGCTGAAGTATCAGTATTTAAGCGTTTGCATGTGCCAAAGAAGATCCAAACCGCCCAATCACCACGGGCTTTCATGTCGGATGTAAATGAGAGACCAATGAAAACAAAGTGGGCGGGGCAATGATCACAGTAAATATAACTATAGTCATTATTATTATTATTATTATTATTATTATTATTATATTGCCAGTGAAGGAATGATGAATTAAATAGAATGATAAATGAATGAATTAAATGTAATGTGAGACTATGGATCAGACATCTTATTAAAACTAGTCAGCTTAGAGGAACTGAGTAACAGAGAAATTGATATATTGCATATAACATACATATATATATATATATAGTCTTAACATAGGAGTGTATAATACAAACTGCTGCACAGAATGAATTAACTCGTGATCACAGATCTCGAAATTCCAATGTTTAGGCTGCTAAACTTGTGTGTTCTGGTGGGTGATTGTGTCACGGTGAATCAGTGAGGCCCACTGTGTGCTTTTCTCACAACGGCGCCATGGGCAGGCGTGGCGACCTCTCCAGTTACCTGTAGCTACTCCCCTACAGCCGGGGTACCGTCAAACAGGCCGATGCCCTGCGACTGAAGTTCGCTACATCCCACCGCCTGGGACAAAGTGCGCGATTCGCTGGGTGATGAAACCCTTGCGTTCTGTGCATGCAGCCCCCCCCCAGCACAGGAACGGGAGCCGCCGGCGCCGCTGACGGGCGCAGAGCCGCAGTCGTGAGATGCTCCATCTCCCGCGGAGCCAGCAGCTGCTCCTGTACCGGCGCAGAGGCTGCGGGACGCGCTGTTCGGCCGCGCCTTCCGGATCCTTCCGCTTAACGTGGCGAGGAAGAAATGGTAAAAGAGAAAAGTGACGATCCCTGTTTAGGAGAGGAAAAGAGAGAGATGAACGGGAGGAATAAGGGAGGAGAGGAGGATGGGGGAGGAGAGCTGGGGCTGCGGAGGCTTCTAAGCGGGACACTTGGCTGCTCATTGGGCTGTTGGCAGCAGGACTGCAGGTGAGGGCAAGCCTCGCCCCCCCAGCCCTGCCGGTGGAGCCTGGCAGTGACACATGTCCTGGTGGCTGACCTCAGCAGAGTCCCCTCACCTCGCCCTTCTTGTACCCCTCCGTGACACCTGCACTAATCCGGGCCGCTGGACCCTGGCTCCCCTTACGATGGGGTCTGACTCAACCTGTCCGGAAGTGGCAAAAAGGGGCCATTGGGGACGGTCATCTCTGGTGACCCCCCCCCACCACTCCCCCAAGGGGGCCCTGCGGTGGTCGCCTGTCTCGCACCCCTCACCCTCTCCGTCCCGCGGGCTGCGCTCCCGATTCGGGATCATGCATAGCGCACTCTCCTTCCAGGAGCGCCATATGCTTGCTGCTTTCCGCTCCAATCTGCTCGTCTGCCTTCATTAGCTTGATAATCTGCACTATTTATACCGCTGCAGATCCAGCGCGAGCCGCATAGGTAGTGAGTAAAGGGCGGGGAAACGAAAAGAGTAATGAACCAACAGATACACAGGCTACCTCCAAGCCTGGTCTGTCTATCGCTGGGGATACACTCGTACGTCTTCCGGATGTTTCTGCAGTCTCTCTCTCTCTCTCTGTCTCTCGACTGGCTTTATCAGGGCATCTTCTGACCTGAGAAGAGCAGGTTCCGCCTGAACCTTCCCTCTGTCATCTACACTCGAGGCACTATCATGTCTTTGCACAAAAAACAACAAGCATACGTTGCAGTGGGCGATAGTGCCAGAGATGGGGTGTTTTTCCCAAATTTGGGGGGTCGCCCGTCCCCAGAAGGGGGACACCACATGAAGCCCTGGCAAGGTCACTCGTGGGTGAGCGGTACAGGCCAGGCCAGATGTGGAGTGCCCCCCCTCAGGTCTCGCCTGAGAGGGGCGGATCATCTGCATCAGAGGAGGCGGGGCCAGGCGTGTGAATGTGAATGGGGGGTTTGGCACCCAAAAATTGGGTGTCGGTTGTGATCCTGTTGCTGAAGTTCTGACCTAATGTGGGAAGCCGGTTATTTCCCTCAGCTGTCGCCGGGGGGGGGGGGGGGGGGGGGACTT
>JAODJU010000039.1:11705751-11716345 GCA_026776725.1 Gnathonemus echidnorhynchus
GTGGCGACGTGCTCTACACCACTCCATCAGACGTTTGGCACTGCGCTTGGTGATATGAGGCCTGCATGCAGCTGCTGGGCCATGGAAGCCCATTCTGTGAAGGTCCCGGTGCACAGGTTTTGTGGTGGGGTTAATGCCAGAGGAAGTTTAGAATTCTGCAGTTACTGAGTCAGCAGTGTTGCTGACTTTTAGACACTACACACCTCAGCACTCTGCCACCCCGCTCTGTTAATCCATGTGGTCTGAAACTTTGTGGCTGAGTTTCTGTTGTACCTAAATTCTACCACTTTACAATAATACCACTTACTGCTAACAGTGGAATATCTAGCAGGGTATAAATTTCATGAACAGAATTATTGTAAAGGTGGCATCCTATGACAGCACCACGATTAAATTCACTGAGCTCTTCAGTACGACCCATTCTTTCACAAATGTTTGCAAACCTGACTGCATGACTAGGCGCTTGATTTTATACTGTGGAAATGGGCCTGAATGGAACACCTGACCTCAATGATTAAGAGGTGTGTTCCGATATTCTCATCCATTTAGTGTGTATTAATTGATGACAACCAACAGACAGCCCCCATTCCCTCTGCTGTTCTGCCAACAGAAAATATCTCCTACTCACATCTCTCATTTTAGACTCCGGTTCCCCCCCACAATTCAGACATACGGTTTAATATACAGACGACTCTGAAATGCCCGTACTGTGCGAGTGAATGTCTGTAAATACTTTTTGATAGACTAGGTCACTAGGATGTACCCATCTAAATGCTACAATAGACTCCAGATTATCACAAACCTAATCAGATAAGTGGATAATGAAAATGGATGTGAGATATGTGGAATCTGAGCCTTAAATAAATTCTCTCAACAGTTAAAAGGCCAAAGGGAATCCATTTGTGCACAGTTTGGACACCACCACCCCCCCCAGGCACACAAAAGGCAGGCAATTCCTACAAAAGTCAGGCACTTAATGGGTTAACCTTATAAGCCAGAAAATAATTCACATAAAAACTGGATTTTTCATGGACACCACTGACACCTAGTGGGCAATGAGAAAAGCACAAGCGCACAATATTAATCCTATTTTTTTTTTTGTTTAAAACACTATTTGAACTAAGCATTGAATAGATTCAAATTTTTTAACAAAATGAGGGACAGAATTTCTCCTGCCAAAGACCCCCCCCCCCCCCCATCTGACTTGGTGACAAATAGGCAAACAGGGCAAACCAGCTGATGCACAGCTGAACCAAAAAGGTAGAGAGGTCTCTGCGGCACGTTCATTCTGCGGCCCAACACTGCTTAACGTGCTGCTGTCATGCATCCTCTGTTTACAGCCACTCTGATTGGTTGCCCATTATACATACCTCCAGTTGATGCTTGACAAAGAAAACAGACAACAAATGCATTTTAAATTTGCGTAATATAATTTGCAATATGACTTTTCTTAAAATACTTTATCACCATCTGCTACATACCTTGGAAAATAAAAGAATCCTCTGTGCAATAATGCACACTTTGAGATCTTCTCATTGGCTGCAGATTTACAGGTGAACAGCATGCTGGGGTTTAGACACAGCTGTAAATGAGTGTGTCTACATAACCCACCATAAACAGAAGCAAATGTAAAAATGTGGTGCCCTGGTGACAACACTGAAAAGTATCAATGACTGTACTTTTTCCCCAACAACTCAGACAGACACCCATCCACTGGCAAAGGTCTTCAGAATATACACACTTTCCCCCAACAGTGCAACTAAATGAACCATCCCTGCCAATAATTTCTCCTGGCACCAAATTTTGAGACAGTGATTTAAGACATGAGTGGAAACAAAAGTATTAAAATTATATTTATCTTACTGCACAGATGCAATAAATAAATGAACACTTGCACACAGAATAAAAGCACGGCCATTTTAAATTAATACCTTGTCAACAGTATTTTAACTTTGTCAGTTCAGGGAATAGGCAACTACTTGAATGAAATAAGACATCTGTCTCTGGGTATCAGAACTCTTCAACTAACTAACAGGGTAAAATTACAACTGTTTAATGCTTTAAAGGAATATTTTGGTGGTAAAGAATAATGTGAGCATCATAGTATTATTATTACAGCACAATTCTGTGGTATAAATTATGTGGATTATTAAAAATAAATATTTTTTTTTTTTTTACGTATTTTCACGTAACAATGTGCATTTTTAGTTCTTCCATTGCAGTAAGAACGAAATGTTTCACTGAAACACAATGGATTTTGAATCGTTGATGATAATCACTCTGAAGTGCATTTAAATATGGCATTATGATACATTTATTTATGAACGAGCTGATGCGTTTTTAAATGGCCAGACTGGGTGAAGGTCTTCCCACAGAGGGAACACTGGAAGGGCCTCTGGCCTGTGTGGATGACATAGTGTCTCTTGAGCTTGGACGGTGCCTCGAAGTTCTTGAAGCACACGGCACACTGGTAGGAGCGGGATGACCTCGTGGACGTGCCGCTTCGGTGAGCGCACTCGTGGAGCTGGAGGTCCATCTCTGTGAAGAAGGTCGAGTCACACTTCTCGCAGCTGCAAGTTTCGCTGGAGGTCCTCGTGGACGTGCCGCTTCTTTGAGCGCACTCGTGGAGCTGGAGGTCCGTCTCTGTGAAGAAGGTCGAGTCGCACTTTTCACAGCTAAAAGTTTCGCTGAGGGGCTCGCACCAGCCTTCTGAGACCTCCTGGGCTTCCTCCGGCAAGTCCTCCTGAGCTGCGCATTCAGGAAGAGCACTGGAGCCAGGCTCCGTGGCATACGGCTGCCAGATATCCTCCCCGCCAGCTTTAGGGCCTGCTGTTTCAGGTTGGAAGATTCCAGAGTGGGCTGGGCCCTGTGAGTGAACCCGCTGGTGGAACTTGAGGTGCACGGCCTGCCTGAAGTCCTTCCCACAGATAGTGCACCTGAAAGGCTTCTCCCCAGCGTGAATTAGGTAGTGCCTTTTCAGTTTGGAGGGGGAGGAAAAGGATCTCTGACATTCGGGACACTCGTGCCTCGTCTTTCTTTGGATGAAGTTCTCATCGACTGCATGGGCAAGTTCTACTGCCATTCCAGCCGACGTCGTAATCAGGTCCCCTGCAAGGTTCGGGCTGTCCATAGCTGAGCAGTTGTCAGAACCCTCTTCACAGGATTGGACACTGAGGTCAGAATGCTGAGTCAGATTGGTCTTCCCTTCAACTGAGGCCATGTCAATTGATGTGATCTCACTTCCTTGAACCATGTATGTGGTCGAGAAGAATGATGGCTCAGACATGGAATTTTGCTGACCCCATTTATCTGATATGGACTGAATACACTCTCTGGGTTTTTCTGCAGGATATTGCATAACTGAAGGTTCCATCCCTACAGGACCACCATCTAACATAACACCATTAACTGTTTCATAGTCATGTGCATCCAAACCTATTCCATTAACCTCACAAACTTGCCCTGAGAGGACCAGAGATTTTTCCTTTTGGCCACCAAGAGAAAAGCAGTGGTTTTGTTCTTGGGGCTGTGAAGTGTGGCAAGGAAACCATGTATGGTCCCCTTTCTCCTCCAGGGGGCCAACAGAACCTGGTAAGTTCATTTCACCAACAGAGCCGCTATCTGGAAGACCACTAACTAAATGATCCTGGACATTCCCAACTCCTAGCGGAGGACTGCTGCGTCTAGTTCCCTTGTGGATCTGTTGGTGAGTTCGAAGGTGGCAGAGTTGCCGAAAAGCCTTACCACAGAAAGAGCACCTGAAAGGCTTCAAGCCTGTGTGAATAAGGAAGTGCCGCGACAGCTTGGAGGGGGAGTCGAAGTTCTTCTGGCAAACACTGCACTGGTACTCTCTAGTTCTCTTAGTCTTTACCATAGAGACATCGGCGGGATCCAACCTCAATGGCCCATGAGTCGGCGCATGGTCTGAGGTGCTGCTGCCCGAATAAGCTGGTGAAGATACCCAGAACTCCCCGGCTGCTTCGTCAACAGAATGCCCACGCCTAGAAGGGACACACTGTGGGACAGGAGGCAGGGCTTCTGCAGGGATGTCTTTTGCGGTCGCCCCATCTGCTAATCCATGATCAGGTACAGCCAATCCTACCCCATTTAACTCACACTCTTCTTTAGTGAAGGACTGTTTGCAGAATTGGGTATGTTGGGTTTGTAGGTTATCTTCATAAGGGAGACTATACTCTGGGAGGGTGAAATCTGTGGGGGCTCCTTGTTGACTGTAATCTAACCAGGGCAGGGCGTGCGGCTTACTTGGATGGCGTGACTCTGCTGGCAGAACAGGACTCGGTGGCTTGAAGGGAGTCCGTTGGTGTCTTCTCAGGTGTGCTGAAAGTCGGAACTTCCGACTGCAGTGAGAGCTGAAGGGCCCGTGGCCTTGGTGAGTGAGGTAAGGCCGTTGGAACTTGTAAGGCGAGTCGAGGCGTCTCTCACAGGAGTAATGGTAGCTCCATTTGGGGATGCTTCTCCCTTCTGAATCCTGGGCTTCATGCAGCTTGTTCTCTGTGGTTGCCTCCTCAGCCTGGGTTCCCAAGCTAGGATTTAGGAGATCTGGAATTTCACAATCAGTGATGCTGGTTTCTGCCACAGCATTATTCCCCAGAGTCTCATTTACTCTGTTGCCCCCCCAGCGGACGACCTGCCTCTGGTGGTTGGGCCTCCTCCGGACATGAACGCTATGGTGAGCTTTTAAATGGGATGACTGCCTGAAGGCTCGATGACAAATTGGGCACTGGAAAGGCCTCTGGCCTGTATGAATGAGATTATGTCTTGCAAGCTTGGATGGTGCACTGAAACACTTCAAGCAGAAGGGGCATTCATACGCCCTTGTTTTACCATGAGTGCTCTTGAGGCTTACAAATGAACTCTTAAACTTCTCTTCATTGATCTTTTTTCCAGCACTAGTCCCATTATCCATGATTGGTTCCCCAGACCGTCGAGGGGCCTGCGTCAGCTGTGCGTGTGATGGCAAAATCTCAGAAGGAATCGCCAAGGAGTCCTCTTCTTGGGAGATGACATGTCTGCCATGACTGCGCCCTCTGGTGGCAGACCTAATCAAGTTCAAAAACTTTTGCTGAAGGGCACCTTTAAATAACCTCAACCTGCAGTGGGTCTGCTGGTGTACCTTTAAGTGCACTGCTTGCCTGAAAGTCTTTCCACAGCAGATGCACTGAAACGGCTTCTGACCTGTATGTATCAGGATATGCCTCTTCAGTTTGTAAGGGCTTGGAAAGAATTTTGAACAAAGCAAACACTGATGCCTCCTATGGCTTATATCTACAACAGATTGCAAAACTCCATCCCTGACAAAATCACTTTCCATAGGTACTTTTTCAGCAGCACTCATCTCGAGATGACACTCTGATCTAAGCTTTGCCGATACATGTTTTTCCAAAGGGGCATTCTGGGTTGGTGTGGTGAAAGAAGCTGCACGATCGCCTTTGCCTTTCGAAAAGGAAAGCGAGCCGCAATTAGTGCTGACCTTTTTTAACTGGACACGTCGGGGAGAGGTGTGGGTACGAACATGAAGTTTTACGTGAGTCAGCTGGCGGAACCTCTTACCGCAGACGTGACAGCTGAAAGGCCTCTGTCCCGTGTGAACCAGTATGTGCCTCCGCAGTTTGGATGGAGCAGGGAAGCGCCTGAGGCACACGGTGCACTGGTGGCTCTTCTTCACTTTCTCCACATAAACTCTTGGTCCACGCTGCTTGGCCACCACAGGTTCTTCGGGCTCCGCTGTCGGAACGTCGGGATGAACATCCAGGTTCTCCGACTTCACCATGATGTTCAGTTCGAGCTGCATGGCGAGAGCTGCCACGTCATCAGGTGAGGTCGCCGTCTGGTTATGGTCTGGGCCGTTAAGCGTTTCCTCTTCTGCAAGCGAATCACTAGATGCCAGCAGTAAATTTTCTGCATTCTCACCTTCATTCTCACCCTGAGGCTCATCTTCATTTCTGTGTTCATTCTTATGCTTCCTCAGATCATTATACTGAGAAAAATTTAAGCTATATTTCCTGCCCTGGATGGGTCCCATTCTTACATCAGTCAAAGAACATTTAGAGTCCTTAACGTCCACTTTTGCTGGTCCTTGGGCCGCTTCTGTTTTTATGTCAGTAGTAAGTGTTAGGGTCGCATGGTCCTCTTCACTCCCCTGGTTCTTCAACAACAACGCCTGTGCTTGTGGTACCACCAAAGTGCATTCATTACTGCACAGAATATCAGAATCGATTTGGTTTTGCTTTTCAGGTTGTGCTGAAATATTAAAGGTGGACTTACTGTCAGTAACTTCAGGCTGGCCGAGTCCATCAGCCAAGGATTCAAGGTTCTGTGAACACTCACCCATTTGTTCACCTGAGTGGTTACTGCTTCTCCATGCTTTCCTATGAGTTTGCTGATGGGTCTTTAGATGTGCAAGTTGCCTGAAGGTGCCACCACATTCCAAACAGGCGAAGGGCCTCTGACCAGTATGGATGAGACAGTGTCTCCTCAGCTTGGAGGGGGAACTGAAGGACTTCGGACACTCGGGGCACTGGTGCCTTATTTGACTTTTGGGACAGTTCAGTGGGAATTCCCCGGAGGCTGGACCTGAGTCCATCGAGTCTAAAGGCAAATCTCCAGCATCTGACCAGAGTTTTGCTTTTCGTTTTACAGTATCGGCTGATTTCTGTCGCCTGTGGATGAAGCTGTGCTTGTGAAGCTGGAGAACAGAGGCAAACCACTTCAGGCAGATGTCACACTGGTGACCTTTGCAGTCAGTCAGGTCAGTGGAGTTACACTGCTGCTCTTGAAGGACATGGTTCTGTGGTGTCCAGTCAGACGGCTTCCAGTCCATAGCAGGGATCCAGCACAGTTCTGATTGCTTGGCTGTGACTACTGTCACTGGCTCTGCAGCCTCTGTTGAATCTTTCTGCTCATGTGACTGCAGAGCAGAACCTGCTAACAGTGCAGTGCCCTCTTGGGTGCCTTGAGACAGCAAGGTAGTGGATGTGCTCTCATTGGTCAGCTGCATTTCATGTGTGAGGGGTCCCTGTTTCGCGTGGATCTCCTGGTGTGTCTTGAGGTGTGCAGTCTGTCGGAAGGCCTTCCCACATACTGGGCAGGTAAAAGGCCTGTGACCCGTGTGAGTCAGGTGATGCCTCTGAAGCTTAGAAGCAAACTGAAATCGCTTCAAACAGATGGAGCACTGATGTATCATGGTTAGCAACACAGCACAAAGCTGGTCAACACCCTCCACATAACAGAAACACTTCTTTTAAAACCATTCCTTTCATTTCAGACGGCCAGGGAAATAAGTTTATGGTAAAAGTATAATTTCCTCTTGTTTCTTCATTGCAGTCATTTTAGGTTTTTCCCCTGGCAGTTTTTGGACTGACCCAACTCACATATAGCAGTCCTAGAAAACAAAACAGTTCAGGTAAGACAACTGCACGAAATCATTTGACATCGCCCACTAACAAACCGACACTGTTTTCTAAGAACGACGTTCATTTTTTTGATCTACAATTCCAGTTCGTTAAGCGGTTTTTAGGAAAAGCTTGACATTTAAAATCTAAATAAGACAATTCGCGATTTAACGTAAAGCAAAACAAACAACTTTATTCTACAAGATACATCATGTACACTTATGCTGCCTTTGTATACATCGAAACAACTCACCAAAGAGAGACATGCGAGTCAATTTCCATTCCGTAGCTATAATAAATTATATCCGCAATATTATAAGAAACACCATCCATTAAATAATTAAACTGTTTCCTGAAATAACCCATATTACTAGCTGTTTAGCTAGCTTTCTAACTACCTAGTTCGCCTAACAAAGCGGACCATTGGTCCCTCCTTTACAGTGAACGGACAGAAACAGAAAGTAAACTTTTGGTTCCTACCCAGCTATTGTGTATAAAACGTACAAATAACAAAACCGTATACACATTTAATATTAAGCGAAAAATTGATACGCAAATTAAAAGGTATAAAATTAACCTCGAACATTACATGTAATAAATTATTTAAGACTTCATAAATCCATTTTTCGGTGAAGTAATATTATTTAAAAAGCACCACTTTGGGTTAAGATTGATCATTTTTAGAAGTATTTTGTATGAGACCCCATTACTGCACTGAACGTAATAATTAAAGACAGATGAAGGTGCCTCAACAACATCCTTTTACAGTGCAGGGTGTGTTCGCCAGACTTAGAAGTTCCCCTTTTCCCCCACATGGGGGCAATATAGCCCATACTACTAAAAATAGCCGTTTTCCCAATTGTGATTTTTAATTAATAATTTGATTCTTAAAAATAAATAACAACGCAGCAAAATGGACCTTAACCATAGCTTAGAATCTGAAATTAATAAAAACTTGTATACATCACTGCAAAAAAATCTGGCATTTAATTTTCAATAAAATAACCTTACATAGGCTTGAGATAGGCTTGAGATAGATTCAGGCTCTCCTTCAATGTTTTTAAGCTTTAATGCAAAAATCAATGAATATGTGTTAAATATAATTGCTGTGCCACAAAATACCAACAAGGGTGGCTGATGGGAGCTGAGTGTTTCTGTGTGTCCGTTCCCCTGGGCGATGGGGCTGTAGGGAGGGTGTATGGCGGCGTGGGGGACCCATGAGCTGCTCTTTAACAGACAGACCTTGACTCTGACAGTACCTGTGAGGCTCCCTCTCCAGCTAACAGAAGGGACGAGCCAGTGGCTACAGCCTCCATGAGGCACTCCCAGCCACGAGCCACCCCTCCCCACCCCCCTCGGAAAAAAGGCAGCCACATCGGCGATCGTCGCCAGTGTCGCGTGTGTGCTTAGCAGGGTCATCCAGCCATAGCCTGAGAAGGAACAGCTAGGACAAGTCACATCTCCGACAGGCTTCAGCCGAAAGGAGCAACGCGCTGCTCTGCACGCAACGTGCTGGACGCATCATGAGAGTAACTCGAATGATCTGTCACCCTACTGCCCCCTAGTCAGTTCCTTTGGAAACAACATTAATGCCAGTAGGAAGAAACCTCACACGCAGTTCAGGATGTATAGATTCACAGCATTATTACATATTCCTCAGTGTGCTGTTCCGGCTTACTGGGGGAAAATCACATCAAATAAACAAAGATGTTGGGCCAATAATGGTGAAAAGGTGTGTGGTGTAAATGTGTCGCTTGTGTAAAAGCTCCCTCTTTCCTCATGATATTAAACGCCCGTAAATGGTCCTTGGGGACGTAAATACACTACGGGGGTGAATTCAGAGCCTTTCCTGGCTGATCCCACCGGAGAAGCCCGGGGGCGGGGGACTTGGAGGGGAGGCTGGGCAGCACTTAACCCCTCGACCGTGCTGCATAAGACTATTCACAAGTTATTGATGTCCTCAAATCCCTGGCAAATTGCTACCTACTAAGGTATTCCCCCTGCAAGCGCACACACACACGGACACACACACCGCTATACAGACACCATAGCATAAACACAGTAATGGAGTCATACACAAGGTTCAGACTATACACGCATAAACACACAGACACTCAAACAAAAGGAAGAGGCAGACGCCCCCAGATACCCCCACTGAGAGCCGGGCAAAAGTGGGCTGATGTTAGAATTTGAATAATGCTTTTAAAGACACAATTATCCTGCCGAATTGATCTAAATGGGGTTTCCTGGTAGGGATTTTGTGCTCAGTGCACTGATGAGATTCTGCTCATGTACCACAGTCAGAACTTAATCTTAATCCAGTAAACAGTGATAATCATTCAAATGGCATCATAATGTTAAACCCACATCGTTATTCCTGGGTTATAATCAGAACCGTTCAGGGTGACGTCTCTGCGTGTGTCCGCTGCATCGCTGCCAGTGGAAAGATCGCTCATCCCACTGATGGAGTCCAGCAGAGTCCTTTCGTCGTCTGGTCCTAAGATGGAGAGATCTTTGAGAGTCAATCTCCTGACTGTCAGGTGGTGTAGTAAAGGACAGAATGCTACAGTAAAGCAGAAACCTGTAACATGGAGGGGGGGGGGAGTATTCACTTACTTTATACAAAATGGTACTGTCCACATTAAAAATATAAATAACATAGTCAAACAATGTATGGTCACCTATACTTTTAATATATTTGAGGTGTATTTCTATACCTGCTTTTGTCTCACTTACCCATTATGAAGAACATGCAGTAACCTCGGGGAAATGCTGATGCAGTAACACACAGGAAGTGGCAGCGGGGTGCGTGGATCCCAACCCCCCCCGCGGCGGCACAGCCCCGGGCCTGCGGCCTTTAGCCGCCACAGCCAATCCCAAATGGCTTCAAATTAACCGGCAAACCGGGCTGTGACTGGCAGGCGTCGGCTCGAGAAAACGGGCCAATTAGGGCAGAGGCGAGGGGATGGGCCGGCCTGATGGAGTGGAGTAGGCCACGCGGGGGCACCTGTGTGCAGTCATGTGACCGCCCACCAGCGTGTGGAACACAGCAGGGAACCCAAACATGCTATATGTCAAATTTCAACATATTACAGAAAAAAAGCAGTAAGACAGTATAATGATATTCTTTTCCTGCATTACTTTTGGCTCATGCATACCAGTAGATATAAAGACAAAACATA
>JAODJU010000039.1:11720335-11730575 GCA_026776725.1 Gnathonemus echidnorhynchus
CCTCAATCCTGCCTCAGATACATCTGCGCACACTGCCTTTGAGACATCTGAGGGCACGGAGCCCGGGTGTTGATTCCATTTGAGGATTTCATACAGCACAACAAGAGAGGCACTGAGTCTCAAATGCCCCAACACTGGGCTTTATGTGGTAAGGGATTGGCCAAAATACAGAATATTAGTCAAGTTTATAAAATGGCTGCAACATGGTGAGAATGTGACTGGAAGTGTGTACCCTTTATTAGGGGCTGTCACTCGATCTGTGGTAAGGCGCTGTGGAGGGTAGGATAACTTTACTGCGGAAGAATTAATTAGTTTAGAAGGAAAAGGGCAATGAGAATAGGAAGACAGGAATTATGGGACAAAAGGGCAAGCTGCAACAGGCTGAATAGTACAACAAACACGCAGATATATACTCACATATATATGTATACGAGACACCAACAGCACTATCAGAGAGTGTACAGTGACCAGCCGACGTGCCGAGAAAAGCTGACAAATTGTGGCAAGTAATGAGGTGAAATGACTCCGAATATAATGAGGGGAGCATCTAACAAAGGGGCCATCGCCAGTTACAGAGCGATTGCTTTTCTCCTAGGAAAAGTGTTGAGGGAAATACAGGCTTAATTGTATTCTGACTAGGAGCGAAATGAAAGCTCGACAACAAAGTTTGGAAGGGTGAGGGAGAGACATTAATATTTAAACTAAGAAGGATTTAGCAGAAGGACAAATTCACCTGAAGCAGTTTACCGCCAGTCAGGCTGATCAGCTGACAGACAGCGAGCCACGTGACGGGGTAGCACACGATTCGTTCATTAAGGGACACTCAGCTACCATCAGCCTTAAATGACAACACCGTCACCTCCATTTCGAACTTTTTTTACATTTTTATCTTCACATATTTAATATTCGGCCGGCCTAGTCTTTTTCGCGGATCTCCTGATGGGTGGTAATCTTAAAGGCCCCCGGGGTTTAAAGGTGAAGGAGAAGGTACAATTCATATTGCTGCCTGGCGTCCTAAATCACGCTAAAATATACACCGCTGGCGTGACGAATGGACGAAATAGGCTTTACTCTTTCCTGTTGTTTTAAATCTTACTCGCCCAAACCTCTAAGTACCTTTGATCAGCTTAGAGCCGTCGGCTGTCAGAGTGAAACGATTAGCTTCCGGAAAGTCATTGTGAGGAATAAATTTTTTTTTAAAAATGCCTCGGTTCAGAGCTTAAGACCAACTTTGAGAAATATAAAGGTTTTTAAAAACCTGGTGGAAACACAGAGGCAGAATGCGGGTTTAAAAACGACCGGCTGGGTGAATCGATTCCATGGGTCTTGTTCTAAAATATATCCACTTTGCACCTACTTACTGCGTTGATATATGGACTGTCATAGAACATTCCAGTGCAGGCTACCATCTCACCGTTAATCAAAGTGCTGTTTGTACCACCATGGGTTATTAATTTTTATTTCATGACATAAGCGCCATAATTTCTCCCTACCATTAACAAAGTGTCTCAACTTTTGAGGGTCCCAAGGACTGGTGAGATCAACACATATGCAAATGGCGGGAGAATTAATCAGCCGTCCGCTGTACTTAAGGCCCCGCGATAACATCGGGAACCTATGTTTCCCAACCGTGAAGGCGCAGGATTTCAGGCTACTTACGTTCATGTTTTAATACATGAGGGAGGAGAGTGTCCTTTGAATAGCATTACGTCCAGAGCATATATCATACTGTGTGTCCTTGGACCAGCAAGGTAAATTGACTGTTCATCAATACACTGTCATTCCATAAATGTCCCAAGTCTATAATATCCAATGAAAACAACCAACAATGAAATGAAACAGAGGCCATTAGCACGCTTTGCAAGCTCCTGACACCTAAAATTTACTTTTAATTTATTTATATGGCTTTGCATATATAGGGCCATATATATAATTATTTGGCCACTCTGCACAGCGATTCCTACGCAATGCAAGGTAAGTGTCCATTTCAATACAGCGTATGGAAGGCAGGTGGCGGTATTGCATCACCAGGAGGAAGACGCTGCTGACTGGAGACTCTCATGTTTTCTTTAGGCCTCCCTAAACTGTTAATGCCCTCACATTTCCTAGATTGTCATTTTCAAAGACCGCGGTGGAGCGTTCTGAGCACATGCGGAGACGCGGTCACACGGTGTGTCGGCGAAACACGCAAAGTTTGGCAGTGAGGAAATGCAGCAGAGGTTGTGTTCTGGGGAGTTTTTGTCATTTGTTACACGTTCTGTTTGGATTTGATGCAAGATATGAAGAAAAAAAACAGTTAAATCCTATTACTGCCGATGACAGTTTGTCAGGTATATGTGCTGCAAGCCTTGATTCTTCTGCTCTATATTAGCTTCCTCAAAGCTGATCATATCCCAGAATAGATAATGATAAAAGCTAAACTCATGTTGTTTGACATCCCTGGGAGATTCTGGGCACTAACACCTATTTTTAAAATTTATTTCCTCCTTCCAAATCAAAGGTTCAAAAGAATGGCAAGGAAGCTAAACTCTTTTCTTGTATTTCACACGTCTAGCGACGCAGAATGGCTATCATAGGAAGCTTCTTTATGGAGCATGCATTGGTTGTGTCTCTTCCTTGTTTTATTTTTTGGTTTATTTTTATATTTTTTGTTGGCGCTCCACTTTTAGCTTAACCCGTGTGTACCCAGCTGTCACCCAGGATCAGCATCACAGAAACAGATGCACAGGCTCCATGTTCAAACCACAAAGAGAAACCAATTAGGAACACATCTTTGGACGTCTTCTGACCATTCATCTGCGTACGGGAACCCTTAAAGGAATTCGGAAAAGAAGCTGATGCATTTTTTCCATACGTCTGTTGTCAAATCAATATCTTTGAGTGTCAGAGGTGGGCAGCGTGGTTGCGGTTTGGTGGGTGGAACAATACCGGTCGCCAGACGACAGTGAGGACTTTCTTCTTGCAAGGCTGGTGTGAGTAGCATATCCTCAGCCTGTCCAAACTCAACATGCACACTGGGAGAGATGCCAGTACGCATAAGCAACACTGTCACGTTCGTTTTTATCAATTCTGTGCCGACGATTCCTTCCGCGGCCCTAGCGAGCCGAATCAAGGTCAGCGTCAGTCCTCCGCCACGTTTCAAGATCGGCGTTACATCCAGCAAGACTCTAAAACAAGCACCTCGTCTGACAGGGCTTCAAAAATGCCCAGATCGTTTGCATGCGGTAACGACATCCTTATCACGTCAAAGATGCTGAAATTACGGACAGATACATTTGTGTTTGTAGGTAAAGAGAAAAACTGAAGCTTGTCACTTTATGCAGACTTTGCAGTAAGGTGAGAGGGACGGGATGAAAAATTAGCATGGCTTTGGCATTGCGAGGACAATAAAAAATGTTTTTGTTTGGGGGAAACACCCACCGGCTCTAACTTCCCCCCCAACTTAGATTTTGCTGACAAATTGGTTGTGAGGGTTTTTCGACTGATGCACATATCGCAGAAATGCCTTCTGCCAAGCTTCGTCCGCGACCTGCCTGTGGAACACGCTGCTGGCCCTCGACACATCGCTCGATCAGACCCGGCCTTTTCCAGGACAATGCAAATGATGACAAATTCCATCATCCGGCGTTATGCGCTTATTGCTAATCTCCCTAATTCGAGAGAACCGGGAGGACTCGCCGGTCCGCCGAAGGGCGTGTTGTCTGATTGAATAATGGTGAAAAGGCATCATCAGGCCCGTTAGATCGCCAGTCCCAGCTGGCACCACCTTCCTCCGTTTCACGAGCGCCACACACTGCAATCTTCATGCCACAATCAGCACGTAACCAAATAAAAACCATCCAAGAACCCATTACCCACCTACACCTGGACCTATACCTTGAAGAAACAGCGAGCAAGAACAATATCATCAACAACAGCATCAACAACAACTACATTAACAATAACAGCATCAACAACAACAGCAGCGTCAACAATGAGTGTCAACAATGACAGCATCAACAACAGCATCAACAACAACTACTACATCAACAATGACAGTGGCAACAACAACAGCAGCAGCATCAACAACAACAGCGTCCAACAACAACATGAATACCAACATCAGCATCAAAAATGACATGATTAACAATGATGACGACAACAGCACCAAAAAAATATCTCAGCCGGGCAGTCTCTCGTTATATGTTACGGGCACTGCGGTGGAGAGCAATTCAAAATGAGTGATGCACATTTTGTCTTCCTGATGACTTCCATTGACATGTCAGCCTGTCACATTGGGAATGCACTTCCCTCTGACGAGGAAGTCCTTCTCCTGCTCTGGCTTACGAGGCAACCGTTTAGCTAAGAAGACTATGGCACATTATAGACTGGGGCACTTTGACATTACAAGGTTATGTCGGGTGCAGTGCGCTGTGAGCAAGGGGATAACCTGCAAAGGACAGCCAGCTAAAAACGGGTAATATCCAAAACAAAACAACGGAAAAAAACATCTCCTTAGGCGTTTGGGGATGAGGTGGGACAGGAGGTGGCTAGTGGAATAGGAACCAGGCACCAGCAGCAGTTCCTGTTCCTTCCTGGAAGTAGCACCCATTGTCAGCAGGTAGCAGGTTGCCGCTAACCGGCACTGGGGTCCGAGTTTATTGGAATTTCATAGGATTAATTACCGGCACTGTGTTATGCAATCCTGTGCAAGGGCCTGTGTGAACTGTCTTATTGAAAATGCTACAAAATATTCGTTATTCAATCCACTACTTTTAATTCACTTTTGCACAAAATTTCATCACTTATTTAAGCTTATGCTAAAATAATAAGCTTATGTCTTCCGTAAAGTACAAAATGAATGCTACAATTGTCGTTTCAGCTCATTTAGTCTGTGTTTGGCCCCATAATTAATCATCATCCTTCTCTGAAATTACTCTAAAGGTTATTCAAAATGTAAGATTTAAGATAGATTGTTAACATTGGTTTACAGTTTCTATTTATTATGTTAGTTAAGGTTTACAAAGTATCAGGTTTGATGTCTAAAAAGCGGCAAAGAAAATGCTTTGAGCATTTCTTTTATTAAATTATTAATTTAAAAAAATCAACTAATAACTAAATAAACAAAATGCTCGTCACACACAAAATATCTGTAATTAATTATGTCTAATAAAATTTTAATGGAAAAACAATAACATTAAACAAGCAAAATGGCCAGGACGTCCTAACAAATTAAAAAGCACATAAGAAAAAAATATCTTGTTAATTAATGAGCTAATTTATTCTACATCTCAAATCCAATAACACACACAATCTGCCCCTTTTCAAGTTACAGTCTTATTTAGGTCTTTTTAGGTCCTTAATAGCATTAGCAATGATTGAGTGGTTTGCACCATAACATGCTAAGCAACGTGAGATTCTGGTAATTTTAGTCTGCTTATCCGGGCGCCATTTTGCTACACGGCACGTCGTAATTTGCCGGCGTCATCTACCCAATGAAATACAGCATCTCGTTGTCAAGCTCACATGCTTTAGGTTCTTGATTTAACATTTTATGGATGCCACTATTTGTACTCCTATTGTGTTTTTCATATTCATGTAACAATGCAACAAAACAGATAGCTACCATAATTAAAATGGCCTGACAGCGTTGTAAAATTCACGCTGACGGTCGTAATTAGCTCCCGGTAAGCCAAATCTGAAGCTTCGACAGAATTTGCTGGAAATGCTATATAGAAAGTCAACCCACACCTGCCATGACTATTAAAAAATCCAAGAGATGAAGGACACCATCCTTAATTATCAGTGTCCCACAAAGAAGTTTTGTCCTGCTCTCACGTCCGCTTTGCAAATCGCAAAAATGTATTTCCTCAGATTACATCTGGAAGCACTGTACTACCACACTAATCACTAATTACTGAAGTCAGTGGCTTAAATCTCTAGCATTTATTTGCATGTGGATGATAATACAAGGGATGATCGAGCCACAGAGCTTGCAAGGAGCCCATTCAGACAATGTCCCTACTTTCCATTTTATGCTGATTACACAGTTGCACTTTGGTTTAAAAAAAAGAAAGGGGAAGAAAAGAAAAAAACACAGACGACACGATGAAAAATGAACAGGCCGCAGAATGCAAAACTGTGCAGACGAGCCTCTCTGCAAGAGATTAACGACAGCCAAAGCCAGTAGCCAGAAGTAAGTGGGACATAAACATTAACTTCCACGTGCCATTTGTTTTATTGCCAGTAAAGCTCAAATCTCCTTAATAAATTAGGGCACGATTTACAGTGTGAGATGGGGGAACTGATCATTCTGTTATTTACACATTTCTTTCTGTTCTCCCTGCAGGACTGTATTTCTTCAAAACTAAAATATGTGTAAAATGTAATTCTGGAATAAAAGTTTATAAAAAAATAATAATAAAATTGCCTCAAGGACTCCAAACAACAGTGGGTGGAGAAAACCCACTGGAAAGGATGAGGGGCTTGCAGTTTGGGCCCAGGCACCTCCTCTGCCCCCCACCCCCCGCGTCTCTTTCGGCGTGTCCCTGGTTTGTTCTGAAAATGTCCATTGCTCTCCTCACCCTGCTGTCTAAGACTCTCGGCATTCTCATACTCAATAGCTCCTTCCTGCCTCTTCCTGTCTCTATCAATCTAGACACAGTGAATACACACACTTACACTGGATTATTGGGAGGGGTTACCATGGAAATTGAATGGGTAGCTAAGGAGAGTTGACACAGTAACAGAATAGAGCAAGTGAGTCCCAGACTAAATGGAATATTGCTTATGGTTAAAATTACAGTAGACATTGGGCTTAATTATTATTGTAATGAGTAAAGTATTGGAAATTCTATACAATGCCAAGTTGTCTGCACTTTCGTCTTCTTTCCTAGAACTGTCTCCTTCTGTTCTCATACAACTGAAATGAGTACTGCCTTGTGGTGTGTATTGATCTTACATCAACCAGCATAGCTTGTACAGTACCATACTGGTTTTAACAAAACCAAACCTGACTGGGTAAATCACACTCATATTTATAACTTCATAACGTCCCAGGCAGTATTTTCAAAAGGACAGGGTTGATCTTAGGCCAACAGATAATGGGTTTCTTACTACATGGACATTCTTATTAAGACTTGCATTACCATAGCCATCTCTGTCTCGTAATGTATTGATGTTATTAAGAAATAATCAAACATGCTGGATTTGAACACTTCTTAAGTGGGTCTGAATATTTCAAGATATATGTATTAATTAGACAGCGATCGCTATTGAAATTGAATTTTATTAAAAGCATTCAATGTCCCGTCTGTAATACTTCTGTTCGCATACCAACACTGACTGGTTCTCTACTTATAATCCTACAACTCATGGCATGTAACTGGGCAGGAAACCTCAGTAAGAGAAGCTCGAATCCTCCAGTGATGGAATGAGTCTGAACAACATCACCTGCATTGACACTGAGTAGTGTCGCCCCAGTGCTGAATGGATCGCGTGTCAACTGGCCGGCCCACAGGCGCCCCCTTCAGACAGCTCAGGGTCCCACTGGTTGACGGTACTTAGTGGTGAGACTTGTGCTGCTACAGTAGCTCATGGGGACACGGCAGCATGTGATGTGTGGTGTTACGAGAGAGGGACGGGGTCACTGGGGAGGTGCAGAAGGCCTACCCTCGGGGCAGCGCGGCAGGTGTGGGGGAGGGGAGCCTCGGACAGGCGAGCCAGCAGCTCAACGGAAGAGAATTTAAACGCTACGCTATCAGAAATCATGGCTGTGCATTCCACCACACATTACATAATATACCAATATGGATGCCATGTTTCTCTTTACCAACAAAAAGAATGGGTTTACATTTAACAAGTGATGCTGTTCTGTATGCAGATAATTAACTAAAAAAATGTAAAAACTGAAATATTTGTTTCAAATTTGTCAATATCTTTACTATATGAAAAGGAACCCAAGGGTCTTCAAGAACTAAAAGTAACTGGCATGAAAATAACAATGAGAGTCATGTGATCACAATTCATTCTTCTTCATTCATTCTTCTGTCCTTGTTAGTGTTTTTGCCACCATCAAGGGGCCATACATGTGCTGTGCTAACATGCATCCTGTAAGCCCTCAGGAGCAAGACAGCAACAGTCTGCCTAGGGGCGGCCAATCAGGCCTGAGTGAAGGGCGTGTGGGAAATCTCCATCCGGCACAGGGGGCAACAGCGGACCACACCCGCACCGCAGAGGAAGTACTGTATCAGCGAGACGGGGCAGCCAGAGAATATTTAAGACTGTGCCTCTGAGTTGGACCTTAAACTGGTTCTCTGGGGTATTCTTCAGGCTGACCTTATCTTCTTAGGAACTACTGTTGTCTATAGTACTGGTCATTTGAGGAGACAAGACAGCTAATAGGATTAACGTTATTTAAACATTATTTAAATTTGACAGTGTTCTGAGACATTCTAGAAAGTACCTTCTTACCCAAAATTGCTTCCTTTCGTCCCTTATATTTGATATTTGACTATCGGCTGACGGCGGTACCCGTAACTAGCGCCAATCCTCCATTTTGAGATGAATAACCGGTTAATTTGCCAGCGTGGGCATGGTGTGGTCATTATGCCGCTGTCTGCCCCTAGGCGTGTCATCGTATCGCTGTGTGATTACACGCATGCCCCGCTCTGCTATCTACTTCTTTCTGAAGTAATCTTAATAGACTAGAAAATTGAAACATTAATGCAGCATACGCAGCGCACATAAAGAAAAATATATATATTTATAAAATACGAGCGGGGCCCGGCGGGATGAAAGCGTGGCTTTAATAGATTCTGCAGAGAAGAGTCCGTAAGCGATTTAAACCCATGCCCCCCTCTCTGCCTTTCCCCCACCCCCGGGGATCCCACATTTTCAAGGGATTCATTTTGCCGTATGAAAAATGAAGTGAAATGTCTTAATTAATCGGAACACATCGTACCCCCCGGATAACAGAAACCCCTCCCCGGCCCTCCCCTCGAAGGTGTGTAGCTAATTACCCCCCTCCACTCGGGTCGGCGTCGGCACATCCAGAGAGGCAGCCTGAGAAGAGGCATCAATTAAAGCCCGTCCTTCTAATTGCACGGTTCTGATTTACGTTCGCGGGAAGCGGATGCTAACCTAAGGCGACTCCTCGAGAGCCGTCACAGGCACATAGGCCGCCGCTGTCCATCCCCGTCCTCCCCGGTGGTGACCCGGGACGTTTATCCACACAGATCCGGCCTCCCGGCCCGGCCTAAATGGCGCTTTCTGCTCTGAGCCTCATCGGAGCCAACGCACGCGCTTGCTTGCTAACGAGCACGTCATAGCCAGAGCACTTCATTGAAACAATTACGCCCTGTAGGCGCATGAGTCAAAATGACCACTGGACTGGCAGATGCTAAGCGCTAACACGAGATCCTCTTTCTCCCAGTGCGTCGCGACCCACTCAGAAACCGCATGTAAATTGAATTGCAGGCACACATGGGGACTCGAGGACAATAAAGACTGTCACTGGCAATTACAGAGGGGACACTGATTTCCTGTTCTGCGTTCAAAACTCCCACCTGATTTCCATAACCATCACACTCCCCCACTCCAGACTGTAAACACCTCAAATATAAATATCCACAGGTTATTATGTATAGCATGATGAAGGAAAGACTGTATTAAACAGCCCCCACCCCCCAAAGGGTTTCTTGAAAATGTATGATGAAGCTGTAACAGGAAATGTAAGGGACTCCTTCCACATGGTGGTTTAAAGAGTAACATAAAACCACATCAAATCCAATATTCAGATTCAATGCAGGAGCAAAAACGAGACTGAATCACTTGTTTCACAAGTAATAAACAGACAAAAAGTCACTGGGGAAAGTTATTTTAATTACAGATATTTAACACTTTTAACACACGAATAAAGCAATGTTACACAAGGTATTTCTTCTCCATTCCAAAAAGTAATCAGACGAATAAATTGACACAAATAAAATCTAAAAACCACGACTAAAGTCGTACTTTTTAGCTGCTGGTTGATTTAACCTAAACGGTCACGGGCCTTATAGAGGGCCTACAGCAACATTCATATAAAGGTTAACTAATTCTGTAAATCAGGGCCAATAAAAATCTGTCATTCCTCCAGCACCCAAATGGAGTCCTGGCATAGCAACACAGTCGCCATGGTGATACAGCGGCCTCGGTATCCAAGAAAGTCAGGTGTGGTGGAGGGGCAGTTTGGGGGTGCGGCTAAGGTTGGACAAGTGAC
>JAODJU010000039.1:11746200-11756850 GCA_026776725.1 Gnathonemus echidnorhynchus
GACCATCCCTTTATGGGAGGTGTCTCTGGGCTGGTGGCTATGCCCCCAGTTCTAAGCAAAGGCGAACGAGAGCATTTGGTATGGGGGGGGGCACAATTTAATAATTTAGGTGGATTTATTCAGAGGGATAAGTGAATATGAAATAAATTCAAACCCAAACGAGCTTGATGGGCCGAATGGCCTCCTCTCGTTTGTAAATTTCTTATGTTCTTATGTTCTTAAATATTGGGGGTTACAAGCCCCCCCCCATGCCCTTGGTTCATACACCCCTAGTTCTGAGGGAAAGTCCATATAAGGGAAGCCGTGATGAAACCAGCTGACAGTTACGCTACGGAAAATGATGCGAATAAAAATGGCCAGACGGTCGGCATGCGCCAGCAGAGCCGGATTCGGGCTGGCGTTTCCCGGGCGCTGGGCTGGTGGGGATTATCCTGACGGACAGGCTCTCATCCCACGCGCTCGGAGAGGAGGCCCCTCGCCGTGCGGCGATCCCGCCTGAAAGCATGCGACCGCTGCCGTCTGGAAGCCGAGGGCCTCTCCGCGGGTGCCGGCCAATCACGCGGCTGACGAGCAGGAAGCAGCGGCGATAACGGGACCGCACTCGTGGAGGAAGGCGAGGCTCAGTGGCAGGGGCTCCGCGTGATGCAATCAGCGGCGAGACGTCAGGCCCGAGCCTGACCGCAGTGTCATCTTCGGTGCTGCGCATCTGTCTGCGCGATTCGGGTAGCATCCACGGCGGCGCAGCCGCGACGTGCTTTAAAGGGCGGCTCCAGCGCATGAGCAGGACGCGGCACAGCAGGAAAAGCCCATCCTACGACAGCGCCAAAGCCAAATCACCACTCTCTACCTCGATATACACACACACATACGTCCTGCACTATATACGCCCGCTCACCCGGTACAGAGCAGTGGTAACATGACTGTAATGCACTAATATAGGCATGTGTGTCATTTCAGATGAGCATGTTTGTGCCCCGTGATGACGACTGATGTGTGACTATGACAGAATCGCACTAGGTATCTCGGAGCGGCTAACGGGGGATATAGTGCCTTCAGGAAGGTTGAATTAGAGCAGGTCAGGGCAGCCCTCACCGGGGGGTGGGTGGGGGGGGGGGGCATTAAATGGGACGAGAGCACAGTGCCACCAGCCGCGACCAGGACAGAGTAACAAGTGCGGTGACGTGCAGAAGTCAAGGGACTGTGGGTGTTCCAGCTCATTGCAGGACAGTGTATATATAATACATAAAAAGTGAACACACACACACACACACACACACAATGACGTCAGCGTGGGGACTGCAGGGCTGATGGTCTGGATAATCAGGACAGCACCAATGGATTTCGGACAATAACTGACCATAAGGGAAGGAGACAGGAGAAAAGGATCAGACAGAATGTCCCCAGTCACTTCCTTCTGGACACCTCCAGGTGGCGTCATTCCTAAAAAGAAGCCCCTACGGTCCAAGCTTCCAAGAGAGGATGGACAGTGACTGATTTGGGCACTTTTGGAGTGATTTTTACGAGAAATAAATGCATTATAGACACAATTTGCACTGCTTATAAATACGGACTAATTAGGACTGCTGTGTCACGGATAAAAAATCAATTAATCACTAGAAAGGACACTAAAAACCAATAGGCCTTAGAAAGAAATGCAAACTGGCTTTTTGCTGCATGTTTACAGCAAGCGGGCTCAGAAACCCTGGAAAATTAACCTTATTTTGGAATGTACCAATGTAGCCTGCCCAAGGGACTTTGATGTCTGTAATACATCTGCTCCCCCCAACACAAACACACGCATACACACACACACACACACACACACACACACAGACATAATCAATAAGCAAGCCTTCAGTGTTCAGAGGTCTATGGACGGCACGCAACCTCACAGCAGGAGCGGTCCACCTGGACCCCAGCAACAGCCTCACCTTCTAAGACTCTGGATAAAAGTGAGAAACAATAGGGGAACAACCTGAAAAAATACAATAAAACACAAAAACAGAATAAAAATTCTTGACCCATCCCTGGAGTCTGACGATCTTTGACATATGTCAATATGTGGTAAAGTGTATGTTTGGAAGGAGCAGAAGACAGATTCTGTGCGATCTCAGAGAAGATAAAACGGCCGCATACATCCTGCCCCGGGTGATTTATTACTGAGATCACGTAGCACAGCATGGAACTGTGTACAAAATGCAGATTTACTCATAAATGAATGCCACTTTTGCATGGCTCAGAAATACAGGACATCCATGTTTGCGAAATTTTAATTCTCAGTACAGCAGTTACCTTTAAGCAGAATAAATGCCGGAAAATCAAATCTGCGCACTTAATAACTTATCGTCTGAAACATGTAAAGACAGAAGTCATAGTATGATCCATCCATCCACCAATTTTCCTTAAACATTCGTCAAGTATGGAATATGATGAAATAACATGATAATATATTATTATATGATATTATTAATAAATAATTATGGTCATGAACCTTGACCTCAGAAATGCTGCTCAGCAAACTATATTGACAGACATTTCAAATAATATCATTACGCAATCTGACAAATTTAAGCATATTCAGCTTCTGTCACAGGCTTTGGGGTATCGTTCATGTTGGGCTGGCATGTGACAGAATACTACTGGATTTTTTCTTCCATGCGCAACAGAAAAAATGATTTCACAGCCAATAAATCATCACTATCGCTCACCCCCCGCCGACTAGATATGATATTGATACTGATGTTGTACCTGTATATATTGCTAATACGCGAACCTCCAGCAACGTAAACTTCGTTTAGACCAGAAACTGTAAAGCTATTGCGCTTGCATCGCTAATCATATTACACTATGTGTATATAGACGTTAATTACATACGTATTATGTGTGTGTATATTTGTGTGTGTGTGTGTGGATTATGTTTATATTACCAATGGTTCCCCACAATGTAATAAAAACCTGTTATTTTGCAGGTCCCCACAAAGATCTGTGAATGCAATAATAAAAAAAAAAAAAACTAAAAATGCCAAAGGTCTCGTGTTTTGTTTCGCTACTTATGGTTAAGGTTAGGGATTTGTAGGGGTTAAGGTCGTCATGTTGGGTTTAGAGTTTTCCCCATAGAAATGAATAGAGTTTCCACAAAAATATCACAAACCTCTATGTGTGTGTGCAGTGTAAAAGTTATGAGTCATGCAGTTTTATTAACTTATTCATTTATTTCCACCGAAGTGTCTCAGTGTTTATTCAGGCAAGACAGATACGTAAGGCATTCTCGAGTGGGCGTGAGTGGCGGTCCAAGGCTTTATCAATGAAAGATTCTGCATCTTGTAATAAAAGTCGTATTGTTTTCTTTCTAAATACAAATGGGAAAACAACACTACCCTGCATACAGGGAGGGCAATCTGAGATCAGAGCGGTTTGTAAAAATCAATGAAAGAGAAAATTAAAAAAACAGCGGCTGTACTGGTTTGAATCTGTGGTGTAACCTATCATTGTCATAACATTTTTTAGGGCAGATTAGTATTTATTTTACTTATAGCCAAACTGGTACATATATAGTAATAATGAATGTTACTACCAGGTCATTGCTGAGCACTGGGGAGAGCAGGAGAATCTGCTGCAGAACCCCAAAGCATTAGAGCAGGAAATCATTACGGAAGCGGAGAACGCGTTAAAGAGAGGGGGACGTTACAGCATGGAGCGTTACCGTCGGAGAGGGCATTAAAGCAGGAGAGCTGCTCCGCATGCCCGGGAGAGCAGATGGCAGGACACACCATGTCTCTCCCTCTAGAACAAATCTCAGAGGGAAGGAAGGAATAGATGATCTTGGTTTTCAACCTTCTACTCAGCACCTTCACGCCCTGCACACGGTCTCCGGCTGTTTCAATCCAGACCATAGGTGGCACTGTTGCCCCATAATTAGACTAACGAACTACTTGTCAAACTTCAAGGATCAGAAATCTTACAGATATTGCTCCTTGGAAACCCTTTGATGTGCCTCCACGTGTCATTTGTGAAACAGATAAAATAACTAATTAATTCAAACGATAAGGTTTTTTTTTTTTTTTTTACTATAAACAGTGCTTATGAAAAACTGGCAAAAGGAAACCTTGCAACAAATCTTGAGCTTAGAGAGCAACTTTACAAGAATTACAGAACACACACACATACATGCGCACATACACACACACACACAAATAGCATATAAACATCACAAATATTGATATCGATTATACAACACAAGAAAGAAAGAAAGAAAGAAAGAAAGAAAGAAAGAAAGAAAGAAAAAGAATAAGCCTGATCAGTAAACCATGTTCCTCCAACAGGAAACCTGCAGTGGAGCAGTGAGCCAAACTGGAAACAGAGTTGGCTCTCACTCCTTGGCTGTGGAAGTGTGTGTTTATTGAGTGTCTCAGCAAGTGCAGAGTTCAGCTTGGGGAACAAGGTCATGAAAGTGCCCCCACACCCTCCCCATCACACACACACACACACCTAGTCATACGCACACATACGCACGCATGGACGTACACATACACATACACACTCCTTTGTGGGAAAACAACATTCTGTGAGGGCAGGGGAAATTCCGGAGGGGGGGCTTGGATCTGTTTAATATGACACACAGCAGGTTGGGGGCTGCACTGGGACATGCGAGCATGGTGACCTGGATCACAGGATGAAGGGTTGCACTGGGTGGTAGCTCACCTGCTTTTTTTCATCTGCTAAGCCACCTCTGCCACCTCGAATATCAATGACTCAAACCCCATGAAGTACAACATGGAATAAAGCAGACATGCACAGGACAGACTGGGACACCAGCAATGTGGAACAGAGTGCGACCGTATGGTGGGCGGTACCAAAGTTCATTTTTAATTTATTTGCACAAGACAGTAGTGCTCAATTTTCCGATCCGTAAGGATTTCTTCAAAGACCAAGGGACCTAAGGGGTTAAGCGTCACGAACGCACTTGCGCTCACCTAGAGTGATGGAAGTAATTATGTGTTAGCAGTAGGTGAACAAACAGACATATAATACAGCGCCTAATAAACGCCGAACACACATAAACAGGTCCTATTATGGTTTCAGGTTTCCACTGGCTACAGGGCATTATGGGAGTGACACCAGGGGTAACACTGTAAGCGTGACACGACACCTCAGGTCCTGGCCAACAACATGCAGAGAGCTAAAAATAAAAACAGAGGTGGTGATTATTTTACTTATTTCGAAATCTTAAAGAAAGACTATCACATGTTTCATTTTGTACAACACCTTAACGGTAGGACCCAGCCCATAGTACATTTGTTGCTCATTCACTAAAGCAATTCGGAATAATTATTTGTTGGTAAGTATTACCGGAAAATACCGGGAATATATTATTTCCCCAGGTGGGACTTGGACATACCTCTTGGAAAAGTGAGGTCACGCCTATGATATATACACGCATGTACATATATACATACATTATAGTCACTAAAAACAACACAGACTCAACGATATAGGCTGCAGAGCTGAGTTCCACACCCAATGTGCTTTTCAGAATTATGTCATCCTGGAAGTTAAAATTGTACAAATCTGTATTATTAAAATTTTTAGTCTGAAGCAAACACATAAGTAGCCTATGGTTGGATACACATCTAGTGTTAAACGTAGAAGATGACAATATAGTGACTATTCGGATTATTTTTTTATTAAAGCGCTACCAATGCATTCCTGCGCGTTAAGCAATACAACACAATGTACTTAAAAAAAACAAGTGTGAGACAACAAAAGTACAAGACTAATGGATACAGCTATGCGGCCAACTTTCAGTAATGATTCTGTCGTGCCAAACAGGCTCTGGCAACATATTTCAGGTAGATTTTTTTTGTACCGGCTTAATAACATCGCCCGTCTCAGACTTAATTACAACCAAATATTTTGATATCAGCCCATCCCCGGGTGCTGGCATGAACATGTCGTTAACGGACAATTAAACTTATTACGGGAAATACAAAAGTACTCGTTGCCTCATTAACGTTGCAATTTAATGAAATCGTAATTTTAAAATGAGCTGCGTAAAGGACGCTATGTTAAATGACATCATCTCCGCATTCTTCTGAAGATTCTACATTAAACCATGATCAAACACACTGACCGAATTTGAGTTTTATTTTGATCATTTTAAAACTGTTTTTTAAAGACAGGTTTATGCTAAAAATCGGTCTGCGATCATTTTTTTCTTCTCGAGTCCCATCGTCCAAATGACTTTCCCATCCCAAATCGCACATTTGATCCTAACTCTAACTCCAATCAGTAGGGGAATTTTCCTTAAATGAGGCATTAAGAGAGCTTGCAGAAACAGCACGGCGACCATCGCCCTTTTATCAAACAGCCGCTTCCAAAAATACACCCGGTTTCCGAACAGAGCCACAAATTTCATTGATTCGCCCGGTTTTGCCTCGCACTCAGGAGTCAAATCACAGCGCAATTTTCTCTTAAGCTCCATCCAAATGGACGTGGTTGACTTGAAGCGCTCTGGAAATGCGTATCCTAACGACCAGACATTCCTTGACAAGATTATTTGTCGAATGGCGCATGGGCCGTCCATCAAACTAATTTTAAAGAGCAACACCTTTTCCGTTTTAAAAGACAATATTTATAGCACGTATTATATCGCGCACACATATACTATATATATGTCACACACAATAGCTAAAACACTGCAGGAGCAGCATACACATTGAAAATGTTCAAGGACTGTAGAACTATATAATTTAACCATGTAATTCTCACTGAAGTATAATAATAATAATAATAATAATTATTATTATTATTATTGCAACAATAATATACTACAATTCAACTTGACATTTGGACCAACACAATATAAAAAGACTTTTATGGTTAGACTACCCCCTGCCACGATGAGGTAATCGTTATTATTTTTTATATTTTTTTTTGTTATTTCTTTTTTAATTACAAGCTGTGTAAAGGTTTTAGTGTCAAAAATTCTTTCATCGCACCCCCACTCCAAAAAAAAGGGGGGTGTGGGGGGGGGAAGCACAAAAGAAAAATAGCCGAAGCCATTAAACGTGTAATTTTGGAGAGCAACAACAGAAAAGCCTGACCGGCTTGGCGTGGCGTCGTGTCTCTGCCCAGTGTGTGAGAGATAATTCCGGCGATGTCTCATATTTCAAAGGAGTAGCTGCCTTTTCGCTCCTCTCCCTGCTCTGTTTAAGTGCATTAGCCAGCCCGTGCCTCGTGCGGCTACCCTTCTTTCGTGGGCAGTTAATCGTTTTTTATGAGTGAAGTTCTGCTGACTTGTAATTAGGATGTCTGCACTCTGATATGAAATAGGCCCGTGGATCCCCTCTCTGCTGATGGAAGTCGTTTTATCCCGCAGAAAGCTTACAATCAGAAAATTGGAGAGCATATCATAGACACACAGCCCCTACATTTCGCTGGTTCTTTCAGTCTTCCCCGGGCATGTTACTGGTCACTTCTGTGACCGGGGCGGGTTACCTCCTGTAGACCCGGTCTCCTCTCCCCACGCGGGACCCGGAGAGAGATGAGTTTCATCGCAGATGATATCATCAGTTCGGTCTGAACTCAAAGCTTGACCAACATCTTGGGCCCACACGCATGATATCTAAGCACTCTGTTCACTGGCATTCGATGGATGACCAGTTAAACACACCTGAACAGCACAGCCTATTAAATTCAGCATAGAAGTCACTGTTTAGTCTGCACATCATCAATCAACGATTTTTAATATGACGGCATATTTTTGTACTTTCAAGGAGATATTGTTGCGTTCATTCATTGAGCTGTCCATACTAGCGCTGGCTACTATTACTTGGGCTTTTAAATACGTGAGCAGCCAAAAATACACATAAAAAAAAATCAAAGATAAGACAAAGATAGCTGTGCCATATTCCATGCATATTATTTTCCAAAACATCTATTAAAAATAAATGCTTTGTTCTTGGCATGAGATGTTAGTTTTATAGCCTGTTAGGAATTTGACCCCACTGCCTTGTGTTTTCTTGTCTTACCTACAAACACCCTGAATGTGTGATGGATTAATGTAGAAAAGCAGGAACTGTAGTCTCTCTAAGACCTTCTGGAGGGCGCCATGTGAATCAATCTATGAGCAACAAGGAAACGCAGGGTGACCTTTGACCTCTGTGACCTGTTCCTGTTGTGATCATCTGCTGAGCTTAAAGCGCCTCGTGGTCCCGCCTCGGTCACAGCGAGGAGGAGATGAACCCTGTAAGCAAGGCTGCTGTCAGCGGCTTACTGCTTTTCCTTTTTTTATGACCGAATTCCATCACTCCCGGATGTGATACTCCTGGCCGCGGGAGTTCTGCGGCTGAAGCAGAGGAGAAGAGCCCGTTTTACTAAAACAAAGTGATTTAGTGAGCTGTCACCTCATCTACTTCAGGCCTCAGCAGGAGTCCCGCCTGTAATATAGAGTAAATGGAATGAAAGTCAGGCCGCATTGGACAAGCTCAGTCAGCTCTGAGTTGCTGGTGGATGTGGACGTCGCCCCCTGCTGGTGAGGCGCCAGCAGCACGACCCATGGTCCTCCCACGACTTTACAGTGTCCTTGGTGACCTTCTTCCTGAGTGTACACATCATTTCCACCGGCACAGGATACGTCTGGGGCCTACAGTACAGGCACTTCAAGAATCAGCTGGTGAAGCCAAGGCCTTCCAGATGGTCCTTCCTGTGACTGTGTTGACTGCCACACCCATGCTGGCCCTTGGCTGACCCCCCCTCCCGCAGAGGGGTCAGGAGGAGGCTAAGCCCAGCTAACAGCCTGCTGACAGCTGACAGGCACGCAGCTGAAACCCAACCGGCCGACGTTGTCAACATCAAACCAGTTGTTGTTTGTGCAACCTCGAGCACTCAGACGGCCATCTCTGGCTGAGGCCCGAGTCGCCGCCGATATCCCAGGAGCATTTGCTGCCAGATGTTTCTGCTGAGGCCACGGCATCAGGAACCAGCTGGAGAGAAAGAGAACAGATTCGCCTTTGCCCTCTGCGCATCGCACAGTAAAAGTACTTTTTACCCATAGTGCAACAGCAGGAAGGACCTCGAATGAGCAGGCCGTGTATAATGAACGAGCAACTTTTAGCCCAGTGTGAGTTTCTAATGGGCTGTGCTTACAGGAACCTTAGCTCGGCCTAGCAGTGACATTTTTAGACATGCGTTGAGTGATATGGCCTCCAGCTGGCTCTGCCTTTTCTCAGAGGCAGTCTGGGGGATTTTACTAGGCCCTGGAGAGCATCAGTGTGGCAGCATTTTCCTGCTCTGGGCACCAAGTAGCGGGAACTGACCCTGGGGCATCGGGAAATGGGCTGCGGCCAGGGTAAGAAGGGCTGGCAAACAAGCAGCAAAGCATGTATGTAAGGTAAATGGAAGAATCCCCCAGATTAGGACCATGTCTGCCTGCTTGCCTGTCTGTCTGGCCTATCTATCTCCCCTTTTCTTCTCAACCTCTTCAAAAACAAGACTTCAATTTAAAAAAAGCTAAAAAATACAAAATGCATGGTGAGCAACGAGGGAGGTCTATCAAATATGTATAGCAGACGGGAAGGTATGTAATTTTAATGAAAAGAACACAAAGTATCAGTGTGTAGCAGTTCTCTCGTTGACACACTATACTGACAAGTTCCACATCGCTTACCGCTAACCGGAAAATAGCACAGAGCACGTGCTCTCCAGGTCTTGACTGCATCTGCCAGGATCCAGGAAGAATTTTTTCCGCTCCGACTCTGAGATATTTGGACCCTTACCTTGGTCTTGAATTTTCCTCACAAGCTCTCGTCCCGCATCCCATTTAAACAATACTTTGAGTGCTTCTTATGTTTCGAGGCTTACGTATTTATCAGCTGTTCAAATAAAGCCTTAAAACGTTGCCTCTATCCTACGGTGTATCTTTAATTCGTTTTTCATTTCACGCATACTTTGTCCCCTTTGCGTCTGCTTTGACGGCTGTGCTTTTTCTCAGTGAGGTCGGCTGACCGACAGCCGTCGTCCGACCTCAGCTGCTCTCTGGCACACAAACCCAGGAAAAATATTCGTCTGGCCAACTCCGGTCTCCAGTGCTTCCTGGTGTGGAAAAAAAAAACGCTGCTCGTCAAAGGACTGATACCTGAACGTCCTCTTTGGCATAAATCCGCTGGTGAGACAGCATGCTTAAAACAACTGACTCAAAAGGGGTTGTTTTACGTCTCTCCGTGAAGGCACAGAGCCTGCAATTCAGCCTAAGAGTCGGAAACATTCTCCGCAAAGCCCTCTCATGTTCTCATTTATCATTCTAGGCAGCCACTGATGTTTACTTATAAAAACTCACCCCTTCCTCATCACTATATCTAGTCCACCTGCAAGGCAGGACCTCAATTTATGGTTTGGGACTGCAATGCCAAGGGGGGAGGGGAGGTTCAATAATTGCTTTAATACATATCTCCAGCTTCCTAATGTTTTCCATATTTGCCTCGCATCTTGAAAATAGCCATCCATCAGAGTACTTTTCACTGTTTAAGTAATCTCAGTGATATATGGAAAGCTGACTTCCTCTGTTGCAATCTGCACTATTTACATCGTATCAAGTGAATACGCAATGCCCCCCCCCCCCCCCCCCCCCCCCCCCCCCCCCCCCCCCCCCCC
>JAODJU010000039.1:11756918-11773797 GCA_026776725.1 Gnathonemus echidnorhynchus
AACCCCCCCCCCCCCCCCCCCCCCCGCCACATTACATTACCATTCATCAGACCTGAAGGTCCTCTTACTTACATGGGATTTTTAATTGTCAGGTCTCCACGGAGCTCAATTTTTATATCGATGCATAATGTATTCCAACTTCACATACACCAAAGGAGCATTACAGTAATACATACATACATACACACACACACACACACAGTTAACAAATGAAGTCACTTAACAAAAAAGGGGGTTAATCGAATATTAACTTAAGCTGTCACTATTCACGTCGCTTCCCGCATCCGTGGCCCTTGTGTTTTCTGAGGCCAAAGTGTGTTTAGATTTAGACCTTGGGTGGCTGCAAGGTGAACAGCTGTTCCAGGCCCCTTTAAGCCATGGACTATAGAACAGACACAGGGACCTGATTTGGTCCATTATAAAGAGTTAGGTGGAGCAGACAGCAGACTAAAATCCCATAGGTTCCGAATCACCCCACCTGGACTGACAGCCACAGTGACGAACAACCATGTATGACAAAACATGCCTTGTTAGAAAAACTAGATCTCCCTTTTCTGAAGCTATTAATAATCTTTTTACTACTGTATAACTTCCTGATATAACATTCAGGAATCGGAAAACACCAAAGTGTTTTAAATCCCCAAAATAAGCTACCGCTAACTGGACGTTAATAACGGTGATTTGCGTTCATCTTTCCAGCCTTCGACAGCCCACTACAACAATTATTGTGTTGTCCTGCATTTATTTTATTTATTGAATTTATTTCATTCCCAAACACTGGTGATATCAGAACACAGAGTGCCTGAGTACAAATGTAGTAGCAGGCGTAGAAGAAATGGCAAAGAAAGAAGAGTGTGACTGAGTTCTCCCTGGAAAGGCATTTCCTCATTTCAGACAGAGAGACTGTACTTATATGGACATAAAGCCCATTCGTGTCATACAGTCATAGAGGAAAGTGTGGGAACATGCAGTGAACCCAGTGTCCGGAATAGACCTGACACTTAACCTATTGGGTTTCCCTGTCATACTGGTAAACAATTAAAACCCATTTCTGGGATATAAACATCCATTCTTTTTTGAAGTGAATCCAAATAATATTTTATCTTTACAGGGTTATCTTCAAACAGATCTATCAGACCCATAATTATTCAAACCAGAACCTGAAGGTCTAAGGGGCAGTTATACAAGGAAGCTTCTAGAAATAAGCATTAAGGGCTTAGTTTAGGATTGTACCACTTGTCTCGACTTGGTTTTCATTCAAGAAAATCTGAATCTTGCAGCCACAAGGAAGCTGCATTACCCGTATTTGTAGCTTTTATCCATGTGTCACCTGGGAAATCCCTCTTCCTGAGCCTCACCTTCCCCATCCTTTGTAGCATTACATTGTTCATCAGCTTTCTTCCTCTTTCTGTGTAGTATTTTCCTTCTTGCATTAGAACCTTTCAAGCCTCGACTGCTTGTTGTATTGGTGAGACCTCTGGCCTTGGGGAGACACAACAGGACAGAACAGTTTATAAGCACAGGGGTTAAAGGTCATGCTGGAGACTCCTGCTTGTCAGAGTAAAAGCCCCCTGAACCAACCTTTGTTTTTTGATATTAACCTAAAACACTGCAGTCACCTCAAGACAGAAATATCAGCAAGACTGTTTAAAGAAACACTAGAGGTCACTGATTTGGGGTTTGAATCCTATTTAATTATGTTAAACATATATTCATTTCTGTTTTATATGTTGACTGAATTTCAGCCTTATTATAACTTTTTCAGTCTGTTCTACATCCATCAATTTCCCATGACCTCTTGCCCCATGTGGGGCCACCAGACAGAATCTCAGTCACAACTGAACAAGTCAGAGACACCAATTTACCTGACTGCACAGAATTCTGGGAGCAAACCACACGAACACGATGAGAACATTCTGCATAACCAGTCAGTGCCGGGGTGGGATCGGAACCCACACCCTGATGGTGTGACGATGCAGTGCCACCCTCCGCTATGCTGTCCACCACCTCTGCATGGTGTATCTCTACAAAGCCGCCATCACGGCAGGACAGACACACAAACGTGAAGGAAAGCATTCCACAAGGCTTATCATAATAATCATTTTTAATAGCATAACAGCTGTGTTATCACTGCTGCTTTTTTGACAATTCTTATCTGCTCGCTGGGGGCGAAGGGATTTCGCTTCCCTATCACGTGTCTTGAGATGCAGCGCGGCCGGCAGTAGCAACGATCTAGCAGAGCCTCGGTCGATGGAGGGCCCCCCTGGACTTAAATCTGGTGGAAAATGATATGGACACTGAACTTGAGTGGGGACTTCTTAATGAGAGCCGCCCGCCTCCACCCTGCGCAGGAATCACCGCCCGGGACAGAGAAACTGAAACCTGTAGATGTCTGGGTGGAGGATTGTTTTTGTTTGTTTCTCAGATGCGTATCTATCTGTCTTGTTACTGGTACCGCGCCTCACTTCTAAGGCCCAGGGCACCTGAAATTACTCTCATATGGAAGAACCAGGTCAGCCTTGCTCATATAATCATGTCCCATTATACCCACATTACGGGCTGGCGGTCGGAGACCCTTCCGGTCACGGAATCGTTAAAATGAAGGCGGGTGATTACCATCAGATACACAGTGTCAGGTGGACAGCTTCCCGCCACAAAACGAGATCGCGGGTCTCCCCTAAAAGCCAGCCTGCCATTTTATTCCGATAGCAAGCCCCCCCCCGTCCGGCCTGCAGCATTCCTGCCCAATCTAGTACGCCGTGCATTCAGCATTGGTGATTAAGTCAATAGGATGAATTATTGTTAAGTCGATATGTGGAATTATCATGCCAATACCACTGATCGGAGCACAATTTACATCTTTATGAAGAAATCGCTGGGTAATGGAATGGCATCCAGGACTGTGTGTGTACGAGAGCATCGCCCGGTGGGTATTGTTATCTTCTGCTGATGGAGCCTCATCTCCTGCTTATCCTCAGGGGTGGACCTTGTCTTACTAGTTGCTCCAGGCAGTATTCTCTCTTCCACCATCCGCGTCTTTCCCCTTTTTTCTCTCTGATGCCTCAGGACATGAGCTGGGTATAAGGTCACGCCTTGCTAAAGGAGAGCTCTGCTCGTGACACAGAAGCCCGACCCAGCGCGGCTGATAAGGACGGCTAAGCATTTGTAGCGCCATGGGTCAGGCCCGACTGGATGCTTGACAGCTCCTCACAGTCTGGGAAAGCCGTGCCGACATCCCTATGCCGCCGGGCTGGGTTTTCCTAAATTCCAGCATTATCCGACTCATATCGACATCTACTTCCGACACACAGCATGACTGTTGCTGTTTGTCCAAATTCTCCCAGACCCACAGGTCACCAAACTCAAGCAGCTCCCTTAACTACTAAACTACTCCCAAAATTCCTTGGCTCGCATATTCCCTACTCCCTATTATAACATGATGGTATTCCTTATTGTCTTTCCCAATCCAGCCCAAATGGCGTGAATCGCATTCTTTTCTGAATGTAGCCACAGGCTGAATACTGTCCTGCAGGCCACTGACACTGTTGTTGTTTTTTTAGGCATTTTTTTGGCCATCGATATATTTCCCAAACCGCTGTATCCCATCACAGCACCCTGACCCCGAAAATGCAAGCGGAACAGGAAGACCGTAAGAACAATCCCAACCGGGGGTTGGAGAGCGGGGCCAGACTTCTGCCCGGAGCAATGCAATTCAGTCTGGGAGTGTACACAAGCCGTCAGGCCCAGTGCGCGGGGTGATTAATCAAGCCAATCCAGCCAGCTGCCCGCCTTCCTGGTCAGCTCATGTATATTTATGTAGGCTAACCTGTAGAGGGTCACGCCTGACCTGGAGTCGCCACACGCCTCCCCCACAGCCGCACCCGAGCATAAACATGCAGCGCCGCGCCAAGGAGAGACGCCAAAGGGGGGGGGCGGGGGGATCTCTCAGTACCGGGTTCATAGGTTCAGACAAATTCAGGAAATATCCCCCCTCATTGAACCTCATTCATGTTTGCCTATTGGAATAGATACACACAAATGGGTCTATACCTGCCCTTTGGTTACAGTATTAATAATTGAACTCAAATGATATTATATCCATACAAATTTTTAGGATTGAATATATAGTAAGCAAAACACTGAAGCCCAGCGTAAGTGAATATATCTGAAAATAGAGTAATTGGGGATGTTACTTCAGAGTATTTTCTGACTCATTTTTATTGTGACAGCTGAAATGACGGAATTGGGGAAACGCAGACTGCCGCACCCCGCCCCCCCCCCCCGGCCGACACCGCCGCCCACTATCGAGGAGGCTCTTCATCCATTCCGGCTCTCCTCCCTCTCTGCGCTTGCCGCTTATACCAGCCTGGCATCGCTCTCGAATATGTTGCTCATTTCCCTCACAGCTGGCCCACATTAGGGTCCCCTTTCCTCGTTTGGCCGGGCATAAAGAAGCGTAGCTTTCTGGACGCGGCCGAATCGGACACGCTGCTTTTTTGATCCTCCTGATCAAAAGTGTATCTTTTTACTTTTCGGCGGGATCCCGTTTTCCTTAATGGAGATTAAGTTCAGATCTCGTCATCGCTCACTCCTCTCTCTCTTCACGTCATGCGAACAAACGCAGGAGTGACGTGACTTAACGTTACTTTTGCTGAAGGGAATCCTTAATTTATTTTTTTTTGTGTTTGCCTATACAGCTTGGGTCTCAAGCTGCAGCAGTTTAAAACAGTTTAAAGCCTTTGTTTTGAATCAATCAACTTGGTCTTCATGCTCTTGCTATGTAATTTTATTATGATATTCTTTATTGAAGGGCCAGTCTGTGATTGTTGGAATTCAGTCTTTATTAGTTTTCATTAATTTCTTTACTTGTCTTTCTTATTAGTGCTTATTACTGTTATTGTATTTAAACTGTTACTGTTATTGTCTTTAAAACCTTTTAGTAGTAGTTAGTGGATTATTGCACAAGAGGGTGATGTGTGACTCTGCAGGTTAGGACTCTGCGCCTGTCAGGTTTGCTCTAAAAAAAGGGAAAGTTAAGATGATTCCAAGGTCCCCTAAATAATTTGGCACATAGTTGGATTGGCCTGGGGTGGGGGCCCAATACGGTATACTTTCATGGGGTCCAAAATCTCTAGCGGTACCCCTGGCACGTGTGATCGGAAGGTCACTGCTTCAAATCCCATGACCAAAAGAGTGACACCACTGTGGGGCCCCTGAACCGGGCCCTTAAACCCCAATCGCTCCAGGAACCGTCTCACCTTGCTTTCTCAATTGTAGATTGCCTTGAATGAAAGTGTTTGCCAAATAAGTAACACTGACCACCTCCCAGTTCTCCCCAGTAACCCTCAGTGCTTGACTTGGACAGAGAGCCATCACAGGTGTTGGCCTACCAGAACTGAGAGATTAGATATTCTTGAAGGGCTACCTGGAAAAAAAGGCAACCCTGGCACAGGAAGTAAGAGAAGAGCAGCCATCTCCCAGCATGCCTTGGGAGCGGGATGGGATACGTCTGCTGCTAATTTGGATCACAAACCTAACAGACACAGAGCCCAGCAAGCGAATGCATGAACCCGCATCCATTTATTGCAGGAGGGCTACAGTATATCCTGTCTACTACAGTGCATATCCTGTATCCTGTGGAAGATTTCCGGTTGGTTAGAATGACATTCTCATAGATATATGGATTGTTTTACCTAGACATATATCTAATACTGACTCACTGACCCAAAAATGACATCTATAAAATAAGACCCGTAGGGAAATGGTGAAGGAAGTGGCTATTTCCTTACATTTTACTGTGCGGATCGTAATGCCGTCTTTAATGGCAGGTTTTATGTGGCAGACCGTTCTCGTCTGTAGGGAATCACTCTGGAACATTCAGTGGCGACGCATACCATCCTGTAGAAAGTGGTGACGGACCTAAGTCACAAAGACTTTTTATTTAAGAAGCCAAGCCACGTCTTACCCAAGAAACACGTTTTTCGGGTCGGCTGCTGATCATCGCTTTCCGCCGTTTGCTGTATGTCACGAAACACACGGCAAGCCCGAATTCGCAGTCTGAGGTCTCCTTTCCGAAAACAGGGCGTGCAAACCCGGCCTGCCAGGAACGCACGGTGCCCCCTACCCCCCGAACAGGGCCCGACCTGCGTGGGAGTCGCCGCCAGCCGGGCAGGAAATAAGGGCGGCCGATAATGATGGGGAGGGTCTCCGCCTGCCCCCGCCAAGCTCATCGCGAGACCTCCAACGGGTAAACAGCACGAGTCATCAGCAAGGAAACGGGAGGCCGTGCTCAGGGGTCAGGGGTCACGCCGGCCACCTCCCAGCCAATGACGCAGAGGGAAGATGGCGGGTAAACGGGGGGGGGGGGAGAGCAGGACAAAGGACGGAGCCGGCCCTGGCTGCGGGGTGACCTTTTAAACGGCGGCGGAGCCCGGCAAGGTCTCCTTTATTTATAGAAGGTGTTTTATGGAGACAGGCTCGCGAGGTCAGGCCGGCCGAGGTGCCGATTCTTATTACCGCTCCTCATTACCGCCTCCTGCAGCCCGTACCTTTGTTTTACAGCTGATTGGCCGGCGGCCCCGGGTCACGTGCTAAATCAGCGCGGCGCGGGCGAGCGGAACCGCGTGAATCAGTCGGGTCGGTGGCCGCAAGGTCAGCGGGATTCACGGTCTGCCCGCTTCGCCCCTCCCCCGCATCACGTGCTCTGATTCAGGCAGGGCGGGTGTCTCTGGGGGACGGAGGTGAGTCTGCCTGTTTTCTACCTGCCGATAAATGTCAGGCATCAGCACCCCATGACGACAGCCTGACTGTGGGTATGTCAGGGGTCTCCCATCCGCGATGTCCCCCTTACTGGCATTTCTGTCTGTCTCCCCTCATTTCGCCATGACAACAGCCAGGGCCCGGAACCTGCCATTGACCTTGGCCTGCGTGGGACCCAGAGCGCACCATCGTTATGGGAACCTGTAAAGGTGCAGTTGGATTAACCCCCCCCCCCCCACCCCCCCATCCCCACCATCACGTCGGCAATAACTCACAAACCACTTTGGTGTCTGTTGCGGGGCCGCAGAGCATCCTCACCGGGGTCACCGTGGCGACGGTAAGTAGTGGGAATGTCAGCTGAAAGACGAAGCGGAGTGACCTTGTTAAAACATAAAGAAGAGCCGCCATACAGAGCTGAACGCCATGTCAAAGCAAGGGTCAGTGCCTGACGGGGGAGTGAAATGCGAGGCCGGGCATTAAAAGCACTTCAGACAGGGTGCACTTGGGCATGAGCTTGGGGGTGCGCACCTCACTCTCCACCTATTTGATGTTTTCACTTTTTATTTTGGCTTCTGAACTTACCTAGTGTTTTGTTTATCTAGAGTCACTTCAACCTAAAATGACCTGAACACCGAAAAGCCAAAGGTGAGACACGATGTACTGCATGAAGAATTCCTCCTGAAGAAAAAGCCCGTCAATCTCGCACGAATGATGACGCCACCCTTCGGGGAGCCATGCTGTGATGTCAGCAGGCGGCTCGGATTTCCCCCTGGCGGCTAGAGCGACCCGGGCGTGGTCCCCGGTGCCCGAACCACCTGAAGCAGCCTCCGGGGCAAGCCCTACACCCCTAGGTGAATTATGAGGTAATTCCTAGCAGAATGGTCTTAGCCGCTTAGCTTAGGCTGGTTATTAGTATCGTAAGCAGAATCTGAAAGGTCTTTCCTGGTGAACTATGTTAAATACAGTGATATTATCACAGGGTTTGGTATCCTCAGAGTACAAATGAAACCACTTTGCTTGCCGTTACGGGGTGATTTGGGCAGACGGATCACTGGTGGATCTCTATTGGGTTCACAGATGGATCTCTAAGGGGTTTACTTATACCATGCAGATCTACGTTCGAGCACAGGGTGGTAGCACTATTGCTGCATCTCTTCCAGCTGGAAGGCTTAAATCCATGCTCTGCTCTGTGTGTATAGGGTTTGCATGGTCTCCCTATGTTTTGCTGATTTTCTCCGGCAGATATGCAGTCAGCTTAAAAGCATCTCCAAATTGCCCACAGGGTGCGGCCTCTGGTGGACTGGCTTCCCATCCAGATTGTACCTCAGCCTTACGCCCTGTGCTGCCTGAGAAAGGCTCCACGTCTCTGTCAGGATAGCTGGTTAGGAGAGGGAAGGAGCTCTCATAGCATAACTTCTGCCAGGACTAACCTATCAGCAATGGATAGAATGGAGTAATTTTTTCCTTCTGGAAGTTTCTCAGATGCAAGCAGTATTCAGCAGTGATGGGAAAGAGCCACACAAGCAAACAAATGAACAAAGACTTTTTTTTTCCTGGGAAAAAGATAATTCGGCCATCTGGTCATAGTCTGCATCAGATTAGAATACAGGTATCCCACTTCGCTTTTACAAAAGACCTATATTAGCACCTGTTTTCGATGACGGAAAGAAATCCAAAGAGGATTTTCACTTTTATGAAAAAAGAATAAAAGTGAAAATAACGTTTAGCATTTGTTTTTTTCAGCAAGCCAATTACAGATATACTGTCATGCGGCGCATAACGACGTTTCGGTTAACGACAGACCGCATATACAATGTAAATCCCATAAGATTATAATGGAGCTTAAAAAATGCTGTTGCTTCGCGACATCGGAGCTCTCATAAGAATCACAGCGCAAGCGCATTACTCACGTGTTTGTGGCGTTGCTGGTGCTGCCAGACCTATAAAAGTATAGCACATGCAATTATTTGCAATGCATAGTACTTGATAATGATGATCAACTATGTTACTTGTTTGTTTATTTGCTAAACTGTGCCTTTTATCATTTTTAGGCTATTATACCATATATACTTGGTGAGTCGTAGGCTGTACCATCTAGGGCTGTGTAAGTACACTATAAGATGTTCTCACAACGACAAAATCACCTATAACGACGCACGTCTCAGAATTTGTCCCTGTCGTTAAACGACGCATGACTATATTGATTGTGGTAACCCTTGTGAAAAACTAGTGTACTGACAGTGTGCTTTGATCACTAGAAGTGTAATAAAAATGCATTCTCTTTATACACATTTTTAAAAATACACTAACATTATACTTCTGTGTACTTTTAGAAAATATATTTTGTATTCAAACATAATTAAGTACACTGAAGCACACTTGAATAAAAGTATGTCTGTAATCAAATACACTTTAGTACATTTTTTTGGGATAAAACACACTTAATAGACTTTGCTGAAAGTATATTTTTTGTGCTAAGTGTATTTTTTAAGTAAATACGTTAGTACACTATTTTTTTCACAAGGGAAATTAAACTAAACTGTTCATACTGTACATTATTTCTACTTTATATAGGCCGCATATTTATTACATCATTCCCAATTCCTCGATTCGGTAGGTAATTTTTTCCCGTATAAATTGACGGTAATAGCTTCTTTGCTTTACGTGATATCGACTAATGAAAGGTTTCATAGGATTCCTATGATAGGAATGCTCTACTTTCGGACATCGGGGGAAACTTGTAGATGCAATTAGTCAGTGACCAAACAAACGAAATAAATTAAATAAATAAGCAAACCTATTAAATAAATAAATAAAGACCTCCTATTGACGAAAGCGATGTCAGATTGTGTTCCTGTGCTGGGACTGTTATGGGCACCATGCTTGACATACAGCCAGTATCATTTCTGTGGTTTTCCCAGATTTGTCATTCCTCTTCAATATAATCTGTCCTTCACAATTTCCCGAATGAAAGAGAAGCGGCCTCAGTTGCTCCGTTTAACGTTAACGGAGCAGATTGCGCAGATCCTAACGTTAGATCCTAATCGCGCAGCCCCCGACTTCCCCCCAGCTGGACGGGACAGACATGGAAAGTTGTCAGAATTGCACTGCGCCCCGGCGCTGACTCCGGGCTGCAGCTCTGATTTTAATACCAACAAAACTGTCGTGCTGTAATTCTTTCCAGCCCCCGGGGCTGGTGCTGGTGGTGGTGGTGGTGGGGGATTTCGTTGCTCTTACAATGAATAGAGTCATTCTTCAGTTTGGAAAACAGGGAGGTTATCCTCCCCAGTTAAGTTTGTGATTGAGTGTACGCGCCCAAGAGCTTGTCAAGAGAAATAAATAAATAAATAGGGGAAGAAGCTCACAGCTATAATTAGATGGAAATATAGTTTGGCGTCAGATAGTATTCCATCTATTCACAATTAGCGTCCTGTTTCGGTCTCGTGTCGGATCGTATTTATGATTTATCAAAACTGCGCTCTAGTAAAGGGTCCTTTAAAAAGAATCTGTTTTTACATTTCCATAAGGTTTAATTTGATCTCCGAGCTAGAAAATACTTCTAAAAATCCGAATATGCTGGAGTACCTGACATTTCTCCCAGAATGCACTGCAGAATGGTATCTTTGCAAATAAGCTGTTACTTACGGCTGAATTCGTTGTGTTGGGGTAACATCTGGATGAGGGGATACATTTTATGAACATGTGATAGTTACTTTTAATTCACAGAGCAGTATCCTGATCCTCATTTTATGAAGTTAGTCTCAGGTCCAGTGTGAGCATCAGATGGCTCTTTGAGCCGCCCCCCCCCCCCCCCCGTACTCCAAGGGCCCTCGCGGCGATGGTCACGGGACCCCCACTCTAAGAATGGGAGGTGATGTGGGAGGTGAGGTGTCCCCCCGACTCGCCAGTCTGAGAAGTGGGAGCACTGAAGTTGGCATGCCCAAGTTTTTTTTTGTGCGTGTTGTTTTGAGTGGATGCGCGTGGCCCCGGGGCCGAGGGGCATGTCTGCCCACATAGGTGACTGCCTCCTCTGATCCCGTCTCGCAGCAATCAGGGCCCTGACAGCCTTAATCTATGATGTCAGTGCTTCCAAACCCATTTGTTGGCCATGCTGACAGCTGTCGAGCATTTATAAATGAACAGAAACATTAACCTTTACGCTGATTGGGGTCCCTTCTCTGGAAATGCACACGCTCTCAGTCGAATAATGTCAGGCCTTTTTGCTTATAAAAAAAGAGAATGATAATTACAGTAATAGTGCTTGCTGGGGTGATAGGAATGATAACGGTTGACGGCCTGGGACGACTCAATCACTTACCCATCTGATGGGAATCTGCCCGAGTTAAGATTTGCAGTATTTTGCATTGCAGGTTCAGATACCCCCACCCACAATTCGGGGCAGTGTCGCAGTTGTTTCTGGGTTGGAGCGAACTTCCTTTCTTGAAATGACCCGTCAAATTATAGATAAACATTTCAAGCATGCGATTCAGTTCTGGGCACAGAATTTCTTTGCTTTTTCCTTCTTTTTGTTTGTACTGAAAGCTGGCAGTTTGATTCAAACCAGGCTGAAGCTCAGCCGTAATGTGGTTATAAACACTCGTTTGCTGAAATCAGAGCGCCCATATCAAGGAAGGATTGTGAAAATCAAATAAAACGAATATCGTAGCTACGCCAGACTGCTGTAATTTTTTTTCCTTACTGTGGACAGCCCCCCCACCCCACCCCTCTCATGAAGCGGTATTTAGTGAAGAAGCAGCGCTGCTTTAAACACTGCAGAACAGCTGGATGGCTAAATGCACCCTTGGAGATGCGCCAGGTCCCAAACGAACTTCCCCATTTGGCCCGAAAATGTTACCAGCTATCAGGAAGGAACCACTTTTCCCGGACTTGCTTCCAGATGCATTCTGTCATTCGGGGCCGGCTGTGTCCTGGATAGAGTGAGCGTGTGTGCGTGTCAAACCCTTGGCACCGTGTGTGATTGGGACTCTGCCTTGCCCACCCCCCGCCCCCCCCCCGCCAGCAGAATCTGTTGACTGAGGTCACGCGTTATATTGTCTTGCTTCAGTCTCTCGCAAGTTTACCCTCAAATCAGAGGAATCCAGAGTGTTCTGTGCAGGACTCCCTGGTAATGAGCCTGCAGACCCTAAACCAGCACCGAGCCTCATGATTCCCCCAACATGGGTGAGAACATGTCCACCCCCCCCACACACACACACACAAACACACTCACTGCCCCTCCATCCCCTGCAGAACATATGTTTCGTGACAGCGATTATCGTGCCTGAATCGCTCCCGTCCACCCTCACTGATTCGGGGGAGCCTCCTCTGGTGTGGAATGTGCTGGAAAGGCGAGACAACATGCCTTCCGCTGCCCCGCGGTGCCCATGGCGGGGATTAACGTGGAGCGATGGTCTGCTGGCCGATCTGAAATTACACACCTGAGCCTGCTGGCCCTGTTAGACCCCGTCAGGGTCAGCCAGCCTCGTCACGGGTGTGACAAGTTAATAGGACATCTCTAACGCGCTGACATCCACAAACCTTCAGGAATAAGCAGGTTTTTTTCCGGTCCATGCTGTACCTAAACATTCAGTGTACATCAGCAGTCAGTATTTTTTTTTTTTATAAAATAGTATACAGACAGTGACCAGAATAAGAACAATATCCATTCCCTAAATCTGTGTTTATGTCAAATAATAATAATAATAATAATAATAATAATAATAAATGTAATTATATACAATACTGCACTGTACCTCAAACTGATAAACTGTACAAGCTGTGCAGTGTTTTCATGACCATCACAAAGTAGTGTGTGTCTTCGTTATCATGAACCATTTTATTTAATATAAACTTTTTAATATAATTTGCTTTATGGCGCCTGTAGTTTCCAGGATAGACTCTGGACCCCCATGACCCTGTACAGGGGTGCTGCTAGAGATTTTGGGCCCCATGAAAGCATATCACAGGGGGTCCCCAACCCAGACCAATCCAATTATGTTCCACGCTCTGCTTGTGCCCGGGAGGGCGACGGGCTCCGCACCCGGCACAGAGGTATGGCCCTTGGCATCGCGCCGCTCCTCTTTGATTCCGCTCCGGAGCCGAGTCTCGTCCCCGTGATTCCGCGGAAGGCGGGCTTTGTGAAGAAGACTCGCCTTTCATTGTCGCCCTTTCTTCCTGTGAACGGGAGGAGGTGGTGTCAAAGCGCCGGCACCCGCGTCGCGCTGCTTCCTGCGAGCTTTAATGAAAGCGGAGCGGCAGCCAGCCCGCGCTCGTTACCGCAGTCAGAGCGCCGATGTGGCCCGCGGTCATGAGCTGACACGCTCTTCTAAGGGCGCCTTTTAGGCAACCGCGCAGCATCACAAAGCACTCACGCAGAAGCTCGTCTGACCCATCTGCTTCAATCATTACTGTATATATTTGCTTAACACACACTTGTGGCCAGAGTCACAAAGTCATATAAACCAGCGATCCTCAACCCATGGGTCGCGACCCAAATTTGGGTCATGACAAGTTCTCAAAGGGTTGTGAGGCAGAGTTGGAAATGTAAGCATTTTAAAACCAGCAAGCTCCTATGCTGATCCACAATCAGATTTAACAGTCCCAATCCTAGCATTGACCTATGAAAATGGGTCTTGGGTCTACAAATGCTTATTGCAAACTAGTGAACACTCAACCAGTCCACTAAGCCAAACCACAGATGCTTAATTTAAAGTTCACTGGCACGTCCAATCAATTGTGATAGTAATTGATTGCCGTAAACTGAAGAGTGCACTGCATGCTTGATCATAATGCTAATTTAAACCTATATTTGATCTAGGGTCGCGACTGAGCTGGCATGGTAAAAATTGTCTTGCAGTAAAAAAAGGTTGACAACCACTGATATAGACCACTGGCCGAACCCATGCATTGCATCTTTGCAGCTTTAAAACCATGAGTTTAACCCAAGTATTACATTTATGCAGCATTATAACCTATGAATTTAATCTGTGTTTCATTTATGTAGCATTATAACCTATATATTTAACCATAGTGTCCCTTTTATGCATCAATATAGCCCATTTTTTAAATCCAGTTATCGCATTTATGTGGAATTTTACTGTAAACCCATGGTTTTATCTTAGTTGTCCCATTCATGCATCAATATAACTCAGGACTATCACCCAACTGTCTCTTGTGTGTAGCTGTGAAATGTGCCCCAGTGGTTCAGTTTAAATGCCTTAAGTGTGCAGTGTAAGAGGGTTTCCTCTTGCGGGTTTGAACGTGACACCTTTCTGCTCCTGAGTTCAGTCCTTTTAGCGGCCACGCCATACTGCTTGAAGCTTGCAAGTGGGCCCCATGCTGGAAAATACACATGAGGTCATGAAGCGTTCCGGCTGCAAATGCACTCACACCGACAGAGCAGCAGGCACTCTCTCTCTCCCTCTCTCCTTCTGAGACAGACCCACAAACACACAAAGCAATGGTGCGGCAACCGGACGGAGAACGGTCCGTGATTAATCTCACTTACTGACAGGCGAGTTTTAATTGGGCCGACTGCCAGAGACGGAGCAGGCCGCTGTCACGCCGTCCGCCGTCTGAGGCCTCTCCGACAGACCTTCAGCGGAGCCTGTCACTCATGCCGTCCCTGCGGGAACTTCTCCGTGGGGGTCCGGGCTCATTTAGGAACGCAAAAGACAATGCTCCAATTAGGCCGCTTTAACCAATCGCACAGCAGTCCACCAGACCGTCGGGCCAGAACACAGAAGTGACTGATAAATTAGCTCTGTGTGCTGAGCGCTTGCTTATAGAAGCGACTGTATCCTTGCCATGCCTTCAGTGAGAAGCCAATGAAAACAAATAGCATCACAGAAGGCGAGAAATTTATATAAGTCTATGGGTGACTATACACAGAGTCAGCATTCCTTGGTGCAGGGGCTACCTCACTAACCCAGTAGTTAAATTTTGCTGTAAAGTATTGAATGATCATATAAAAAGCAAATAAAAATTAAGAGGGTAGGTCAGGGCTCTGATTTGCCATCTCCCCTGGCTCGCGGGACCTTGTGGCATCTGCCAGAGCGTGTGCGAAATCTAAACCGGCGGATTCGAGTTTATCCAGGTGGGTGTAGTGCGAGACATTAACGGGGCATGTGGCGAAACAGATCGTTGGGGTACGGTTACGCATAAACGTTTGACACGGCGGCCAAGAGTCCGAATAGCCCTACCCTTTTCGGGGGAGGCCTGCGACATTTGCTGCGGGGGGGGGGCGCATACTTATTAGACGTTCATATACTTGGAAAAAAAGCAAGCAAAAGCTCTGTGGAAATTAAACAAAGGTCACCCTCGTCTAAGGCCATAGGAAAGTGCCATCAATCTAGTCTAGTGGTGCATTAAAGCTACGTATGAGGAGAGGCTGAGGTAAAGGCGGTGCGAGGGTGGGGGGAGTGGATGTAATCTTAAACCCCATTAGTAATCATCATATTTATTTATAAGGCTGTGCTGAAACACACTGCCGCATTCCCCCTCCGCGCTCGATTGAAACCAGGGGACAGACGATCCCATCTGTGGCGACGGCAGAACCCTTCTTCCCTGCGGACGCTCTGATGCTATGAATTATTGAGTGAGTGTAAAGGAGAAGACAGGCCTTAAATTTAATAGGAGGCCTTGTTATTTGGCTTTACCTTTTGTAACCGTTCAGGTTTAATTAACGCTGTGGGCCAGAGAGAGGCCGCAGCTTTCTGGGAGCTCTGGAAGAAGAAGCCTGTCAGTGAGAAAGATCTACTCCTCTCTCTCTCTCTCTCTCTCACGCTCTCTCCCACTTTTGCTCCCACTCTCTCGTGTCCTCTCACTCCCTCTCACACACTCTCACGTTCTCTCACTCTCTCACACACACTCTCACTCTCTCTCTCACACACTCTCATTCTCTTATTCTCTCACACACACTCTCAGGCTCTCACTCTCTCTCACGCGCAATCTCACACACTCTCTCGCTCTCTCTCTTTATTCGCTCACTGTGTGGAGAGAGCGAAGTGACTTGTTTTTCTCCAGTCTCCTGCACCCGTTCATACTCCCAAAAGTAACAGCTAGGCTATGTGGCATACTGTAGTAACCACTCCTGTATTGGCTTTCTGTCTGGACAGATGACTCCGGCCTCATGTTTCCATATCACTGCTTCATTCAAAAATGGGGGGGTGGGGGTGTCTAGATCCCACTAATCGGCCATGATTAGTTACAGTGTGTGACGTGCAGCCAGTACACACACACAAACACACCGATTAAATAACTTCCTTGAGTGTGTCGCTGTCAAATTACTTGATGCCATTGAGTTGAGTTTCAAGAAATGGGAAGTAACACAACCCCCCCCCCCCCCCATCCCTCCTGCATGTATCTGCAAAGAAGATTCATAACCACATCAACATAAAGACATGGAGTCATTTTTGCCAGCTATTGGCATGATGGCTCCCTGAAAGGTCTCGCTGCATGGAGTGGAACACCTTCATGACAAAGCAGATACCAAAGCGAATCGATGCATTGAGCCGTGCTTATTATTGCTGTTCATTTATTTATTTATGTCTATTTATCTGTGGAACTCGTATTCAATGCCAAGATCTATCCGTGTCTTTCATTTCTTTTACAGGATTTTTAATCTTGTTTTTTGATAGCCGGACCGTTCTATACATTTTGGATCTATCCCCAGTGTAACCAGCTATATTTTGTTAGTTTAATAATTAACAAGTACCTGCTATACCAGAGTAGAGATCAGCAAGTCCGCGTGTCAATTTTTTGAAATATTTCTCATGCAAGTTGTATTTTATTATGTTCCGCAGACACCAAAATCAATACGCCATTTGTTAGTCCAGGTTAAATTCCCTGCCCTGTGATTCAGCAACAGGATCCCTGATTTAATTTCAGCATTTTACCATCTGGTGAGCTGTCCAGGTCCTACACCAGCCTCGGCTCACCGCAGCCGTCATGCTGTCAGATGTACTCAGTTATTTATGCTCTGAATCCACCATCCGCCTCTCCTGGAGCCAACACCTTATCGTGGAGGAGGGGTTTGCGTGTTCCAATGATCCCAGGAGCTAAGTTGCCCGGGGCCTTATGCCCCTGGTAGGGTCACCCAAGGCAAACAGGTCCTGGGTGA
>JAODJU010000039.1:11779036-11797948 GCA_026776725.1 Gnathonemus echidnorhynchus
GCTGGGTGTGTGGGGGGATGGGGGGGGGGGGGTTCGACCCCATCTGCTCTCCCTGTCCCTGCAAGTTTGGGCAGGGTACCTGGAGGCCCGTGTGCTTCCTCACGCGCCTCGCTCCCGGTTAGCGAGGAGGCGTCTGGGTCTGCACCTGGACGTCCCTCCCTCCCCTCGTCACCTGCTGTCACAGCCGTCAGCAGGTAGCCTGACCGTGAAGGTCACCCACCCCGGCGCCGAGAGGCTTCCGTCAGCGCGCTGTCACGCGAGCAGGCCTTGCCGAGTTCCTTCTAGAAGGTTCCTCACGGGAGTAGTTTGAGGATCCGTAACAACAGTACTTCGGCTACAGGACGCTTGATATTACGTTATACATCCATCCAGCTAGACTGCACTGCCATGTATGCTCATGACAAGGAAGAAACGATACAGGAATGCAGCGAGAGGAAGTACATGCTAATCTCTGTAAACACCTGCTCACAAACACATGTCACTTCCTGTATCTGCCATGCTGATCTCGTCCTTCTGAAAGTTAGCCCGTCAGGAACGCGACACAGACTACATCTTCTGGGTGGCATCTGCTTGTCAATGCATTAGGGGGGGGGCTGGTAAATTGCAAAAAAAAAAAGTCACGTGGAGCGAAGTGTGTTCACACCTAAAAAGTTATGTGTTCATTGAGGTCCTGGGTTTTCAGACTGATTTACGCCGGCAATAATGATGAGCAGATGCTGTTGATCAGGCATACGTAGCTCGCTCGCATCGCTGGGGCGGCCTCCCTTTCAGCGGCGCCATAAATAAAGACGCGCCGTATTTTCCCTTTTAAAGATTAAAGAAAATATTATGCCGGTAAATCAAAGCTAGCGCGCTAAAATCTCATAAACTATTCCCCCGCAATTTATGTGCTTCCTCAGTGTTCCCTGTTTAACGCACATGTTTATTGATGAAGGAAGGTGCATGTAAATAATTCAAGCACAACATTAGATGTGAGCCACATATGAATAATTGATGGAGTCTTTAGAGCCGTGGATGATATTGTCTGCATGTGGGCCAGTGTGGACCGGGGGTCGGTGGGGGGGTGCCATCCATAGGTCTTCCTTTTCTGATGATGTCACCATGAGCCAAAGGTGAGAACTGATGATGCAAACAGGGATTTTGTAGCTACAGCTAATGAATGGAGAGATGGTTGGATGGACGTGTGGTTGGATGGATGGATGTTTGAATGCTCAGATGAGTAAATGGATGGATGGATGGATTCATGAATGGTTGGATTGATGCTGGACGCTAAATGTAAAATGTAAGAATACCTCACGATGATTCAAGATCAGAGGCACATTAACATGGTCAGAGGCTCCAGGGCAATTGCAGTTATCAGAGGCCCCTGTGTGTGTGTCTGTGTTGAGGGGGGGTGTTATTTGTGGCCCCTATCTAGTGGAAGCGCCTGCATTAAAGTAAACCAGTTCGACATTCTTTATTTGCTTTTTGAACATAAGTGCATAGGAATTCTTATGCATCTGAACAGTAACATATAGGATTCGACAGCACAAAACAACACAAAGGCACTCATAAACATCAAAGGAGGACATGTGACTAGGTACTGCAGAGGTACGCGTTTATGGAATGAATGCAAAGTCGCTAGAGAGAAATAAAAGAGATGCCTGAAATGGCTGATGGGTGAACCTGTCCTGCACCAAGCAGCCCAAGAGAGGATCTGGACCAGTGCATCCCTCACTGGGGACCGTGGGCAGGCAGTCACTGCAAATGGATGGATATTTACAGATCCTGAAATGGGAGGAACAAATGCAAATGAGGCCAGTATAAAGCGGCTCATAATAGTGCTTTTTTAAACAGGGGTTAAGATCCAAAAGGGTCTGGGATGTATGATTAGGCAGGAAAAGCTGGAAACCAAAAGATGTATGTTTCTTAGGCAGGGAAACCAGGGAGATTAATGCTCCAGGTGACGTTTCTGCGTCTCTGGGAGATACTGGGCTCCGTATGACGGAAACGTGCAGTGCGAGGAAGCAAAGGCTTACTTCGAAAGATCTGTCTGGCTGCCTCGCTTCATACTTTCGAAAACACGTTCCGAGACCATTGTCATAGATATGGCGGGAACAGTGGAAACGGACAGGTGAGCATGTTACAGTTCGAAGGAGCTTGAGCTGTAAGGATATTGGGTGACGATTATCAGCGGCCGCGGGGCTAATGCTTTTTATTAGGTGTGGGTTTGACCTGCGTGACTCCGTTTCCCCTATGAAGAAGCCCTTGTTCGCTCAACACGGATGTCAGCTCGGCTAAACGTGTACAGTGACAGATCCCAGCATCCTCTCACCGCCTCCCGCGGCACCTCTTAATATCCGCGTTATTAAACAGCGGCTTGCTGACGTGGCGTCGGAACACGACCCCTCAGATCCCAGGCCCGCAGTCCGCCGTCGGCCCGTTCTATCGTCACCCAGTTGCCGCTCGCCGTCTTTCAGGTGGCCACTTCTCCGCGCTGACGAATCCGCCCATCTTCGGGGGCCTTCTATTAGAGTTGCCCGCTCTCGTTCTCCCTTTGTGACTCCCCGCGCCTATGTGACAGCTGTCATCGGCCTTTGCACCCTTCAGATCTGCATGTCAGGGTTCAGCGGTTGCCAGGTGTAGCTCCAAGCCCCCGCTGAGAGAAACCTTTGATGATGATGCCGCCACTGCTTGGAATCGACATGCAAAGAAGCCTGAAATAAATGTGATCCTGCTGCTTTAAATGTATCACCTCTAATGAACAACAACAATAGATAGATAGATAGATAGATAGATAGATAGATAGATAGATAGATAAAAACAATAATTTAAAATATTAATTCAAAGGGCCTTTAAATTATTAAATAAATTACGATATTGTCAGAGTATACAGTTTGAAACATTAATGATGAGTTATGTGTAAACATAGCTAATAACTCCATTCACTTCATGACTTTTTTTTTTTTTACACAAGGGTATGATGTCAGCAGTTTATCAGAGGAAGCCTGTTTGACTGTGGCGCACCCCTGCCTCGCCAAGAGCCCCCCCCCTGAGAGGGACAGACAGCAAGGCTCCTTTGTGTTTAGCTGATTTGGCAGGATATGCGTTTCATGGCACACGGGGTAGGGGGTTAATACTGTATGCCCCTGCCCACACAATTATGGCATGCCCCCGCCTGAAATACCTGGTCAGTCACGCGGCCAGAGCGCACGCTCGCCGGTGTACGGCCTGGGGGGGGGGTTGCGCTTCAAAGGCGCCGCTCGCTGTATGTGGGGTGCAGTAACTTTCCCCACTGGGGCTTTGATCCTCCACAATCTGGGTCGCATCGGAGGCGTCATCTTTATTCAAACAGGAGCAGAAAGCGGAGGTGAGCAGGGCTGTGGGCGAAGGGCTCCTGTAAACATGCTGCACAGCCAATTCATTCCACAAGCCTTCCATCCAAGCACCTCACCCCGCAGTCCAGACGGGAGTCCCTACAGCATTCACCGCTGCGAAAGAAGGAAACGAAAGAGTCAGGAGGCTGAGCGTTTCCAGCTCATCCTGCCTGTGGGTGGCGCTGTAAACTCCCGACCACCTTGCCAAGTATTTGGGCCCATCGCCTCATTTCAAGGGCTCAGCTTATAGATCAGCGCGGCCGGAATATCACTCAGAAATGACTGCGTTTCTGCAGAATTCGGAGGATGATTAGTGGTGAGCCTTAGAATGTGCTGGATTTAAGTAATTACAGGTATGTTTGTATGAGACAGCTGTCAAACAGAATCAGAATCTTTTTATTCCCCATGTACAAAAAGTACAAGGAATTTGGTTTGGTGGTGACATAAATAAACGATTTAAGCATACAGTGAAGATAGAAATACACAAAAGTAAATACATTAACGATAAAAAGAGAGATAGAGAATAAGAAAATAAATATGCTGTTAATAAATAAACAAATATACATGTAGACATATAAAGTTCAAACGGCTTAGGATGTGTGCAAATAAGCTTAGAGTCAACAGCATGATAACGTACATTGGCTGACTAAGTCCTGTAGGTGAGCCCTTGATTAACAGGGCAGTGGCATGCAAGGAAGAAGCTCTTCTGTTGGCCAGTCATAAATATACATATACAATGACAACATATATATGACATTTACAGTAGATGTTGATAATTATGAGTGATTGCTTCACTTAGGCAGGTGTAGATGATTTGCTTTTGCTTGATTTGCTCTTGCCCTGGTGCTATTGGGTGTCTGGTTAGGGCACAGTGCACCAGGAGGGTCTCGTACATGGAAGCAGACATATTGTGTAAGCCACAGTAAGCCTTATTTAGACGGGGAGGACACCAAACTCCACTAATTCAGTGATGGTCTGGTTTTGATTACGACTTGGTTGATATGGACATGTACAGCAGTGCTTGTGACAGGCTGATTTCAGATCTTCGAGACAGATCCATGCCTCATCGACATGGCCGGGCCCGGCCTGTATATGACGAGAAGGCGTGCATATGTATCAGGTAATTTACAGAATGCCCCAAGCGACGTTCCCTCAATAATTCACAGGCGCCTCTCGTTTGAACTATCCCTATACCAGGGTGGCTCGAGCAGGGGCCCCGTCAACTGCAGCACCAGGCTTGAAGAATAGCTGGAGGCCTCAGCAGGGATGAGCGATACGGGAAGGTACAAAGGCCGATTATTAGCTCTAGCGAATCTCAATCCGTCCGTGACACAAAGCGCAGGGCTATAAGCGGGGGGGGGAGCCCAACCACGGCTCGAGACAGACGCATCAGGCGCGGGTCTAAGCAGAAGGCGCAACTGCACCTCCAAGAGCTGTTCACCGAGCACATCAAACCATGGCTGAATATACAAGGTGAGCTTCATCTGAAACATTACCTTATTTACAAGGAAGCCTGCCGTCACAAAGAGCCATTTTATTTACTAATAAAAGCTGAGCCGAATTACCGAAATGAAAGCGAAGATGTTTGTTTTGGTTCATGGTTCGGCAACGAGCACTCAGAAAGCGCCAGGCGTTGTGGGTAAACTTTCTCGTGAGATTGCCAGAATTGCACCAGTGCAGTTTAAAAACATTAACATTTGTCTCACCGTGATGCTAACCAGAACGTGGGGGCCCCACATGATTTAAACTGACATTCACTCCAGCAGAAAAAATCGCCAATCAAAATCCATGATCAAGGCCAACAGTTACCTAATGGAATGTCTGAGAGAACAAACATCAACCGTTTTATTTACGTCCTCAATTACAAGGCGGGGTCAGGGACCACAGCTTGACGTCAAACCAATTTCTGATCTCGGAGCAACCGCATTACCTTCCGGCCCTATAAGCAAACATTCAACGAACACTTTGGCAAGTCTAATCTCTCAGTGCTAAACAAAAAGAGTGAAAAACCAAGGACAGCCATGTGTAATGATGCTAACAGAGACACAGAGCGCACAGCTGTAAGGGAAACATGCTAAGGATGTTCATAAAATCCTATTAACAGTTCAGTTCAGCCTGAAAAAATGAATATCCCCATATTTCTCAAATATGATTTGTATATCATTCACATACATTCCAGACCAGCATTCATTCATCACCTCTACTCAATCATCAAGCACGTGATGTTATCTATGATTACTCTGGAAGTTTACATAAGTTGTTGACTCACTGAGATAATTAGGACAACACCCTGAAGAGCTATAAATTCTCCATTATTCCATATAGTTGGGGTTACTGCTGATTTTCATGAACCGATTAACCTTTAATTACCCGCTAGATGTGGAAAGCGTTTCAGTGAAGGCAACGGTGACCTTCTTCACAAGGAGCGAAAGTGGGCAGCTTATAGGATCCATTTCGCTGCGTTTCTGCAGCAGCAGTCAGAACAGCGGCTGCCAGAGAAAGATGTCTATAAAGATGTCTATAATCCTGTTAATACAGGACACCAGTACGGGTCATGCCTTGTAAGAGGGTCTCATAACTACACTTACAGGGATCAATATGGAACTGCATAGACAGCCATTTGCAGCTGAAATTCATTGTTTAATGCATGTGTAAAATATGTAAAATTGGCAAATAATCTGTTTGCTGGTGTAAGAACCTGAGGTGAGCCTTTGTAGTCATATTTGCAAGATTAAAAAAAGAATTCTTTTTTTTTGTACCGAAGAAATAACACAAGGAAATACAACTCCAATTCAGGAAAGAAAAACTATAATTGTTTATTAGCAAAGAACAAACAATCTGATCAATAATTACATGGCCAGCTGTGGGAAATCACAGTCACAAGTCTGAGAAAGCATTAAATAATTATATGTCATTGTGAGTATTTCACCTTGCCTATACCCCTGAATACAGGGTTTGCCATCTGCATAGGGATACAGCCTGAGAAAATGTCCCCACAAAGACAGCAAATTCTGAAAAAGAGGCATTGCAAGGGTGGTACAAAAACCACAGAACGTGTTTATAGTTAATTTCCTGGTGTTTTGTCACGATGTGCTAAGGTAACCCTAATTAAAGCTGAATGAAAAAATTACAGTTAAAATTAATTGGGTATTCCCAGAAAGAGAGAAACTCAAAGTGTGTGTGCGGTTTGATGTTCTATGATGATTATGACATTTTTCTATTGACTTAGCTCTTTAATTGTGGGCGGTGGAAAACAATGTTTTGAAATGTTTCCTTGAGATTCTGCATGGGACTCTGGAAAACAGATAATTTATTTGGTCCTTATTCTTCAGTTTTTCGTCATTCACATAGCATAGAAACCACTACTGGTGTACAGTGACCATCTGTATCAGCATTCATGGGAGGTGGAGCCCGTCTTAGCCAGGATAGGGCATGAGGCTGGGGTACACCCTGGGTGGGAGACCAGGCCATCGCAGGGCACATGCACAATCACACACCACGAGCACCTCAGAGGCACTAGTGCTGCGTGTACCTGCATGTTTTTGGACTGGTGGACAAAACCAGAGAATGTGAGGGGGGGCATCAGCCGAATATGCAAACTGCACACACACAGAACAGACGTGCAACTCGAATCCCTAACCCTGGAAGTGTGAGGTGGACTGCCAACTCCCCAACCCTAGTAATAAATGATTCATAATTATTTTCTCTAAAGTTCACCAGCACATGTTGAAAAGTGTAACAGGATAATGTACAGTAATTGCCTTTTATAGGATTCAGAGGCCTCAGATGTGACGCTCTCCCCCGCGTTCGATACAAATAGCCCCGGATTTCTCAAGGCTGTCTAACTGCTGTATTGATGACAATGGATAACGCCTACCCGCCGATTCCTGTCAGCTGTGAATTTATTTAATCTCTGCAGAGACACTGACGCGCAGATGCGATTTACAGCCCAGAGTGATGTCGATGGATTATTGACCGCAAACTTGAGGAAATGGGGCAACATAAATCGGTCTGGAACAAAAGCAAAATGGCATCTTCAGAAGTTTCAATAATTCTGATGCTGCTTGTGTTCAGCTGAGACTAATGAAACCACAGACCTCAGATCACTCTCCCTGCAGGAGAAAATTAGAGGTTAGAGAGCAATAACAGCCACATACAGTAACATGATGCTTACAGTGAATAAATGCAGTATTATGTGTAAAATAAGTAAGTCAAAAATCACATTACTGTGGTTTACATATACAATGTAAATGGGGTTATGAAATCAAATACAAGAGTATAATTACAGTACGTTCATATCACTCAATGTATTGACATTAAATTACATATAAACAGTTTTTTCCTGACCAAACACATGATGCCTATACCCACAAAAAAGAAACAAATAGCAAAAATGTACTTCAGTAGTGATTACTATACTGCTGTTATTATTTTACAATGTTTATTCGGTGCATATATTGTGTCTGAATTCTGCCGTACGACAGGCTCATGAATTTGACATTGAAACACTTGAATTTAAAGATAGTGAGCCAGAATGTGCTGGGGCTTCTATTGATTCTCTCTCTCTCTCTCACACACACACACACACACACACACACATGCACACCCATTAAATTCTCCAGCGCCCCCAAACTGAATGTCGCCAGTGAGCATCCAAATGCACAGAGAAGATTAAAGTGGCACGTGGAGATTAAAAACCGGACAGATGTGTGAAATAACCTACTCGAGATGTACAGCTAGGGGTAAAGAAATGGCACGGAGTGAGAAATCACTGCTTAACTGCAGACTCATTTTGAATACATTTTCACTGGGAAACAGAGCTCACTGGGAAACACACACACACACACACACATAAATTTGTATTCATATGTTTGTGGGGACCGTTCATTCATTTCTATGGGCAAAACCCTAATCCCAACAATGACGACCATAACCCCTACCCAGCCCTAACCTTAATCATAAGTAACCAAACAAAATACGAGAGTTTTGGCATTTTTAGTTTTTTTTTATTACAGCCACAGATTTTTATAAAATTTCCCCTTGTGCAAACTGAAAAAAAAAATGGTTTTTATCATGTTGTGGGGACATTTGGTCTCTCTCTCTCTCTCTCTCTCTCACACACACACACACACACACACAGTTAGATTTTTCTTGTTTACTCTTCATTATGCCGATACAATGAAATGACCAGGTTATGAACATGGTAAACCAGTGCCTCATGTAAGACATAAACATGAACTGATTTTCAAAGGGGGGTGGAGTTAATCTGCTATTGCTTTCATACTCTACTGCATCTTGCATTGACCGACTAGAGCATCTTCAGTAAGTTTGTAATAAAACATCAGCTTCTTTCACAAAGAGATCCCTCACTTTTTCTCTCTGTCATGTACAGCAGACATTAGGGTTTGATGGAAATCATTATTAGCCAGCTGCTACTCCAATGGGTGTCTGGATGTGTCGTCATGATAGATAGCGGCCACTGCAGCAGTGGGGGGGAGTGTGTTTGTTTATAAGCCCCCCCCCCCCACGATGGGCGTGTCTCTGTGTGTGTCGACTCCCCGCACCTCCTTTATAAAGGAAGATGGGCTTCCAGCTCACCGGGTGTCACTTAAAGCCAGCGACTGACGAGAACGGCAAACTGACAAGCATGGTCCGGGGGGGGGGGGGTTCACAGGCTTGTGATGCTGCACGGGGAGGCGGCTGCATATCGGACTCAACGTCTAAGGAGAGTCACCGTAGTACCGTCTTCAAATTCCCTCCACATTAGCTGTTCGCTGTTATAATGGCCTGGACTGATAAAACAAAATATAAAACAATCCATGTTATTCGCATGTTAGAATCTGCTTGGCATCAGGGCCGTCAGTTTACAGCAATCCAGGAAAAAACATCACGCTGCGAGATAAGCTAGGAGTTACGGATATAAGTCTCCCGAGCGCCGTTCCATAAGACCGTCTGGATGAAGATGGAGCAGCCCGGCCATCACTACACCATCCCTTCTAATCACATGCTGCACAGCCCCCCCGCCGCCCCCCCACAAAGTCATCTCAGTGGCCCCCAGAGGTAGGATTTCACACTCAATTTATAGCAAATGGCAGGAAAATTGACTGCAGTTCTTAAGGAGATTTGGGGCTGATTATTTTTGTGGGTCTCTTTGTTTGTACCAACATGTGGAATCCAACCATCCAACCCCCAGCCTATTTGTAAGGCAAAGAAAGTTCTGAAACATTAAACAACAAGAAAAGCTATCCATGCATCAATCTTCCAACTGCTAATCCTGTACTGGGCTGCAGGGAAGGGTAAATAAACACATGTATTAAATGCATGTATAAAGAAAGATTTCTTTGAAGATTCCTGTGTGGAAATAGGTTTGAAACGGCACTGAAAACCTTAGCCCGGTTTGAGTTAAAAAATATTCCGCAGCTGCACCAGGCGCTGATCAAACCGGCCTTTAATCCTCTGGCCTTCCAATATGGCCCAGCGTTCCAGAGGACTCTGCAATTTTCCGTGTGGTCCATTGCAGATTTCCAGCAGGCAGAGAAACTGGGGTCCAGTGCGGCCTTGCCAGTGTGCACTGCATAAGCCGGTGACTAGCGTAGCATGCTTAGATACGGCTTGCATCACTCATAAAAGGCTCAGAACCTTCACGATCATTTCCACAGTCAGTGCTTGGCCGAGTACAAAGTGAATTACAAAGTCTGCCTAAGATGTTTTCTTTCTGTTCTTATAAATACCTCAGAGGGAACTTTTGCTGATATCTCATGTTGACAGTATCTAAGCCTTTCATGTACAGTATTTGTTACGCTCTGCTCTCGGAGTTTACATACTCTGGGATATTTTTGATGCTAAAGGTCTACACACATCCCAGGGAATAAAGTAGGCTTAGTCATTCACTCTCTTCCTTTCCTTTATAGATCCCAGATTAGATATAAAGCAACCTTAGTACTCCGTCGCTCTTCTTATTTTATGGGTGGGACTCTTTCCAGGCCTCAATAAATACCATCCACGAGCGATAAATTAGGCTTTTTACAGCAGTGGCATTCTAAGTGTCGCCGTCGTACAGTACAAGAGACTTAATCACGTTGACGTTATTTTAAACTTGCACTCACCCCCCGGAACAATTTAACTTTTTCATCTTAAGAAATTGCTCATAAATTTTTATTTTGTCCCTTATTTCAGGCACAGAATCCTATCAGCAACCGGCCTGCGGGCTCCAAGTATTTGAGTGTTTTCCCGGAAACGCGCTGCTGTAAATTGATTCCGTGCGATTTGACCTCCAACCTTCTAAACACACAGTTACCTCTGTGCGTCCTGCTTCTCCAGTCCTCAGAGACTGGCTCACTCTTCTTCTAACCATAGATTTGTGGGCCTGCCCACTTCTGTAAAGACCATATTGAAATTTCAAGCTGTTAGGTGGGCATGGGCCCCAGCTTGTATTGTTAGCTTTTAATCGCCTTGTCTTTCCTGGCAAGACCTCTGAGAACCATTTCTGCTCCCTGAAGATAAGATCTTTCACAGTCCTCCAAACTGTCAGCGCCCATCCATTCCAGAACAACTGCAGCCTCCTATAGAACAAGACTGTCATCCCCTACTTCAGTCACACCTAAACAATAACAGATTCCCCAGCAGTGGTGAAGAAAGCGGAGAAGGTGTGAGACTATGGTGCAGAACTCGCTCGCCACAGGATTCAAGACAGCATCCGGAACCTTTATGAAGCGTGCGGGGGGCCTTAAATATTTTAACATGCTGAGCTACCTACCGTGCTGTGTCGCGTAATAATACTTATTTCAATAAACAGGAGAACAGCTAAGATGGTACAGTGTTGGAAAAGCAGGCACCCCCATGCCTCCAGACGGGGTCCCGGAACGGGGACTCACTGAAAGGCCTTTTTTTAGGGACAGTACTCAAGGGATCAGCGTAAAGTGATGTTAGCATGTCAACAGCAATTCTCTCTGTGCCAGGGGACAAAAAACAAATAAAAAAAAAAAATCAAAGACTGTCTGGAAGTAGAACAGGTTTATCGGGCAGAATTCAGCCTCACGGATGGGGTGGGGGGCCCTGAGCTGAAGCTGTAATACAGTGTGACGTGTGCATTTATAGCTAGCTTTTGGAAGTGCTGATTTTATTTGCCGGGACATTAAGAAAACGATCCCTGACAATAACCAGTACTGTTGGCATCATTTTATGGCTGTTATTTGACTTTTATTAAGTTTAAATACAGAAAATCTTAAGTCTTTGCAATCTGTCGTTACCATGTGCATAAATTCATCTTCTGAATCTTCAGTGTCATGGTACATAACAGAATTTCCTCCACGGTTGGATGGTACGGTTGTGTAACTCTCCCTCTGGCTTGACAGTGCCATACACCACCTTGGAGGCCTGTCAGACGTGTCACATCGCATGCTGACATGCCGGTGAATAGAATTGTTTTTCAAGACAGCAATCTTCTTCCTTTGGTTATTATTAGGTTATTGCTTTGCTTGTGGGGGGCAATCCCTGTAATTAGTTGAAGTATATATTTTTAACATTTTTTCAAAAAAATGCAATGCTTCAGAACAATATTTCGCTTAATTCAAAATTTATACAGGGCATTACGACACATAAAATGGTGCAGCTGAAATTAAGTGAGGGACTCAAAACTTTGATTGAGAGACAAAATATCCTGGGGCAGCGATAAATTATTCGATTAGCAGCGATGCTAGCAAATATCAGCATAATTTCAGCTCCGTTAGCATGTCACATGTTCAGAGTACATCCACGGATTCTATCTTTTCAGTATCTTCTCTTTTCAGTTGTGTCCCCCACAATGAAAAAAAATGCACACAGACGTTAGGTGATACGGGAGAAATTCAAAGCATTTTGGTTTCACTGTCACAACTGACTTGCGGCGATGGTTGCGTCGAACATCCGTAGATTCGACAGGCTGATAGAGCAAGACACCAATCTTTGACAAACTGTCAAATAGCTTCATGCCACATTCCATAGAAGCTGTCAGCTCCCCTTTTTGGGTCTGAAAGATAATTATCTGTTGCCAGAGGAAACGTTACTCCTGAAAAAAAAATCCGGCAGCATTATGAAGTATTATGTTGTAAATTACCTGATGCTCGGCAAGAATTGGTATTTCGGTGGAAAGTTCCAGAGTTAATTGCTCCTAAGCGAGTCCTCCGCAAGGGCTTCATAGTGTTTGTTTCTCCACATCCGACCATCCGGCGGGGCGTGTTTTTGCCCAGGAGATCTGAGATGCTCAGGTATTTCAATCCTGAGAACAGCACAGCCCGACGTAGCAGCCAGAATACAGTGTGTGCTCATGACTTATTTAATCATTAACAATTCAGAAAGTACACCCTTTAAGGCATTGCATTTAATGAATAGATTTATTTAATGCAGATATCTACTCCCAGGAAATGATGCTAGATGGCGTCTGGTAATATGTATGTTTATTTGCAAAGTAAAGATTTAAGAGAAGAAATAAAATGGAAGGATCGATACCAAAGTCCTCGTTTTTATGGGCTCTAATGCTGCTGTTCTCAAGAACATGGCTGGTTGGTTAATTTACCATGTTAATGGACCTTCCTGCGAGACAATGGACTAAAACCACGGATCCGAGAACAGAGAAGGAAACATCTGCTTCCAACATGTTGTCATGTCTGTGTAATTCCTGCTCTACCCCCTTAAGCATGGGTATATATCCCTCTTCAGACTTTACTCGGATGGGATAACCATCAATCCCTCCATGTGCCAGTGTCGCTGGGGGCTTGGAGACAGGAGTCACCTCAGAAGGGACGCCTGTCCATCACAGGGCACTTGTGTACACAGACTCCTCCAAATGCTTTCTAATACCAGCACCGTTGGCGGGGATGATTCCAAGGCCTCCATTTAAATCACTGGGCATATTTAAGTAAAAATAATTTATATTCCGGTTATTATTCCAACTTTAAAGCAAGTAACATCCAAGAATAAGGGTGAAATATCTGCTGTTTTATATCTTACATCAACAAAATAAAAACACACACATCACAAATGTAAAACTTTGACTAACATTTTCTCTGATGATCAAAGTTCTGGAAAGCATGATCCCTACAGGATCTGGATTAAACCTCGATTTATTTCCGTCTCTTCACCCAACCTGCATAATCAAATTCAACTGCATCTCACTCTGCAATCAAAATCAAATACATCTCAGTCTCAATTCAATTACATCATTCATTACTTATTTATAATTTGATTCACCAATGACTCATTTTGGAATCTCTTCTATATGATATTTAGGAGGAATGATTTAGACAAAGATACTTTCCTCATTAAAAAATTAAATGTCTAATAATAGGGCATTTAGGGAGTAAGGGGGGGTCACTCTTTTTATTTTGGGATTAAACTCTGTAATGAAGAAACGATGATAAATGCTGGATCCCAGACATACTGTGAGTAAAAGAGATGATGTCTATTTGGTAAAAATGAAAGAAGCACACATGCAAATCCATGTTTCCATCTTCCGCGTTTTTATTAAGATTACATGATTGCAGTGATTTGTTCAAATTCCGCTCGGGTCGCGACCTTGTCCAGTTCTGGCAGATGTGCCCCCTGTCCCCCTGCCCTATTACTCATCTGGTTTTACTTTCATCTTCATCAGTCACAAACTGCAGGTGGATCTTCAGTTTTACGAGGATTTTTTTCCCCAGTTCCTTTGGCGAAGCAGAAAATCCATTGAAGTCTCACTTTCCCTTCTTTTTGTCAGAACCACTTCTGAGGACAAAAGGCGTTTTTTTAAGTCTGCGGAGCCAGAAAACACATTTCTCGCAACACACTAAAGTTGTGGAAACGTCATTCAGAACTATATCCGCTATTAGTTAACCTGAGCAGGGGGTTATTTGAATGAAGCGTTTTCAAGGTCAGATAATAGTACTAAAGCAAGTCTTGGGTTATGGTGCCTTATAATTTAATTATTTTCTCATGTGCCTGTGTTCTGGCAAGGAAATTGCGGCCAGGGTTACATGTGTCAAAGGACAGGTGCTTGAAGTATTGGGGCTGGTCAGTACTTATGTCGTCAAACAGACAAAGGACGGATAATCAAAACAAATGCATGATAGATGTAAGAAACAAGGGAATGATATTAGAAGGTTTGCCAAAGATGCCACTAACAAAATATACGTGCAAAGAAACATTTAGAGTTTAATTATGCGTTTCTGTTTTTATTCTTCCTGGAGAACCCATCTGTCATTTATGAGTGTAGACCAACCAGCCATTCAGCATAGATTTCTCTAACCCGAGACCTTTGCTGGATGGACAAGACGTACCGAGATCCCATTAAGATCCTCGCCTGGGGCTTCTGTCATCTCCTGTGAAATCTCCAGTCGCAGCCTTGAGGATATGTTGAAACAATTTCCAAGTGGGACGTGAGTGAACCTGCCCTGGTAACTTCTCTCCAAAATCACCAAACCATTGCGTCCGCATGCAAAATAATGTGTGACACGCACATAATGACAAGGTAAAGGTTTTGCAGTGAGAAAGTGAAGTCCTGTGTGAACTCTGCAGGCAGTTCCAGAGTGCTGAGTGGAGTTCCGATCATCTTATCATCGGCGCGGATACTAGGTTGTTTACCTGTCATTAGCTTGCAAGCTAAGTGATACATCTTTTTATGTATGGAACTCTGACAGGAACCGTGGAAACTGCCTCCCCCCACCTCCCATAGAAGTTCCTTTAGCCAAAGGATGCATTTAAAACAGTATCTGTAAGATAGATTAGTCATCCTTGATGACTGCAATGAAGAGACTTGCGTCTATTATCCTCAGAAGCATTTTAAACCATTTATGCATATCATGTATGGAAATGTTCCACATAAGAAATAGGGATTATTTTATGATTTTATGAAATATATATATATATATATATATATATACTCAAGGAAGACTTTGAGCTCCGGGTGGACTGAGTTACTGTACCACGGTGATGAAACTGCAAGCTATGGAACACAACTCTAAAACATCCGAGAGTGTGTAATTTACGTGCTATTAAAACAGAGCGCCATTAACACCTACTAACTGTTCCAATAATTCTAGCCAAAAAGATCTTGTGGGAACGGCACCCTGGGGACTGCGGCCTCGTGAAGAGTGAATGGGAATGATTCAGACGTAATGAGCACTGAGAGGTCAGAGACAACAGGAGAAGGAAGGGCAGAGGGGATGAGGCCTTTACACATGCGACTGCGGCTGTGGCTGCCGAGGGCATCGGCGAAAAGGCCGCCGGGAGCAGCCAATCAGAAGAGAGTTGCTGCAGAGAGCCAGGAATGTGGAGTTCGTGGAAGTAGCTTTGTGCTCGTGTCTCACATGCAGATTCTCTCTCTGGGCTGATTGAGGTTAATGTGGTGGACGATGGACGGGCTTCACATCCCTTCTGCTTCACATTACGCCCTTTGGCTGGGAAGCCGCACGTTCGGATTTGCAGGGAATTTGAGTCCCAGCCTTGGATAATTCACACCAGACACGACGCGGAGCTGACTGCCATGTTGTGTCCAGCTGGATGGGCGGAGGATGTTAGCTGATATCGCTGACTCAAACCGTACAAATTGTTTGTTTATCATTCACTTATTTTCGATCTGCTATTAGCTTCCAGCGGCTCGGTAGCTAAGTCCGAGCAGGCCGAGGGCTCTCCACACTGAGTGAGAATGGGATTAATAGCCATCTTTGTAAAGAATCTTCGTACAGAGAATCTGCTTCCCATCTTCACAGGCCAGACCCGGTTCAGGAGATGAAGGAGGGACCTCCTGGGTCAGTGGGACAGGTGGTATGAAGCTAAGCTAAGCTTAGCAGCAACACCGCGCTCTAGTCCACCCAGCCAAGCACTCACTGACACACACTCACATAGGTCTGTAATTATATCTTTGTGGGGACTCTCCATTCATTTCTATGGGGAAAACTCTAACCCTAACATAATGACCTTAACCCCTACCCAGCCCTAACCTTGACCATAAGTAACTAAACAAAACACGAGACTTTTGGCATTTTTAGTTTTTTGATTGCATTCACAGATATTTGTGGGGAACTGAGAAATGGTCCCCACAATGTCAAAATAACAGGTTTTTATTACATTGTGGGGGACATTTGGTCCCCACAATGTAATATAAACCTAATCCACAGACACACACACACACACACACACACACACACGCTCTGCAGACTGCCAGACGCTGACACTAATCCTGTGTGTTTCCTTCACACCCAGAACGCACGCGGCCGGCTCTGTGAGGTGCGGTTGATCCCGACACACTCGCCCGCAGGCCGGGGAACATGCCGCTGCCTCTGTACCACCATTTTTTTCACAAGTTGTTCTTTTTTTCCCAGAGAAAGGAATTTTCAAAAGCATTGGAGATTCACCACACCAATACCAAAATATTAAAAAGAAAAAAAGCATGGATGCAGAATATGAAAGAGTCGATGGCGTCTCTCAACAGACCATCACTTTCAACCAAGGATAGATGACAGTACAACTCCCGCTACCTAGGTCTGCAGACAGGGGGCAGCACGATATAGGATGGAAAGTGCATATCTGGTTCATTTTTCATTCCCTTTTCACCTTTCCTTTTTAATTATCATACTGGAATTATTTGCTAAGTAATAGCAGAAAACAAATTGCCGTGTGCTCCATTAAACCCCAGCAACGGCTAACATTCTCCTTTAAGTGTGTGAGCACTGGGTGGAAAAAAAACTCACAAACAGAGCAGGTCCGATAAGGAGATTACATCACCAGCATAAATAACCCTAGAGGGCTGAGTTAGGAAAATCGTGGGCCTTCACACGGGGTCTGAACCAGCACATTATAGCTCGGCCCAGTTCTTCCTGCGACGTGCATTATCTGCTAGCTAAAAATGGCGCCGTAAGGAGCTAGCAATGATGCTATCTCTCTGACAAAACTCGCTTTCTGATGGAGACACGGAAACAGAACTCTGCTTCTCTTTTGTATATTTGTTTATTTGCTTGTTTTTCTGCGGATTCCAGGACACTCGTGTTTCGTTTACTGTCATCGCTTCTTGTTCATTCTTGCTGTTTCTAAGCATACTTTGATTACTATTATCCCTAACAATTTTTTCCTAATCCCAAATTAATTTTCACACTGAGAGCCTTTACCGCTGATGGGTATTTATAGAGGTCATTTCAGTCAACTGCCAATCTCATGGGGAGAACAACTGCACCCCTGCAGGGATTTAATGGGCCCTTGGTACCAAAGAGGTCTGAAATCCTAGCTTCCGTTTCTCCCTGTGGGTCACAAAGTTTCTGGACTTATAGTGTCTGCCCCCCCCCCCCAGTACCCAGTTGAGTCCTTTCTGCCTTGGCCGGTTGGATTGGGGAAACAGGCCAAGCCCTACTCACTCTTTCCAAGCAAAATGAAACATGCTCCCATCTTCAAAGTTGGCTGCACTCTTCTGTGTTTGGAACCCCCTCCCCACTCCTGCTTTCATCCCCGTGCAGCCTAATGTACATTTATCTCCCCGGTGATACAGGTGCCCCTGTAGTCTGTGAGCCCTGGATTACAATACGTGCTGCACATGCCCTGTGACCCCAACCAGACTGCTTACCCCCCCACCCATGAAAAACAGGGGCCACAGAGGAACAGAAGAGAGTCTGGGCTTCCGCATCAGCTTAGACACAAGGCAGCTGCAGTGTATCAGCTATCTGAAATACCATCAAGGCACAGGTTTTAAATTGTGCATGGTTCCTTTAACATATTTTTTTTAACCCAAGATCAGAGGAATAGGAACAGCACTGCACTTTGGGGGTGCTCACTGTAGAGCAGCACTGCACTTTGGGGGTGATCACTGTAGAGCAGCACTGCACTTTGGGGCTGCTCACTGTTCAACTCCATGTGCACTACCAGTCAAAAGTTTTTGCACACATTGAGATTTTTTACGTTTGCATGTTACTCACTTAACATTTACCAAAAATACACTAAATATTCTTTGCTAACAGATTAATTTACAATGTGTTCAAGATTTGCATACATTTATTTGCCAAAAAAGTCATATCTTTGATTCATCAAAGTAACCTCCTCTAGCAGTTATAACAGCAGAGAAAATTTGAGCCATTCTTTCTAGAAGGGTCATTAAATACTGCTCTGTTCATAGGATGAAACAGTTAACTAGGGCATTAAAAATTAAAGGACAGCCTAGAATTCGACTATACCATCACCACACAGCTAGTTAATAGACATACTCTTTCCACGTTATAAAGGAAACTTTTTTTATTTGACTTATAGTTTCATTTATATTTGTTCACTCAACTTCCGAGCGCTTAGCAAGAATAAATAATCAGAAGTTTATGAAATAAATGGTAAAAACCTGTGGTATGCAGAAACTTTTGGCTATAGTGTACACTATTAAAGCAGTTAGAAAAACAACACTGTTACAGTTAAATACTGCAAACGCACCCTGCTGACCAGGTGTGACGTACATCAGCTAAAGAGCATTGATTATGGGCAATAACTGGGACAGCTGGAGATCTAAAATACCACTTCATGGACAATGGAAGCTGTAAGGTGTGTGTGTGTGTGTGTGTGTGCAATTAAATAT
>JAODJU010000039.1:11817703-11830665 GCA_026776725.1 Gnathonemus echidnorhynchus
CGCCGCCCCAGCCTGCCACCAAAGTTGATCCTACTGAGCGTGTTTTTATAATTTTTTTGTGGTGGAGGGGTAATCAGTGATAGGAAAAAATGCATTTTTTGGTGCCAGCCACTTCGATGGGAAGGCGGGGAAACGTCCAAACTGGCCGCGGCGACCCAGGTTCCTCGGCACCCCCGCTTTGAAATGCGGTCTGGAGACGCGTCGGCTGGCCGTTACTCACAGCCAGAGTCTTTCCCAAAGAGTGAATGCGATACTTCCCTAATACTACAGGCATTTCCTGCACATGGCTAAACTAAAACCGCCAACTTCGGGACCTGAGAATGGCGGGCCCCCGATGACAGTCATGTGATGCTTCTCGGTAACCTAGACAGCGTAGGTGCTCGCGGTATTGCACCACATGCCTCGGCAAATCAACGGAAAAGCAGCGACTTGTAGCATATTACATGCTTCTCCCGTTACAAGGTGATTCAAGCGATGGGGAATCCTAAAGCCGTAAGTATGGAAGTATGGGGGGGGGGGGGGTGTAATTAATACGAGGGGTGAGCCATTCCAGACAGCCCCCACTCAAGGCACCGCGGTAATGTTGCCTCTCAGGCCACAGTGGAGTCTATGGCGCAGGGCAAGCCGGACGTGAACCGGAGTGCCGAGGTCACGCGCGAAGGTAACGGCGCAGCGGCACAGTAACGCTGTGTCCTTCTGAAGCCCCCGGGCTCTAAAAACGCACGTCGTGGTTGGCGTCATGGGAAACGTGTGGGACCCCCCCCCTCAGACGCGGGCACGTGGAGATCAGGGGGGTAGCGAGGTGCAGCGTGTGCTGACGGTGAAGCGCTAATGTGGCTGGCCGGGTCGCACGGAGACCGGCACTGCCTGTGCTCATATCCCATCGACCCCACTGCGCGCTGGGTTCATGGCTAATTAGCACTGAGCGCGAAACCACATTCACACACTGTTTAAGCAGCACCCTGGTCAAGCTGGGCGGAAGGAACACCCTCGCTATTCCTACAGGGCAGTATGCACATGTGCAGGGATAACAATAATAATAATAACAATAATAATAATGATTATTATTATTATTATTATTATTATTATTATCATTATTATTATTATTATAACCTGTCCGATATAATTAAGAAAGGACATTATTATTATTATTATTATTATTGTTGTTGTTTTTGTTGTTGTTGATGTTATTGTTATTATTATTGTTATTATTATTGCAAGGGCAACAGCAACAATAATAACAATAAATAGCTCCGGGCCTTTTACATATTTTTTCTGACAATTTTCAGAATTTAAAGGGTAATCGGCGTGTTTCAAAAACTATGCACATCCCTCTTAGGCAGATCACTTATTCACACATGAGATGCCCCACACTATGCTCAAGTGTGGGCACAGAAAGTAAACAAAGGATTTACATAATGAGTCTGAAGTGGGACTTAATAGCCAAGTAGCTTGGGGGGGGGGGGACTTTTGAAAAGAGATTATGTATCCCTCCATATACACTTTGTGATGAACAAAAGTTAGGATAAATGTGGATTTCATTAAAAAGAAATGGAAAAAATGAATTACTTATTAAAATACAAAATGGAAAATCTATTTTAAATTCTCTTTAAGCTTGTATGAATTTCAGGAGAAAAAAAAATGTAATTTCAGTATTTCAGGCTGTAGTGCTTCGTCTCTAAACTATATACAGCAAATACTCACCAAGTGTTTCCAGACAAATGTATAAACACAGCAGCACGAAGGGCTTCTCCGTATCAGCGGCCAGCTGAGCTGTAACGTTGAGACATAACTGGAGTAGATCCATGTGGACAACAAGCGCCAGCCAGATTTCAGAGACCCGGAATGGAGGTCGGCCGGCACTACAGGTCCGGATGGGTCAACCTCCACACAGCCCCAGCCAAGGGTCCCCTGGACTCTGGAGGCGCATGGCAGTGAGAGCATGCCTGCATCCTCTGCTCCTCGCGGTTTCGCACAGGGAGCTAAGACTGGGGCCACTTTCCAGTCATTTCTGAAATGCACCAAGTTCCGGGCCGCCTTACTTTCAAATCCCCTTAAATCCTGGCTTTAACACCAGCGGGGGATTAAGCAGCGCCTGATTATATTGACATTGTTAGAGAGTTATGTCATTTGCAGCCACTGTAAAATGCGCAGTTCCAACAATTTGGGAATTATACATTTCATGCTGATTTAATCTTCTCTGTTTATCAAGAATTTTTTTTTTTCCCCAGGGACGGACACCATGGTTTCTCATCCTTCTTGTTATTTTCCGTTAAGCTATTATTTAAGCGCCGTATGAAATCACACTGATGCTTGTAGGTTCTTTTGCCTTAACAACAGATGTGGTTTAATTTCCATGAAACTCATTATGGTTTTTTGCTGTTTTGTTTTGTTTTCTTGTAATACCATTTATTTAAAGCAAACCTGACTGCTTCAGAATATTTCCTACCATTTGAGTCTAAATCTTGTAAATTCCATTTACCTCTCTCATATACTTGTTTTCTTCCATTTGTATGATTGCAGTCAGTCTTATCTGTACTCTGCGTGCATGTTGAATTCAGACATGAATAATTTAAGGAGTCAGCCATTTGAGGACGTCTTTTATCATTATGCTCCTCACTCCATTTCCACTCAGGAAAGAAAAAATAGAAAAACGAGGTTCTGCACAAAATTTGCCTGATTGGCTAGACTTTCACAAGCTCTGCCGAAAGTAAACACACGTGTGTCACACCTAGAGGAATTAAATTCCAGCAGACCGGTGGAGCCCTTTTGAACGAAATATTTCTCGAATGAAAATTTCCTTATAGTGACCTCCTCAAAAAAATATATATATAAATAACAATAATAATAATAATACAAAATAAATTAATAAATAAAAACAGAAAATGTACAACTGCAGGCTACGTAGACTCATGTATGCAGTGTGACTGCTATCGCTGTGGACAGATCACACAAAGGGCTTTGATGCGGAAAAGCTGGATCGACGTTCGTCAGGCTTTATTTAAAGTGTCCCGGGGCATTACAGTCCCCCACGCAGACAAACGTCTTTCAGGCACCACCCTCATTTTCACTTCTTAAAAAAACATCAGCCCGACTCTACCTCCGTAGTTTTGACCCAGATTGGAATACTAAAAAAAAAATAAAACGCAAAACATCACCTCCGATTTCCGTGAGTGAACAGCGTGAGCGGTGCGCGCTGACAGCTGATGGCAACTCATTTGCTTCTGCGGGCATTTAAATGAATGCATCGACTGGCATTTTGTCCGGGGGATCCCGTGCCCGGTACCATGTGCTTCCCTGGATGTAGGGCAAACGTAAGAGGATACAGAAAACGGATAGGTGGATGGATGGGCGAGAAGGTGAAATCCACCCAGGAACATGGCATACTTTTCTCAAGCCCATAAGAACCATTGCAGTAATCCTGTTAATTTGTGAAACGGAGGATGTATCATCAATTTTCAAAAGCCTTGTTGATGGACAAGTAGAGTATTGTGAACATCGCACCGATGGCTCGAGTCCCTCAGCGCAGAATATCTGTGGAGATGGATGCCTCAGCAGGGTTCGTAGTGTTCGAACGGACCCTGAGGTCAAGCTGCAGGAAAGGGATATAATGAGCAGCTCTTTATTGTAATTACACTTTTTTTAAAACAACAAATAAAATCATTAACGTGGGAGTTCCACACTTGCATGCAGCTGACTGCATATAAAATATGTTTTTTTAATATTTATGGCATGCACTGAGTACAGGTTAGAAATGATTTCCTGGTGTGATGTTATATTCGCCCTCATTGAATGACACAAGCTGACAGCACGCTAAAAATAGACAGGACGCCATATTCATTTTTTACTAACATAACAAGATAGATATTATGATGAACATTCAGGCACACACACACACACACACAAGGTGCTGTCTAATACTCTGCATACGCTCATTTGGTTGCTCCACATGACAGAGTAGCAAAATAAAATAAATAAAAATATGAATATAAAAAGAGATTTTTTTATTTGAAAAACAACAACCGGAGCTCTTTTTCCCTTAGTATTATGCAGGGGGGTTTTAAAAAGTTAGCTGCATGATTTTTTCATGAATTTCCCTAACTGTGAAAGTTTAACTAAATGAGTGTATGTCTGTTTGAGACTCCCTGTAGATATTCAAATGTCAGATTACAGAGTGAGTGTAAGCAAACAGAATGATAGCTGAATTTCACACAATTTGAAGACTTGTAAAGCCAATAGGAGATGGGTAATTTGGGCACAGAGAGCAAAAGTCCAGACCAAGATTTTGTTTCAACCAACTAGTTGAATGTAAAGAGTCACAGTCACAGAGTGCTCAACTGGTTGGTTGAACCAAAATTTTGGTTCGGACTTTTTCTCTCTGGACCAGAACTACCCACCTCTGGGTGCCGCTGATGTTTGTAATAATCCCGGAATCACGCAGCAACACGTGCCCATAAGTCACCGGCTCCACTGCCACCCCTCTGCTCCTGAGCAGTTCTGTGCTTTGTGAGTGTGATGCAACCACCGGGTTTGATGGTGTCACTGGAGCCTCTGCTGGAGCTGATTAGGAGCGGCTGATGAGGGGGGGGGGGGGCAGCTTCATGGTGCAGTTTCTGCTAAGTAAGGCCCCCGGAGACCCCCAGGGGATGGTCCTGCTCTCATCTTTTAGTGGGAACACGTTAAAAAAAAAAATGAACGACAGTAAAGCGCTTTGGAAGGGTGAGGATGTACGACTAGATGACCTGACCCCTCCCTCCGTTTTGCCGTATTTTAAGCTGATCCCCCCCCCCGCGCCTTTTCTGCCACGCTTATAGGTTATACATTACAGACCGTGCTCTTCTTTTAGCCATTATGATTAATTATGACAAAGATAAAATCTGACTTTTCAGCTTTCATTTTTTTTATATTCTCTACAGCACCTTTTATTCTCTATAGTTCAGTCACGCTGTCATATTTGTGTTGCAAAAAATTATGTAATGTATAACATAGCATAGTCCATATTACATTGCCTAAAAATAATCCCTAGGTCAGCTGCAATGCACTGGGCATAATCCTTTTTTAACAATTTACATCAATTTAAATTATATAATATGTATACAGTTTAAGGTTATATGCAAATTTTAATTTTATAATCCTCATGACTGATTGAAAAAGTCAGCACTGAAAGCTACGTATGGTTATTTATACTGATAATAAATTATATTTCCTCTTCTTTTAAAGTAATTCATTATAAGCTGTTTTGCATGTGATTTCTAACTGTTTGGATTTATTTATGCGTGATTGAGATCTAATTTGAATGTGATTTGGCCACGAACGTGGGCCGCATCTAGCTGCCGTGTTCTCCGCATCTGGAACACAGTTTTGCCCATCCAGCAACAGGGAGGGGCCCCCGGGTGCCTCTCATTGGAGGGGGAGGAAACCAGGCTCCCAAGACACAACTTATTGACTTGGCAATCCATCAAGCGCTTGCATGTGCTGAGACGCAGCGTCCCCCTGCAGACGGCGGCGTCCGCATGAACACGCTGGCGTGCACAGGCACACGCACACACACACACACACACACGCATGGACACACGAGAGCATGCATGCTGTCATCGATGCTCCTTTGACAGCATCTCAAAACAATTGTGCAAAAATATACACAGATGCACACACAGACATATTTTCTGTGAGAACATTTCAAAATCTGTCCCCATTATAACAGCAGTGAAAAACACAGACACACACACACACAAACACACAGACCAGCAGCCAGTCCCTGAGCTCCCTTTAAGCAGGACGCCCTGTCGGGACAGGCTACCACTGAGCGCTGTCAGTCGTCCCGTTACCCACAATGCAGTGCGTGCCCCTCAAGGGGAGCGAAAGCTGTTTTAACCCATGTCTGGGTAACTGCTTCAGCGGGATTCGGGAAGGTCCTACAATTTTTATTTTTCATTAGACGCACGGGTCATGGGTCCCAGGTCTCAGAACTCCAAGGAAGCAAATACATTCGGAGGCTGTCTGATTTTACAGTTTGCTGAACTGGGATTACACAGGTAGACAAGTAGGAAAATAAACAAACTAACAAATAAATAGATGAACAAATAAATACAGATAATGAGGTTTCTTCTTTGTATTATTATTATTATTAGTAGTAGTAGTAATAGTAGTAGTAGTAGAAGTAGTACAGTCATAGTAGTAGTATTGATTGATCTGTCCATCTTGAAACTATTATTATTATTATTATTATTATTATTATTATTATTATTATTATTATTATTATTATTTTATTATCATCATTATTGTTATTATTATCTCTGTGCTCGATAAGCGGTTCTCTTTTCCCCACTTTTCAGTATTTACACTCTTACTTTCAGAACAAATAAAGCTTTACATGATAATTGCCGCTGGCCAATGGCTATTAAAAGCTCATTTCCATCAGCTGTGCCGCACGGGGGGGTGTGGCCCCTCATGCATGGCGCTCGCGTAACACAGATGTTGTGGAGTCAGCTGTCGGCTGCACCTCTCCTACGGAGAGGGGGGAGCGATGCGGCCCAGCCCTGCCCCCACCCCGCCCCTCCGCGCCGGATGGGAATGCAAATACGGCGGCGTGGGTGGAGTGGCACAATGGGGGACAGGGCAAAGGCAGCCGGGCGCTGGGGTGTGACCAGACCCCAGTGGCCCTGGCCATTAGACTTGTAAATTGTCCATTCCCTGATCTCTCCCCCCCCCCACCCCCCGCACTCAGAGTTCAATTCAGTTTGCCCCACTTGACATCCCGGCCCTCTCCGCCACACCGTGGATGCTCCCTCTCTGAGACAGCCGTCCCGCCTGCTTTGGCCCTGCATCCCAAGGACCGTGGAACGGGGGGTGGAGCAGTTGGGGGGCGTGGAATGAATCGGTCTTTCGCCTCAAATGTGGCACAAATGGCAATTGGAGTCTGTAACCCAGCCTGGAGTCGGCCAAACACAATGGGGGTGCGGCCCAATGTGGCGGTCCCATTCAGAGCAGGGGCGGCTCCCCATACGGGCCCCGTGTCTCCCCAGAGGAAATGACTGCTGATTGAGCATGGACCCAGGCTGTTCCCGTATCACGGAGACATCAGAATAATGGATGATGAGCGAGCATCGGTCGTTTATTAATGTCTATCATCCGCAGTTTATCTAGCGTGATCCGTCGAGTAAAGCTGAGCGTGGCAGTTGTGGCGTGTGCAATTGATATGCTGATTTGTGGACAAGAGACACTTAGTTTTTAATGGTAATACTCGAACCGGGAGAAAAATAGCCTTTGATTATTCATTGCGGTTCTGCTAGTAATTTTGCATTTACACGCCAGTTAATTCAAGGATACGGTTTCATCTGTTAACTGGCCGCGTCGGGCGGCATTGGTGCGGGACGCTGGCTCCCGTCTCGTAGGGGCGGAAGTAGACGAGGGAGCCCGGTGTCCTGTTTCCGTGAATGTGGTCCGGTAACATTACGCCACGGGGCAGCGGGCCGCTCCAATCTTGTTTGTCAATATCCCACACTGAACACAGCAGGGGGGGTAAAGGGGGGCAGTAAAATGATAGTGTGTGTAAATGGAAGTAACGGCGCAGAGTGGGGATACTTTTACTGTACGGCTGTGTCTATTAACTGAGCGTGCAGAGGGCCATTTGCCGACTGGGGCCTATTGCACTTTTAATGGTCAGTACTGCGGTTAATACGCTCTACTCCGGCTCTACTCCAGCGTACCGCTACACTGCGTGATCTTCACTCTCTGCATGTATCAGTGAAGGCCTAACAGTCCAGGCTTCCTTGCGTGTTTCACATAAGGTTTTCCAAACCCCTCCCCCCCAACCTGCTGGCTGGGTGCTAGGGGGGTGGGATACAGGCACGCGTGAGATTGATGGCCCCACGGTCTGTGGGCCCGTAAATACCGCGGCCGCTGACTCAGCTTCTCTCTTGCTGTGCCACCGATTATCTCGTGCGTGCCTCGGGGCCCTCTGGATGATGGGGAGCTGGAGACAGCCTGGTTGCGGAGAAGCTGAACCTCATCCGGGGAATCAGGGGCCTGGTGCACTTGATCGGGATGGCCTGCCTAAGTGGGTTAGGGTTAGGGTTAGGCAAACTGTCATTCCTACATTGCTCCTAGCATGTTTGCCCTGCAATGGACAGCGATGTGTAGGCCTTAAGATTCCACTGAGGATCCAGCACGGTGATGTGTAGGCCTTAAGGTTCCACTGAGGATCCAACACGGTGATGTGTAGGCCTTAAGATTCCACTGAGGATCCAGCACGGTGATGTGTAGGCCTGAAAGTCACACTGAGGATCCAACACGGTGATGTGTAGGCCTTAAGATTCCACTGAGGATCCAGCACGGTGATGTGTAGGCCTTAAGGTCCCACTGAGGATCCAGCATGGTGATGTGTAGGTCTTAAGGTTCCACTGAGGATCCAGCACGGTGATGTGTAGGCCTTAAGATTCCACTGAGGATCCAGCACGGTGATGTGTAGGCCTGAAGGTTCCACTGAGGATCCAGCACGGTGATGTGTAGGCCTTAAGGTTCCACTGAGGATCCAGCATGGTGATGTGTAGGTCTTAAGGTTCCACTGAGGATCCAGCACGGTGATGTGAAGGCCTTAAGGTTACACTGAGAATCCAGCACATTGATGTGTAGACCTTAAGGTTACACTGAGGAACCAGCACGGTGATGTGCAGGCCTTAAGTTTACACTAAGGAACCAGCACGGCAATGTGTAGGCCTGAATTCCAAAGGTCATAGAGAGGACCTAACACTGTCATGTGTAGGGCAGAATTCTAAAGGTTATAGAGAGCATCCAACACAGTGATGTGTAGGCCTGAGTTTCAAAGGTCACATTGAGGACCCAACAGGCCAGAATTCCAAAGGTCATAGATAAGATCCAAGACAGTGATGTGCAGGTCTGAATCCAAATGTCACACTGAGCATTCAACATGGTGAGCTGCAGGCCTGAATTCTACAGGCCACACAGAGCATCCAACATGGTGATGTGTAGGCCTGTATTCCAAAGGTCACACTGATCATGCAGCATGGTAACGTGTATGGCAGAATTCCAAAGGTCACACTACGCATCTAACATGGTGATGTGTAGGCTAGAGTTTCGAACATTACGCTAGCAGTTCTAGCCCTTACATTTTTAGCTTTATTATTATTTACAGATTATGAAATGGAAATTATGAAGAGCAAATGTCCGAATCTGACTCAGTACAACGATTAAAAAAATTCTGTGGAAATTTTACTAAACGTATTTGATGGTTTACATGGGTAAATTTCAGTTCCCAAAACTTATAAGATGCACTGCCTGGCCAAAAACCAGTTGCATACTTTAATCGAAGGGCTTTCTTTAGCTTTGATTATGGTTACTATTTGATGCATTGTTTTCATGAGCTTAAGCAACATCTCCATTTTTTTCATTAAGATTTGCCTTCATTTCTCGTCGAGATCTTGTATTGATGATAGTCTTCTTCAGTACATCTCAAAGATTTTCAGTGGGGTTTTGGTGGCCAAATCATGTGTAAAAATGATTCCTCATGCTCCCTGAATCACTCTTTGACAATTCGAGCCTGATGAATCTTGGCATTATCATTGCGGAATATGCCCATGCCATTAGGAAAGGAAAAATCCATTGCTGGGATAACCTGGCCGTTCAGTAGATTCAGGTACTCAGCTGACTTCACTTTATTGCTGCATAATGTTGCTGAACTGTAATAATGATCCAATCATTGGTTCTTAAGTACTTGCTGATTCAAATGGTGACTTTTTTTGGCCAGGTAGCATATGATGAGGAAGCCTGACTTTAGGTCATTAGTGTCCTCATCTCAAACCCAACAAAAAAATCAACTGAGTACATTTTTTAAAATTTGCTCTTCATACAACAACAATCTGGCCAGCTTGTATTACTATCTCCCGATTAAAGTCTGATAGACCCCTCCCAAAGATCTTCAGCCCTGATAAAAAAAAATGCAAGAACACAAAAAATGTACAAAACACTGTAGCACTGCTAACCTGCTCACCTCCACTTCTAATCTCATCCATTTGCCATTTGTCATGTGACCCTAACATTTATTTATGTATTCAAGAATAGTTTGTGAAAGGACTAATCAAAAAATTAGCCAAATGGTTGAGAAATATGTAGGTGGCCAGTGCTTGCTTGTGTTTATTTTGTAATTATGCAAAACGTCCGTAAAGGAGTCACTGCGTTCCTCCAGTTCACGCACAGATCCATGGAGAAAACAGCCAACAAAGGTCTCCGTGCAACAAAGGGGAGAGCATCGCCGTGGCGAGCGACGCCGGCGAAGGGAACGCGCCAGCAGCCTCCGCGGGTCAAGCTCACACAATGAAAGGGTTAACACTGAGAGCTACGCTCTGACACGCACACGCACACACACACACAGATGCACATAGGCACAGAACAGGTTACAGCTGGGAGTGACACAGTCACGGCAGGAAGAGCTCCAGGGTCAGCAGTGTCAGGATAATAACAGGCTCGCGCAGTGTCGCCCTCTGCGAGCCTCACAGGGGGAAGCCTCAGGGGGCACTGGGGAGGGATCATTACTCTCTATTTACTCAGCAGGGTGTGAATAACAAGCCTTTATCTCAGTATTTGCTGATCCAATCAGGTAGCGGTTATTGTCATTGACTACGGAGAGCAAAGGAAGGAATATGATCCTAGATAAAGGCAAATAAGAATCAGATCTTAATCTCTAATTAGAGCACGTATGTTTTTTGTCTTTTAATTTTATTTAGGGAGTTTGCTCCTCAACTGTGTAAATGACGGCGCGTAGCTGCACACTCGGGCTGGAGCTCTTCACGTGGTTCCGGAGAGCTTCCTATGTGAAAAGGTAAAGGGTAATGACTGGCAGGGTCATGCGTCGCAGTTACAATGACGCCGGCTCATGTCCTCCTCATCGATTTTGCATACTGTGGCCGAATAACCTTCTGTTCCCCAACCGAATTTCTGCCCCCCCGACCAGTGCCCTGGTGTGGAAAGGGCGTAGCCAGTGGCCGGAGAGCGCTGTTAAACAGAGCAGAGCACAGATCTCGAGCAATTATTCACCAATTACGGTCATTATATGGTCCAAGCGGCTCAAAAATATAACAGATGTCCTTTCGGGGAAAGAAGATGACGACTTAGGTCTGAGGATGACCACGGCGTTGTGGGGGGGGGGGGGGGGGGGGGGGTGTTTCAGGCCCACTTGTTGACTCCTGATGTTAAACGCTGCTTTAATCTCAAAGTTCCCACCTCTCTAGTGTGAACCGTCACTGGGAATTCCTCCCCTGGTCTGTGTTTTCCTGCTGAGGTCTCCTCTCACCCCTAAATATGGACGCAGACTGGACCGGGACACACAGAGCATTGAGGGTGACGGGGGCCCCTTTGACGTTTTTTTTTTTTTTTGGGTTGAAATCTGAGCAGCCCTAGGAGCCTCCGATGCCCACTGGAGTCGTTCCGCCCGCTAATCGAAACCACGTCATTTCAGAATCTTTCTCTGCGGCGGAGGAACTTTTTCTTTGTCGTGTCACGGTGGATCTGCAATTCTAGATTTGACAGTCCGGTTTTTTCTCCCCAGGTCCAGTAATCTTCCTTTCACAGCGCCTCATGACGATTAGTTCCCCACGAGGTGATATTACACCTCTGCCATCCGTCTGCACTGCCTGCTCATTCGTCGACCTGTTTAAAACCCCGTTTAAAACGTTTGTCCCCCAGAAAGTTAACCTACGGCGCACAAGTCAGTGTCCAGTCATAAATATTACACCCTGTGACAGGTTATGCTTTATGTAGCATAATAACCTGCTAATATTGTCGATTTTTCATTTCTATTTTATCATGGCGGCATGCTTACCTAGAACTGTACATTAGCCAATGAAAAAGCTGGAGATGATGTAATCAGGGTGAGGAAAACAAAAGTGAAACTGAAATTAAAATCTGCTGCCTTCCTGGGGCCGGACTCCAGCTGGTAGCACTGGGTGGGTGAGCGGGTTTTAAAATTTTATCAGGTGTCTGTAACCCATACGGCAGAAAAAAACAAGAAAAAAAACCCAGTGTCTAAAGGAAAAGCAACCCCCCCGTCCCTCTCTGCAGCCATGCCTGTGTAGTGCACCCTCACAGCCCCCCCCCTCAATCTGAAACGGTCAAGGCAGATCCTTTTTTTTGTCTGAGGTGTTCACCTGGAACAATTTCTCCACACTTGTTTTCATGTTCACCGAGATTACAGGGCCGCACAGCCGGCTTTGAAGCCGCCGTCCGCCTTTGTCTCTCGCCGGCGTGCTCCAGTAATTAACTTTGTCTTTCTTTCATTCGTTCCAGTCACTCGTGGTCGACTACGCTGAGCGTCTTCTCCCTGGAGTACCAGGTTGGAAGTTTCTCTTTTGTGGGGCCTGACAGGTGTCTAATTGAATGATGAATGTCCCTTTATTCCCCTGTAATTGAACTGCCAGATCTCTGATTGGTCGGGAGGACGCTCCCCGCGCTCCCGCTTCAAGAGGCCCGGGTGGAAGTCTGCCAATCCCCTCCATCCATCTGTCTAATAACATCTAGCCTGCGCTTATTTGGACCCGTAATGGATTATGCTAAAGCGTTATCATTCTGACAATAGTCATTTCCCCGTGTTGCGCCGGGCCGGGTGCTAAATGCCGGCTGACTCGCCGTGTCACCGGGCTCTACGCGGCCGACATGGAGCTTGATGGATGACCGCGGCGGCAAAGCGAACTCATTCATCACCCGGTGACACATGCCAGTCACGCCGCGCGCCTCCACCAGAGCTGCCACTGTCGTTTTTTTTTTTACTTTGCTCTCTGCCCTAGCCCCCCCCACCCCGCCCCACCGCACCCCCAACGAAATAAACATGCCTATTGAATAGTGCAGGCGGAGGTGCAGCCGAATGGGTTACGGGCGGACCGAGAGGAGAAATGAGCTCGCCGATCCGTCGATGGGAGAGCGTTTCGCCTCCATCCTGTCCTCCCCCCCCC
>JAODJU010000039.1:11843556-11862198 GCA_026776725.1 Gnathonemus echidnorhynchus
CCCCCCCCCCCCCCCCCGCCAGACCATGCTCATGGCCCTGGACCATTCTTTTTCTTATTTTGCTTCTGTGAGGGGGTCGGGGGGTCAGGGGTCAAAGGTTCACCGCTCTCGTTATAATAAAGTACTATTCTTGTAAATTGCCCTGATATCAATTTTTCCCTCACTATTCCCATTCTGTTCTTCCCTGGCTGATTTATGCTTGTGCCCTGTGTCATAACATTAACTACCCCACTCCCCCTCCCACCAATTTTCTAAAATAATTACCTCAAATGTACTTTACAAGAAAATGCTAAACATGTTACTTTAAGTCATTAAGCTGCAACTGTGATTGACTTTTTTCTTAACCGTTTCTGACTAATTTAACCACATAATTGAGCTAATTATACATTTTTAAAATCATTACACCCATTCAATAGGCTTGCTTTTAAAAGATGGAATGAAAATCAAACTATGTCAGACAAGAGCAATTATAATTTTTAGACTCCAAACTGTGTACAATGGCTCTCCCGCTCAGATTAAATCCGAACTAAATTTCAAACTCAGTCCAAAAAAATAAAAATCAATAACTCCCACTTTTCCATCTATCCGTGCTCGGGGATAAGTTCACTGAATCCAAGTCACAGGGATGGGGATATTTCCCAGGAAAGGCAGGCCAAAAGACGGGAGAATCTTTAGACGGGACCTGGGGTCCTGGCAGGACACTCCAACACGCTAACTGCACTGAACAGCTGGCGTGTGGCCTGGGGAAGGGGAGCAGACCCTCCAGAGGAAGCAAAGAGGCAGTCAGGGAGACTTGGAGCCAGCGACCCGGAGCCATGAGGATACAGCAGCATTTTCACTTTGGCCAACAGCATTTAATCCCTAATCCGCGATGCAATGAAAGTGAAACTGTGCACTGAACGTAGAAAACTTTACTCGCGATAAATGACTGCGGACTTCTTCTTTAGAATGAGGCACACTCCTCCAAAGTGACGTGACATTCGTCCACATGCGTGACGAACGGTTCCCAGCAGAGAGCCCCGGGTGAAATCTCAGTGCGGTCAGGTCGCCTTAAACTCGTCTCCCTGCGCTAGGTCACGTACCACAGGCGTACGCGTGACCCATGTGACCAGGCCTGTTCCGACGCGCGAGGCTTGTTTGTCAAGGGAAATGAGTGATTTACACCCTGGGCTTGTTCTACTTCGTGTTCTGGATACCCCTTGGGCGGAAATGACCCCTGGGTCGGGGGTGGGGGGCGTTCTCAAAGCACCCTCCTGCTCTGCCCAAGGTCATGCTGGGAAGTATTTAATAACTCTAATCCTCACCACAGCAGGAACGACGCCTCTGTTTTTCTTGTCCATGAGTAGATTTATTTTGGGGTGAGATATGCCCAGGGGTGGGAAAGCCGCCTCTGTGTCAGGACACCAAAAAATGACAGGACCATGCTGGCCAGGCTGAAGAAAGCCTGGAATTAGGGGACGTGGAACATTCCAGATAATCCTGTTCTTTGGTCATTTCCACAGAGTGACTGGAGTGAGGTGTGCTGAGCTGTGTGGGCGTATCCTTCCCATGGCTCCGCCCACCTCACACTTCAACAAGCGGCGTTCCAACATCCCGAAACGGCTCGCTGACTGAATGCAGGGTCCGGATAGCCATCTCCAGTGAGAAGGTCGGCGCGAGGCGTACAGTAGAACGAAATAAAACGATCAAAAAACAGGAAAAAGACAGCTTTGTTCGCATGCCTAGGAAAGCTCGTGCTGATTAATTTAAAGGCTTCTTCGCTCTGCTTTCCGTCACAGGGCATTTGTAGATGAAATTCTCCGTATAGGTTCTGCACAGTTTGATCTCCACGAACCTGCTTTAGAAATTATGTCATAAAATATTAAGTTGATGTGACATTTTTAAATCATATCAAAAGGTCCCCCTGAGGATGTTTTTACTATCTCTCTTATTTTTACAGTGACTGCGAGGGCTGGAGGTAAAGTCACACTGGCGGCAGCCCTTAATCTTTGATGCTTATGTGAATGCAAAGATTGATTGGAATGTAAGGTAATAGAGGCAATTGGGATGAATGGCACTGCAGCACTACATAGTAATAAAAGCCAGTAGATTAACCTAACATCTGCCATTGACAGAACCACTGCCGGCCCCCAGGAGAATCTGGAATATTCTATCTAAGTGTTTAATCTTGGAAAGATGTGGAAGCTGAGAACTGGCCATCTCCTTTGGAGAACCCCTATTAGCATTGTGCAGCTAGTCAGGAAGTTAACCCGTGACCTGTGACCCTGACGGTGCTGAATCGTCGGGTGCCCTGTTACCCAGTGTTGGCATGAGGGTATCTGTTCCCTACGGTCTCCATGGTGACAGCTGGGTCCACTTCCGTCATGGGCCTGTCTGAATCCCGATGTGTGTCCCAAAGACAACCTACCCCTCGCCCTCCAGGAGGAACAATGGCGATGTTCAGAGACCGGTTTGAGAGAACAGGAGTGACATCAGCAGCAGGGGAGGGGCTACAGGGGCACTGGATCCAGCTGAAAGATGATAGGCCGCTAGAGTGCCTCCTGTCCTGTCACTCACCAATTCAAAACACATCATTGGCTAATAAAAAGGTTGGCCCCTCTAAATGAGTTATGACCCCTCTTATACCCCCCACCTTAAAAAAAAAATCCTATAATCGCCCCTGATCAGCAGCCTCATGTTCCTGCCCCATTATCTCCACCCCCTTCTTGTGCTGGTCCTGGACCTGCCACTCGCCCCTCCGCCAATCATCCAAGTGAATTCTGAATGAATCATTCTAACCATGGCGTCTGGCCAATTATGCTACGGCGCTTTTGACCTTTTCTGAGACTTCATTGATCTTGCGGCTTTTCTTCCTCATATTTTTGCATATCTTCTAGGTGTTAAGCAAAGGGGAGAACCTCAATGATTCATCCTCTGTCCTTGAGCACCATGAAAACATTACAGAGGCATAACATTGAATCCCTCCCATCTAAACAGTAAGCTCGCCTAAACATTTACCGAAGTAATTGCTCTTAAACGTCCTGAGAAGCAGAGAGTCTCTTTCAGGGGCCACATCGCTCCGCTGAGTCCCCATCGCCATCGATCGCCATGCCTCTTGCCTGTATTATAGCCGGTAATTGGCTAGGCCGCGTTCTCGGCACCGGAAGGATCCGTGTGATAATCAGTCACACGCTGATCAGCTTTGGGTGTTCATGGAGAAGGAGGGAAAGCCGAGGAACACCACCCCAGTCCTCCACCCAGCCTCCGACACCAACATCACCTGCATCATCCCTATGGACTACATGTGTGAAGAACAGGCATGGACAATAAGAAATGGTACTGGCAACTGATATGCGTATCTCACATGTAAGCAATTTCTCCAGTAAAACAATTATTAACCTGTTGTTTTTATTGACTTACGATGGTCTGGCATCCTGCATAGGCTTGGCTCCAGGCTCCCTGCAATGGATGAATATTGTTATTATTTCCTTAAATTATTTATTTCCTGTTAAATAACTTGCATACTTTTGCGGTTTCATTTTTCTTAAAGGGCCAGCAGATACAGCATCAAATTGCTATTGTATTACAACCCAGGCAGGTAACGCTGAGCCTGACTGGAGACAAGAGATGACAGACAGGCTGGGGGTGGGGGTGCTATAGGGTCAACGTCAGTCCCCTTAATGGGCACAGTTCAGAAGATCCCAGTATCCCAGCTCTACTGGGTCCCATTAGGCAGCCAGTGTCTCCCATGGGTTTCCGGGCCCTGCCAAGCTGGGGTGTCACACTGGGAGTCACTCTGGCCCTCACATTCTCCCCCTTCTCTATTTTCGATGTTTATGGGGTCTCATCAGAGGGAACATGCACAGTCAGTTTTTATATCAGTCCAAATACCAATAAAATAGAAATATTCTGATGGACTGTTTGCACGGTGAAGCCAATTTTGTGTTTGTGACCGTCAGCATTTTTAATTACGCGAGGCAGGGCGAGGCACGGCGCGGCAGTCCGTTATTTCTAAAGAGTAGCAAATGATGAAAAGGGCAAGCTGGGAGCTAAATGATTAGACCTGAGCTGCCAGCCTTTAAGACGATGAATGTCAGCCCCTAAAGACCACAGATGCTGGCTTGCCCTTGGACAGAGTTAATCAACTGTGGAATTTGTGAACTACAAATATGTCAGAGCTGAAAATCGCGGCCGTCCTAATGGACGGTTTGAAAAGGTTAAATCTGATTTTGGGGGAAAAAAAATGTCAGCGGTTGCCTGAACGGCTCATTGTGATGTAATGGGGAGGAATGTCTTGTCCCGGCCTCAGCTCTCGACTTGGGTAGAGTGCAGCTCGCTGTTCGTCAGGCACATCGCTGGGCTTGACATGCCCGAGTGGTTGCCGTGGACGCAGGTATTTTTAGCCTGGTCGTCGAGGGGATTCTTTTTTTCCCCGGTATTCCGTGGAACGATTGCGTTGCGGCTCTTAACTCGCTCACCTGTACCCCATAACGTTTAGCTTGTTATTGCACTTGTGCTGCAGCCAAATTTCTAAGTGGAACAGCATATGCTTAATGTGACGGGATGCGACACTTTTCCCAACCCGCTCATATACCGTTTAGCCGTCGCCTAAAGTGAAGGGAATTTAATGCGTCCCAGTGATGGCGGCGTGCCTTATAGATCACATGCCCCACGCGGGAATCCTCCACGAGGGAGTGAGCTGATCGCCCCGATCGCAGAAGCCATCCTCTGAGCTGCCGATTAATGCTTTCTCTTTCAAACGTTTGTGGGCCCGCATAGCTGCGGGGGATGAAAAGAGCCTGACCCAATCATTTTTCTGCAATATAATATTTCATATTTTACTTCGGGAAAGATACGTTAATATCGGGGCAGTTTTAATTAAATAGGTCAAACTGAAATTAATTAAATTCCTTAATGGACTATATTTTCTAATGTATTCACTTTTTAATGAATATGTCCATCATATTGTTGCAAATTGAATGCAGAGCAGGCCAGAGGTACCTAATTAATAATTAATAATTATGAGTTGGTTTATCACGGAAAGGCTTGATAGAGTTCAGCCTAGGGCATTCTGTCTGTGAAATGTAATTTAAGGTAGATCTGAGTGTATGTGTGTGTGTGGATTAGGTTTATATTACATTGTGGGGACCAAATGTTTCCCACAATGTAATAAACCTGCCATTTTTCAGGTCCCCACAAAGATCTGTGAATGCAATCAAAAAACTAAAAATGCCAAAAGTCTCGTATTTTGTTTGGTTACTTATAGGCAAGGTTAGTAGTGGGTAGGGGTTAAGGTCGTCATGTTGGGATTAGAGTTTTCCCCATAGAGAAGAATGGAGAGTCCCCACAAAGATACAATTACAAACCTGTGTGTGTGTGTGTGTTACAATAGGTGTGGGGAGGGGGCGGGGTTTAAGGGAGGATCAGGCCACAGAAAGTGCCACCTGATAGGGGCCGGTGGGGAGGTCATGGCTCACGATCACCCAATGAAGCCGGACTTTAGGGGCGGGCGCCACCTTAGCGCTTTTCCATCAGCTATCTGGGCTTCTCTGCTTTGCAAGCATCTGCAAAATGATACCATGTAACGGGCCAGTTTGTGCTTAACGTCTGTCACTCGCTTGCTGTTTCATTCAGCTTGTGTTACTCATCATCTCGTTACTTCATTGACTGCATTGTGCCTTCTGATGCCCATTTGAATATAGGATGGAATATGAATTATAAATAAATTTTATGTGGATATATGCTATGTATATTAATGTTGTGTAATACTTTATGTACTTTTAAAAAAAGTTTACACACGCATTCAAATGTGAAAGATTCATTCGTCATGTATGAAACAGGTTTGTGTTGAATTTTTGTATATACACCACATTGACATATTATCCACTCATTTACAGTTTTTTGTCAGATATAATTCCGGGGAAACTGAATAATGTAAAATAAAATCCGTTTAAAAATATTATTCATACAGCATGAGACGGTCATGATTTAAGAAAGAGGCGACTTGTGCCAAAGCCGATTGGCCGTTAAAATATTCCCATGAAGCAACGAGAAGGACGGAGGATTGATGGATGAAGGCGGGGGGCAAGGGCCACTGACGTGCTCTTCAGGAGGATTCCTGCTTCTCCACAGAAGTTCAGCAAGCAGACGTGCGCTTTTTTTGTCAGCCTTCAGGATTTATGCGGTGGAAGTCGCGGAGGGGCACGCTCTCGAGATTCTGACCTTCGGGGTGTCATTCGAGGCGGCCGGCTCTCGTCACACGGGGGACGTGGGAAGGGGGGGGGGGGGGGAAACGGCTTAGTAAAACCAGATTTAACAGCAGAATGTGACGGGAGAGGCCGTCCCTGCTCTTGACCCCCCCCAAACACCCGAAACGATGTCGCGAAGCTCACGGTGGCCAGGTTGGGGGTGGGGGTTTGAATTATTCTCTCAACACAAAGGTAGCCTTGTGACAAAGACCGTGACTGTCTTGGACAAGACATGCCTTATATATTACAGCTGAGTGCTGATACACACACGTATCGCTGTTTGTAATTTACTCTTACATTTTCTCTCCCTTCCAGGTGGCGAAGGTTAGTTTTAGTCTGAAGGTCTTCCTCGGCTTGTATCGCGAAATAAGTTTGTCGTGGCGCCGTAAATCGACGGCGGCCTGGAAGAGTGAGACCCGCGGCCCTCTGCGTGGTGGGGGCGTCCCGGGAAAAGGGGCCAGCCACGGGCATCCAGCACCAGTTACCCTGAAGGAGGCGTTGTCCTCCAAAGCACTGGGGGATAATAGCACATCCCAGGTCATGCTAGATAATGGACACCCCCCCCCCCCCAATTCCAGCCTCTTAATTTTGTTCTAGGATGGCAGTGGGGGGTTGCGGGGGGGCAGAGAGAAAAGATCAGAAAAAAGATCAGGAAAAAGCAGCTCTTTCTATTGACGCAGAAGGACCTTGAGCTTTGAACCCCTAAGTGGAGGGTCTCTTCTACAAGGCCCTCGCTCATGGCCCAGAGTGAAGCGTATTAAGGGGCTTAATTGCATGGTGAGAGGCAGCCAAAGAGACCCAGCTCCGGGCAAATGATCCTTCAATTGTGCACCGCGGGGTGAGGAGGCGCCAGGTCGGGAGTGGGGAGGGTATCCGGACCGTCCGCCGTGGCTCCGCACCTTCCTTTCCTGCCATGTCTTCGGAGCGATGTGTCGGGAGAGAGGGCAGCACAGAAGAATCCCACTGGCTTTCCGGGTCTCTCTCCGTTTTTATATTTCTGGATTCCAGAGCAGCTTTTCGTTCCCTTGAGCTGTGGAACAGAGTCACTCCTTCAACCCTTTCATGCACGAAGCCCCCACTTGCGGACTGTGATTTGAGGCTATTTTAGGTAAATAGAAGCTACTAACCACTGAGTCCTTGGAAAAGCACAGGTGAGGATGACTGAGTCTTAGCCAGCATTCAAGGAGCGTCAGCCAAGGCAGCCCCACCTATGGAATCCGGAAAGGCGTCGGAAAACCATCGGAAAAAATTGTGATCTTTGTTTTTCCGTATTTTCCATACATGAAAGTATTAAGACCATTTAAAATGTCTATTTTGAGAAACAATCGTTTGTACTGAACACACTTACACTGGGGAAAAATGGATAACCTAGCATACACAAAATACGTCTACGTGCTGTGAAATGTCATATCTTTTCCAAATGTGCTTCAAATGTGTAACAAACCAGACTTCAGACTCTACTATATTTTTATACCAAACATCTCTTTCCCTTGCCCTTCAGTGGGGGACTATTCATATTAATAAATCTACTTCTGTAGGAATTAGCACGTGCCGAATTGTTTTTGATCAGATGAGTCAATGCGGTGAATGCCCTTTTCTGAATGACCATGATGAAGCCCCCTTCAAACAAATCAATAATAACAGCTTTTAATGCTGGCACACTGAGTAAATACCACAGCAATTTCCCTGACTACACGCCACACCAAACATCACAATAAACACTTGACATGCCCGTCTCCTGTCCAGGTCACCTCACATTGTGGGGTAAAGAGTGAGTGCCCAAGAAATCAAATGTCCCAGGAAAGGTGACATGATTGAAAAAATGAACTGCTTCCTGGATTGGACAGCAAACTACTGACCAGCCTCAGATCTCATTCCTGATTGGCCAGGTAGCTCCTCATTGGCAGAATTTTCAGGGGGAATTCTGGGGGAATTCTGTGTGCTGTACAGTTTGCTTAGGAAACAAAGTCCTACATCAAAGCTGCAACCTCCACACCAGAAAGGTCACACCGCATTTTCACAGGGCAGCAGTGGCGGATCAGCACAAGCCGGCCCCTCGATTTCCTCCCGTTCCGTGTTGGTGTGAATCTCAGTGATATGCTTCTACCCTATCAGGAGCCCCAAGGTGAGGGCCAGGGCAGAGGTGCCAGGCGCGCTCAGGCGGTGAGTGGGGTCCCATTAGGACACATTTCATCCACTGTCTCGCCTGGCACATGGACAGAATCGATGTGACCAGCATGGCCAAGAGCTGGCCTGGTGTCTCCCTCACTGGGGGTTACCACCCAAAAGCCCACAACCTGATATATACCCAGGAAATTAATTCTGATCCTGCTTCCTCAAAAAAATATTTATATCTGAGTTAAAATGTTGCTCAAACATAATCAATAACTGTCTTAAAGATGAGATAAAAAACCCATGAGTGTGAAATAGATAAAAATAGACAAATGTCTGTATTTAGTTAATTCTATATAAATGACCTCTGCTGAAATATTCCCATGATATCACACATACACACACTGACTGTTATCTGTGGTCCTGAAATGCTTTTCCAGCAAATTTTCCATCAGTCTGCAAAGGCAACCTAAAGCTTTTATTTCACATAGAGTAGCAGAGAGCATTCTGGGAGGCGGCACAGAGATCAGCCTTTCTGAGACTCTGACAGCCCCTCAGCCTTTGTCACCATGAGTGGGTGGCGGGGTGGCAAGGACTAGGGGGAAAAACTAATAATTACTCTTCAATAATTGTTGTGCTTGGAAAGCTAGAAAGAAACAAACTTTCCAAGCAAGACTTTTCTCTCTCTGACAACAAAATGTCCGTCACGGCTCTCCTGACTTTCCCGCTTGCCATTTTCTGTCTGTTCTCTGGGAAAAGAAGGACGCCGACCATTGATGGAACCTTAACCTCCCCCCCAAATGTTGTTCTGGATTTCAAGGGCAGAAATATTTTCCTTTTCCAACTGTGGCCCTTTAAATGATTGACTCTGGTTGAAAGGGGGGGGGGGGTCACCCAATGGCAGATTTTGATGAACTGCCCCCTTCTCTCACTCCTTTCTGAATCTGTGGTAAAAAGGAGACCTCTTCCTTTTTTCCCAGGTCCAGAGAGAGACAGCTGAAAGAGTTCTGTGAGCTTAACACTGTAATCTTTCCTGTAAGTGTTTGTTGCCTTTTCTGCCGGCCCCCCTTTCAACTTTAACCTCCCACCTCTTGCTGCATGGATCATCGTGAGTAATGCAGTGCAGCCTGTGGGGGAGGGGGGGGGCTCGCTGTCCCCCATCTCAAAGTTAAACACTGACTTCTCCCAGACAGACTTCTAATGGGAGTCTGTAAACACTCGCCATATCGCTTTGCTTTTCATAATTACCGTTTTAACAGCAGAACAGAGGGGAAATACACATGGCAGATTGTGTTTGACAACCTTGATTTAGTGGCCCTGTCGTCGCGTGTCTTGGTTCATCACTTTGATTTTCCCCTTTCAGATGAAATGCTCGCTGGATATATCGCGGGCCGCGGTGAAATATACACGCGGCCTGCCTCTTATCGTCTGAGTTTATTCACGGCCAATCAGGGGCGGGAAGGCGATACGGAACCTGCTCATTCGACCAAAACCCGTGTATGTCTGCGACATGAAGATAGTCCCTCAAGGGCCAGAGAAAATAACGGCCAGCAAACATGCTTCTAGGACAAATAAATGCCAGAAAAACACTTATGCTGACTCATTATGAAGATCATTATTGTTTTTCTATTTTGTTTTTAAAATTAAATAGATTATTACCCAAAGTATGGCTGACATGTTTAGGGAATATTCTGATTGAGGTTAATGCCCTCTGATGCTGTAGTGAGAACAGGGTCACCAGTTATTTATGCTGATATTCTGTTCGCTTATCCATCGCTGTTTCAGGAGACGGTGCCCTGGACTCAGCGTGTACTCGCTGCTACGAACATGTGCTGTTTTATTAAGCTGATGGGCCCGGTCCAAAGACAGGGGCCCTGGTCGGTGGAAGGAACGCCGTCTGCAGTCAGATTTATAACCGGAGATGTTATGACTCCAAATACGAGCTGAGTTATTTAGTGGGAGCGTTTGCGGGGGTGTCCGTCCGTCCCGGAGTGTCTCCGCCTCGATCCCTACAGGGCTGGAGTTTCTCGCTGACTTTGAGAGGAAGACGGCTGACAGACAGACTGACTGGAGGGAACGGCTTTGTCAGATGACCTCTGGGCAGACTGCAGAGGAGCAAAATAATAATACCTCAAGAGGGCAGGAGAATTTGGGGATTACATCAACCAGACGAGGGAGAATGCAGATTCCTCCCAGCTGGTGGAGCACTGGCTTTCTCGTAGATCTCAGTATGAAGCAGATTTGAGGGAATGATTAGGTAACACACATCCAGGAAATTTCCAAGTTCAAGGTTCAAGTTTATTGTCACGTGAACTTGGTACAATGAGGTACTTACACAGACGCCACACAAAGACTGCCAATTGAGAGCAAATTAAAGAATGACAGTGGGGAACAGCATCAAACAAGAAGGACACGGGAACAGTAAGTGATGCATATCTGCGAATGACGCAAAACATTGCATCATGAAGCATGTTACAAAACAAGCAGCAGTGATGAAGTGTAAGTGTGCATGGCCAGAAGCTTCATCTTCAGAATCTAGAAGAACCTGCATCCACTGCTGCTTTTTTGCTAGTTATTGTTGATGTTTTTAAACGTGCCACAACCTTTTTTATGCACATGTAAAAATGTGCGGTTTGACATCTGTATTCACGCTAAAGTGGATCTGCTGAGCCTTTAAGTCCCAGAGGCCGTGCCGAGTTTTCACACGCCGCTGAAAAACCACCCGCTTTCACGATTCGCATGTCACACACATTCCCCCGCAATTAAAAGCCGCTTCGGAGCGGGACGTTCCTGGTAAGAGCGGTGCCACCGCGGCCCTGTCACACGGCTGAACGCCGGCGAGCGGGCTGGCAATTAAAACATCACAGGTTTACAGCGGCACCCCATAATAAACAGAAATCCACTTCGACGGCGGGTACATAATTATCGTCGGAACACCTCGTGTGGATAATTGGAGATCCGAGTCAGAAGTCACCGTGCGGAAGCCGTGACAAGTCTGGGCATGCCCGCCACACAGACGCGGCATTAACGCGCAGCCCCGCTGCACGGGTTGCAGAATAACTGTTGCATTTATCGATTATTTCCTCGTCATTCCGTGGCAGAACGTGGATCCGCATTCATCGCACAGTTAGAGGGTGATATCCCAGCATGCCGTTCTTTCTCAATATGTGGTGGCAGCGTTGGCACAGCAGGATGCCATCTTCGGAGCTGTGATGGCCATCACTGACAGCTTGGGAGATGTTCTGGGGACTCACGGAAGGGGAACATGAGGTGGCTCAAAAGGTGGGCCTGTCCCCATGCAGGTCCAACACTGGGAGTTTGAATATGGGCCTCCTCAACGTAATATTTGCACAAAAATGAGCAAACTGGAATTATTTCGTTTTCCCATAACTCATCTTGTTCTCCTTTGAGATGCAGTTATACGTATTCACATCGGATAACAAAGCAAGGTCATCTGTTTGTCCAGCAAGCCTGGAGGAGTTTAGGGAGGATAAGGGCCTTGCTCAGGGAGGTGTGACTATTCTGCTGAGGATGGGGGTCAAACCTGCAACCTTCCGATTCACGGGCCCAAATGCGCCTTCGTACCTTAAGACCGCTGGCACTTTCACTGGGAATCATCACTGGCGTATCCCCAACCCCGCATCTCAGGAACCTCGCTCACTGGCGTATCCCCAACCCCGCATCTCAGGAACCTCGCAGCCACCCTCACGCGTCGGCCCCTGGATGGCGAACCCACAGTACACTCATGCGGCACGGAGTATCGATAGGCCGAGATTACCGGAGAGGGGAAACCCAATCGGATGATGTAACTGGCCAGAAAAATAAAAGTGCGAGAACTTTGTCAAGCTGTGTATCGCGAAACATTTAAGAAAACAAACACCACTGTGCATGTTAGAAAGGAATTTCCTCACAATTCTGTTTGCCATTTAAACAAAAAAAAAAACACTCCACAGAGTGAACAAAGAAAGGAAAATGATGGAATTGACATTGCCTCCAGCAACCTTGCACACCAAAGCTTATAATTTGATCTCTTTTCTTAGGGTTCTTTTTTTCTAAATAGCAATTAATCTAATTTAGGCTCTATTTTCCTTCTGAAGTGAAACAGAGAGTTTCTGTTTTGTTCACATTGGCTTGGACTCTTCAGCTCTTCCTCGCCATTAAAAGCCCAATTACTGTCACCTTCAGCTGAAGAGTGCTCCTTTTTTACAGGGAAAGTGCCAGTCGGCACTAAGAGGACTACCGTGTAATATGCATTAATTGCCCTGTTACACTGGTAATTACCCCTTTTTCAAACCCCTCAGTAAACTGTCATGCCCGGGCAAGACTGCCCTAAAACTGATTGCTCATTTGGGACCGACCCACGCGACGGGAGAGGAGTCGGGCCTTTGTCAATTATCCGCGGCACCGCTGACAGTCCCGGGCATATCTAATCAACGGTCCGTCGCATCCGTAACTAACAATGAACCCATCTCCAACCAGCCCTCCCGTGGATCCATAACCAGCAATCAGACAGATTTGTAACCAACAGGCCTACTGACGTGTAGTCAGTGATCCCAGAGATCTGCAGGAATCTCTCCCTTAGATCCGTCACAAACGCTTAAGGGATCTGCGCCCGCCAAAGCCGTAGATCTTCAACCTGAAACAAATCTGTGATCAGCATCACCTGAAAAGTCGACTCAAAGTCACGAAGACCCTTGACCAGCGGTTCTAGAGACCCGTAAGAGATGGACAAGCACCAGATCACTTCAGGGAAGCATGGCTGGAGCATGAGCAGCCTGATTTACATCTAAGGCTGCATTCAGAAATCATGTTTCCTCTGCCAGCAATGGTGGACTTAAAGAAAATATCTTCTGTCCTGTAAAGTCATGATCAACAAATATGAAGATCTGTAGATTTTCTCAATCATCCATTCATTCACTCATTCAGTTATTCATCCATTATTTTGCCTCATTATAGATGCCTTGTATAAAGACACCCCAATTATGAGATTTTTTTTTTTTTTTTAGAAGACATGCTAGCAAACTTCCCACCTTCTCCTTGACGAGGTTTCTCTGCAAAAGAGGACAGAAAAAAGTCAACGTGAGCACTATCAGGTGACAGGACAATCCCAGTAGACCGGGTGACATTAAATTACGCGTGCTGCCATATTCCACACTGTGATATGAGTGCGATGTACATGATGTTAGCTGAAGGTTCCCCTTAATCTTCATAGTTAAATCTGTTTTCAGGTTTTGAAGATGATGGTATCAACCTAGACCCTGCATGAATCACCCTATTCAGATGGCAGAGGGTGACGTCTCAGTCAGATTTTCGCTGTTCCAACATCTGCTCCAGATGGAGTCCCATGTGAGTCACCATCACCTCATCTGCCATGCAGCCGCACTGGTTTGGCCCATCAGCATACTCTGGTGATACTTCACGTTGAATTGCTGAGGTTTCTATAGCTCTGTGATCTGCTTTCCTCAAACATATCCACTGATATCTCCACAATGGCCAACCTCTAATTCTTTGAAAGCTCTGTTCAAGAGTTATGGCAGTTGGCATCAAGGTTTCCCTTTTTATGTTCTCATTCAGAAGGGATTAGAACATTAAACCAGATCAGGAATTTTGGGAGTCACACCAAAGGAACTGAGGTATGAAGTTAAAAATATCTGGCTAGAGAACTTGAACTTAAAAATATTACAAATATTAAAGAAAAAAAATGTCTAAATTTCCATCGGCATGACAATGTGTAATCACATATCACAAATGTTTTAATCTATTTTTCAGTTAAACACATATATATAAAAATTCCTGGCCAAACATAAATATGGGGTCTAGAGAATAACTCCTTGCTGGAAAATTAATTTGATAGCCTTGGGTCCGCTAAAAAATGTTTAATAGTGACATGCTAAAATGTAGCATGGTAAAGTAATGTAACGTAAGTCAAACTAGGAAAACTGCTCTTTGGGGCTTTGGGGTTAAACTCAATCCTTTTATGATGTTAATCTTTATTTTGAATCAAATCTGTATGAATATGCTTAAGAAAAGGCTGCTTGTGCCGTGTGTGTGTGTGCGTGTGTGTGTGTGTGTGTGTGTATGTGTGTGTGTGTGTGGTGATGTATATATTACATTGTGGAGACCATTTTTTCAGTTACCAGAAGGGGAGATTCAATTTTATAAAAATCTGTGACTGCAATCAAAAAACTAAAGACTTGTGATAGAAGCTTGTTATTTTGATTTTCAGATGACCATTTTTATGTCCCCCCAAGGATGCAATCAGAAAACTAAAAATGTCAAAAGTCTCGTATTTTGTTTGGTTCCTTATGGTTAAGGTTAGGGCTGGGTAGGGGTTAAGGCAGTCATGCTGGGATGAGAGTTTTCCCCATAGAAGTGAATGGACGGTCCCCACCAACGTGTGTGTGTGTGTGTGTGTGTGTGTGTGTGTGTGTGTGTCAGACTTTTTGGCACTCCACATTGAATTTGATCTCCTTTTCGGGAATGACCCCTTCCCTACAAGAGCCCTGCATCCCTCAGCGGGACAGGAGTTCCCGGACAGAGCCCCTCCAGGTCTGCGGCCTGTTTACTGCAACGCAGACCTTCCCGGCCCCTGGTGCTGGTAGCCCGGGGGCACCAGGAACACCGGGGACCTGGAGCAAGCCCCCACACACCCCAGATAGTGTTACAGTCAGAACTGTTGCTGATTACGGCTGGGGTTAGGCAGAACTTGTCACAAATTGGAAACATATTAGCAGCCAGGGTTAAAGGCAGGATTAGTCTAGGTTTCGCCAAGGTAGAGCAAAGAAAAATTGTAGGCAGTTTACAGGGGTATGGTTTCACCCCCTGGAGAGTGCTTAATTATTGGCAAGCCGGCTGTGAGACCACAATATCACGTTAACAGCCCTGGTATCCCCCTGACACTGTTGTTCTGCCTGTCCTGGCCAATCCGACGGCTTCCCTTGCCAATGTCAGCTTAATTTCATGATTACGGCTCCAAGAGAGGGTAATTTATCACTGGGGAAAGCCCAGCGTTAGGGGCCGTTTACACGTTGATGGAAGAAAAACTTTATTAAGGACGGCCGGTGAGTGTGAATGTGCCTCGATGCAGATCATTTTCGTAGAATGGTACTAAGTCATATAAGAATATTACCATCTCAACACAGAAGATATCGAACAATTACGTATTTTACCTAGTATACTAAAATCTGAAGTCTCACCCTTTATAAATCTGAAAAATGTTTGAAAAGTTAATTAATTAAAAAAGCGATGCATCTTCAGTCTAACGTGAAATTACCTGCCTATTTTAAGAATATGAAAAACATCTTGATAACACTTTACTTTAAGGCCATGTTTTTAGTAATGTATAAACACATTCATGATGCATTATAATGCCTTCATAAAGCATTATAAACATGACTATAAATATTTATGAAAAGGCATAACACATTATAACCATGTGTATTGTGCATTATGAATGCTCTGTGAAGCTCTCATCTATGATGCACTATAAATACCTTCATAATGCATTATAATGGACAGTATAAGCATTAAGGATGCTTTTATAATGCATTATAAATGAGAGATCCATAAGGCAGTCATAATAATAAACTTGGCTATAATGTCTTATGCATTTTGATGAATATGTATAGTCATGTTTATAATGCTTTATGAATGCATTACAATGCATTATGAATGTGTTTATAAATGAGTTAAACCATGTCCTTAAGTAAAGTGTTATCAAAAAAGTCTTTTTTCACACCCACACATTTTCCTCTGTGTGGCAAGAAGGGCAGTCTGTTGTACATACACAGGAGATCGCACAATGAATAAGGTTGGTGAACTCGGACAAACTTGGCTGACATGGGTGGGGGGTGACTAAGGGGGGGCATTCGCACTCTATTTGAAGGCAAAAGACAAATGTGAGGGAATTAAAAATTATCTGTTAATCCAAGTATGTAATGGCAGTGGTAGAACTTACTGATCAGGGTTTTGGGGGGGGCGGTGCTGTTGGTAAAATTTCCCGTTCGGGGGAGGGGAATATCACACCAGTGGGTCGATCAGCCAAATTGAAGAAGTTCCCTCCTCTGCAATGGCCCTGTAGTCTGTGGTAGCCAATGCCTTACTCTGCCACTGAAGCTAAGGTTAGTCTGGAATTTTTGCATACATTAATTTAATTGTGTTTTCTCCAAGTGTTCAAAATTTGTCTATCACTCTAGCATTTCTTCTGCTGTTGGGCTACTTTGTGTCAGTTCGCTTAGCGGGAAAAAAGATGGGAGATTCCAGTGTGAAAAGAAAGATGGACAGTATAAAGTCTCAAAGTAGGAATAGTCCTTTAAATCCAGGATAGGGAACAACTTTTTCTGTCCTGAAAACTGTCACTAAAAATTCAAATGACAGACATGTGGCTAAGATTTAAACGATTCTATTATATTATATCCATAAATGTAGCTTCTGGAAATTCCTAGTTTTTGGGGGCCCAGGTGGCTGTCTACACTTCCTTATGGTAAGTCGGTTCCTGGGTGAACTGGTGCACAGGATTATGCAGCAAACGTTCACAGACCACGAGAAGACCATGTTTGGACCACTATGAATTCTATGACCATGTGTGGTCTCTGTGTGGGAAGAGAAGGTGGTCTGGCTACAATGTTTCCCCAAGAAGTCAGACCATAAAAGACCCTTTTTTTGCATACACAAACAAACCATTGCCGTTCAGCACTTAGCATTAGCTCTGATTGTAAGGTTAATAAAGGGCTCATTTCCGAGCCATTGTGTGATTTTTTTTCCTCCGGAGGAGATGTTTGATTTTGGTTTCGATTTGCTGTTGGACGGCTGACGCATGGGCTGCTGGACGCCAAGGACAGACCCCCCCCGCCCCCGCTGGAAACAGCCTAATCCCTTTTTTAATCTCGCAGGCTTCAGACGTTACACACAAGCGCTTGTGAATTTCCTTCCCTTACCTACAGGGGGGGGGGGGCGGGGGGCAGGGGAAGGCACCACATCCTCTTTCACCATCTCACTGGGGAAACAGGGCATACAAAGTGTCAAGGAGAATCGCTGACTGCGGAGGGAGGATTATTACCCTTTAAACGCTGTATCTCCCTGGTAATTATGGTGCCAAGTTGGTGTTCATTTAGGCTACCAGTCACTGATTATTCACTCAGCGTGTTTGTCTTTGACATACCTGAGCAGCTTCAGGCGTCTCCATGGCAATTTAAAGTGCCGGTCCGCATTTAGTAACTGGCTGCCTGTGCCATCCCCAGGTCCGACGGCCCGGTTCCCTTTCTCCCCGTGTTATTTATGGACCGACTTGTTTGTCTGGTTACGGTCACCAGGGTCTGGTCCAGCAGTGGGCGTGCCTGGTCACGCCCTCTCAAGTGCAGTGTGTAAATATGGAATCCGGGGGGCGCTCTGTCATCAGGTCAGCGTTATAAAGCACCGAGCCAAGACGCTCGGGGGGGCCGCCCAGGTGTCATCCTGGGAACAGACCCTGAGCTGGGCCTTGAAACGGGCCGTCGTCGTAAACACCCATTAATCACCGGCCCGGGAGCACAGCCAGACGGGGTGGGGGCAGGGCACAGGCGGGAGGGGGGGGGCGGTGACATTGGCGGGGACCTCGATGTTACAGCACAGCACACACACTCATGTACACACTCACTTCATCAGTGTCGGGGAGGCAGTGGCGGCTGGCTCCCTGGTCTGCCGAGGGGGGGCGGCGAGCTAGCTAAACATTTACTGAGTCTCCCCAGCGCCACGCTTGCTCCCCAAGAGTGGCCGGTGGGACAAGGAACTCTCTGTCACAAGCCCGCAGACGATGCGGACGGCCTAAATGCTGCCACACGCACAAGCTCTCAGGCCCCGTCACCCCCCCCATGTGCCCGTCACCCCCCCATGTGCCCGTCACCCCCCCCATGTGCCCTCCCAATGGCCGCCGCTGTCTTTCGCTCAATCCCAGCCTCAGCCGGACAGTGGGACCAGTATGCTGCCAAACTGCACAGCCACCTCCCACCTCGCCATATCCACCCCCCCCCCAGCCTAATCCAGGCACACATACCTGTGTGCAGTAAGGGGAGAGTTTAACCCCTTTCCAAACGGATCCCACGTAAATGTTTAGATTTGGTTTCCATAACATTTCCATAAAAAGCGCACAGCCTCAAAGGGTCCTGATCTCCAAATGCTTTTTTTTTTTTTTAACAAGGCCGAGGCCCGGCAACGCATGACTTTGGAGTGAACTTGCCCCGCGCACAGCGGGGGGAAACTGGAGGCCGTAAATCACAGCGAGAAAGAGAAAGCAGAGCTGAAACTGGGGGGGGGGGGGCAGGGACCG
>JAODJU010000039.1:11887132-11903657 GCA_026776725.1 Gnathonemus echidnorhynchus
AGGGGCGGCAAGGGGGGGATGGGGGCAGAGGGGGAGGGGGGGGGGGGGGGGGCACGTTTCGGAGGGGTGTAAGATACAGGTAGCTAAATGAGACCCTGCGTGCCCCAGCAGGTCTGTGGGGACTGGGGTCACTGGGGCCCCAGTAGACACCTGGGGACCGGCCTATCACACCTGGTCACACTCTACGCTGGCTTTAGGCCCGCCCCCTCCAGGAGGCCCACATTCTGTTACCGTGGTGACCTCCAGCCGCGCACACATAATAAAACAACCCAGTGGCCTTTCCACCTCATCCGTTTCATCAGCTGAGCGCTCCGTCTGACTCCCCGGAGGTACATTTTGGAGAAGCCTGTTGCAGCCCCGTCTCAGGTAATTAATCTTGATTGCTCTCGTAGAAACACCCCGCTGTATAAACGGCAGAAAAAACACCTTGGCACTAGGTTTGTACGTCACTTTCGGTGAGAGAGTCGGCAAGGCAGCTGCAATGTGGATTCAGGTTGCTGCTGCCCCTGACAGACGGCCTGACTGTCACGTCGGGCCAGCAGGGGTTGCTGGACCACCACCTTTTCACAAACACACGAGGGGTTACACTCGGGGAACAGCGGAGCCCCCCTTGCCTTGTATGAAGCGCGTTTTTCACCCGCCAGTGCGTGGGCCACACCTCCTTCCCTTCATAAATCACTACTGGCCGCTGCGTGACAGAGCACTGTGTTTTTTTTTTTTAACGTGCAAGGTGGTAGACACAACGCGATGGCATGCTAATTACCGCTAAGTCCGCGGCTTGCATATGCATATGACCGTCATTTTCTCGGGGTTGCGTGTTGTTGCCACGTCTGTGGGGGGATGGTAGTGGTTAAGTTTCCCCTCTGAATGCCCACCCCCAATTGGCATCAGTGCCCCGTCAGACCAATGCCACATCCGCCCACTGCGTGCATGTGGCTGCCTCCAAGGACAGCCCTTCCCTTTCCCGAAAGTTCCAGAAAAACGATGGATCCGCCGCCGCCGCGGCGTTCCTCCACCTCCACTCGCCACGTCGCAAATCTCACCGTGGTTCGTTCCGGAGCGTGACACCACTGCTCGTTTGCAGCTCCTCATTAACAAACAATACTGCTGTGAAATTGGTTTAATGACAAAGTAATAAAATTGCCATTCGGCTCACAGATGGCCGCGGGCGTCGGGGCCTTTCGCGCGGCTTACCGGGGCCGCTGCCGTTCCATCCGCAGCTTATTCCCGCGCACGCCGCACCTCTTTTCTTTCCTCCCTTGCAAATGAGCTCCCCCCTCCCGGCCGTCTCTGCGAATAAGAGCCTTCACCCACACTGCTGACAGCCGCTCGCGCTGAAATGCACGGGCCCTATAATTAAACAGACCGGCGATAATTTGCAGTTGTGTGGGACGGAGGAGACAAAATGGAGTGAAAATAAACCCTCTGTCTTGGGTCCCCTTCAGCCCCTGCACTGGTTTGTTTCGCCCCTTCAGAACAGGCGGGGGGGGGGGGGGGGGGGGGGGGGCCGGGAGAGAAAATTGCCTGCTTTTTCCAGTTTTTGCACGATTTGCATGAGATTTACATAAGATGACCCCCCCGGAACAAAAGTTTGGGCGACCATCTTCCCCATGAAGCTCGACATCTAAAGTGGACTCCAAGGGGCATGCCAATGCCCGCCTATTATGAAATAACTCGGTATCGATTGGTCGGCCGGGTCTTGTCCAGCCAATTACCCTCTATGTTCATCCTGTCGACTCGGGGGCAAATAATAAGTACACAAAATAAAAATCAATAACGGCTACAGTGGATTCATTAACAGTCTGCTTTATTCGTCTTCCCCTTCCAGTTTCAGGTAAAATTATGGATGCCGCTAATGTATTTCAGTCGAATCTGAAGCCCCTCCGACGTGCAGCCGGCAATTCCTGGTCTCCGTATCTGAGTAGCACGGCACAGTTTCGGAAATACGGCCGAGAAAACAGTATTGATTATGCGGGGCTAGCGGCACCGTGCCGTAAGATGAAAAATGAAGGAATAAGCGTCCACAGAAGCGCATAAATCTGGCGAATACAATAAATTAATTTTGGATGCTGGGCCTTGGGATCCATCAGCAGAATGGATCCGACCAGTTATCCGTCAATCGTAGTGGGGGGGTGGGGTGGGGTTGCTGAGCTTGAAAATGTCTGGCAGCCCCCACAGCTGAGGTACTTGCTGGTTAGCATCGTCAGTCGTCCTTCTCGTTTTAGCAATTTTGCTAACCAGTGATAGCATAGCATCCCCTTGCTCCCCATTGCCTGCTTGTTGGGTACACAACATGACCCCCCTCGCCATCAAAGCAAGCCCTGTGTCCCTCTGTGTTGCAGATGAGGGACAGGCTTTCCATGGAGCTCTGAAAAAGGCCGGGTCAGTGCTGTTTAGGCCGAGATAACAGGATACTGCTAATTCCATTAGCCTGTTAGCCTTTAGCCTTTGCTCCGCTAGCCAACTGAACAAGGTGCACATCAAAACACGGTTCACTTAAACAAGGGTTCACTTAAATCCAAGGCATGAGCACACATCTGTTTATTAAGAAGTGCCTGCATGGTGCGATCCAACCGCCACAAGCCTTGGAATGCTACCGGCCACATTCCATCCTCAGATGCTCAGTCCCCACTGTTCAAAACCCCACCCCCTGGGTGACCAGGCTCCACCTTCCCTGCAGGCCGCTCCCTCGCCAGCCAGGTGAGGCCCTGCCTGAGCGGGTGGAGGGATGCGCCGGCCGCTGATGGTCACACAGAGAGCCCTTGTCCCTCCCCGGGGCCGACCTGTATCTCCAGACAAAGCGCCGATTCAGCGCCTCGCCCCTCTCACGGCGGGGTGGAAACTAAAGAAGGCTTCCTAGCCCTCCAACCTACTCCATGACAGGCTAATAATTCAGCTGCCTCCCCCCCGCCCCCCCCTCCACCTTCATCCGACCCGCAGGACTCAATATCTGCACCCGATGGAATGCAATCCAAAGAGTAATGTCTTATCTGTCCCATCCTGTGCCTCAAAGCGGAGCATCTCTCTTTGGCCGGGGGTGGGGGGTAATCACCCCACCCAACCTCAAAGAGTCGATGCGTCCCAGAGCTCAGCAGAACACATCGGCACCGTGACAGATTCACGTGAGTATCTACTCCCATAGAACAAACAAGCAAACAAATCCGCCACCATATTTAATCCCCCCCCATGACAAAAGCCACCCACAGCGCCGCATTGCGACGTTATTGTCATTTGGCGGTATAGCGCCCCCGTTGCGGCTGCGCGGGTGCTCCGGAAGCGTTCCGGCTAAATGGACGAGATGCTAATTAAGGGCGTATATTAAAGGCGTAAATTAAATGTCATCAGGACAAGGATTTCCTGCGGAGACCCTCTCCGGCGCTGGAGCGTATTTACAGTGTTGCAGACGGGGCTGGATTTTCCACCCATGAATTGGGAGGCTGCCCCCCCCCACCCTTCCTTGCGGGCCGAGGGTTTATTTCTGCATTAATCACCATGGCAGAGGCGAGGCAGCTCAATTTTCTGGCCCTGTTAGCGAGGCGCGACGCGCGGCGAGACTCAGAGCGGGCGAGCGGGCCCTAAGCCTTGGTTACTGCTGTAATTGAAATGCTATCCACACAGTGGGGGACAAGCGGCGGCAGATAAGGGCAGTTCCTGTGGCCAATTTAAAGAGCTTGACTTTCCCTGGGAAAGGGAGAAAAAAAAAAATTAAAAAAATAAATAAATTTCCCCCACAGATAAGGCATGCAAACCAAGCTAATTCTCAAGACATGTCTCTCATTGTGATCCTGCAAAAATGAAAGGGGGGATGAATCGCAGCACCTACTAAAAAAAAGAGAGAGAAAAGAAAAGAAAAAAAAATCAATTGACCCTCGGGTAGCTCATCAACCCGAGTCCGATAAAGCTAAACGCTTCATTAATGTCTGGCTGTCTGTAACCCTCTGATATAGCACTTGGTAAATGAATCGGCCTTGATAAATATATTAGTAAGAGCTGCATATAAAAGGCACAGGCTTCTCATCTGTGAATAACACCTCCGCTACATGGAATTAGAATGATAAAACATGGTTCCATGTAATTAAGTCTGTATAAAACCTGAAATCGGTGCAAATACCTTCCCGGAGTTTTGAAAGGAGCCTGTCAGTTCAATTAATCTGAACACTGCTCCCCGAATGTACAGAACGAAATTAAGCTAAACATAAAAGCGAGCCCGTGTTTTGATAAGTAATGCCTGTATCATCTCTTTGCTTCTGTGATCATTTTATTTAATCCGCCACCCCCAGTAATGTGTTAAGCCATCAACAAAGGGAGAGCTGGCCAGGGCGGCCATGACTTAATCCACCATATTGCAGGAGTAAAGTGCGGGGTGGGGGCGTTGGGGGGGGGGGGGGGTATGTCCTCTTTTTCCGTTAAATGTATCAAAGCAAAGGGATGTATCTCAAACCACAGAAAGCTGCGATTTGCTGTCCAACACTTCCGTGATACATATATAAATATATATATCATATATCAAAAAAAAAACGAGGACACCCCTACAGCCTGTATCCACTTCTCCCACCTCCAAGGGGGGGTTGGTGGAGGCGGAGCAAAGCCATATAGCCATGGGAACATGAGACGTGTCCTCGGCCGGGAGGAAGCAGGCCGGCTGACAGAGATGGATCTCCTCACTCACCAGTTGTTGACTTGTAATATAGTGAGTCCCGTGTCTTGGGCGAGCTGTTTCTTCTGTTCTTCAGAAGGGTACGGGTGCTGGGGGGGGGGGGAGATAAGACCAGGGGGAAGGGCAGCATTAGCATTTCCAAATCACCAGTGGGCTCCTCCTAATGGAGATTTTTAAAAATGATTTGTGATCATTTGTGACCTTGTGTTTCACGCCCCCTCCCCCCCCCCCCCCTAGATTGGGACCTCCCACGTGAACATGAGTCTGTGACATCCCTCCATGTTGCAGGGCCTGAGGATGGGGGGGGGGAGGGGGGGGTTGGTGATGGGGGCATGTACCCCATCCTGACTGGGCCCCATCATTCACGCATGCAGCCCAAAGGGAGGAAGTCACACACTGTTTTCTGTTTTTACATTTCGCACCACAAATGGACTCATTTTGTTTCACTCCTACATGGAAAACCCCCGTCCCCCAATGCTGAGCTCACCGGGTCATTCCGGATCCCGCCATGCGGCATGCCTACAGCTTGGAGTACAGACGGGTTACGATGGAGTTACGTTCAGATAAACCCATCGAAAGGCAAAAATATCGTAAGGTGAAAACGTATTTTAACACAGTACACCTAACCTAACAAACATCACAGCCTAGCCTTTAGCCTGCCTTAAAAAACACTTACGTTCACCTATAGTTGGACAAAAAAAGGCATATTTTATAATTAAATGTAAAATATCTCATGTAATTTATTGAATAATCATATCCATCGTATGATCGAAATATCGTAACACGGACCATCGTAACCCGGGGAGCGTCTGAACTAAAACGAAATAAACAAGCGACATTCATTTATGTTCGTTTGCTCGTTGCCGTCGCACGGTTCGGGTGCCACTCATCTCTCCATCCCGCGACCGCAGCGCCTGGCTATACCTGGCTATGCCGTGGGCCTCGACAGTAATACCACACCTCATGTCAGACATGAGAGCTCAGTAACAGATCCACAGCCCCCCCTCCCTGCGCTTCGCCAGCCCATATAATGAAAGGTCGGAAAAAGCATTTGAAGAATGTCTGCAATTAACAGGAAAATGACCCTGACACGGGACAGATAATAAGGGCAGCTGGCACGGGGGGATTATTCAGATTTGTACTTGTGTACGCCGTGGCTTTTAATATTCCAAAATTAACAAAGGAAAACGATAACGCTTCCATACAAAGACATTTTTGATTTCCAGGCGATGACATTTCTTTGGCCAGGGAGCATCGGGTCTCTGTTCACATGCACGCGGGGCGTTTGTGTGTGTGTGTGTGTGTGTGTGTGTGTGTGCGTGTGTGTGTGACACATGGGTGCCAGCGTTCTGGTTCGTCCATAAGGGCGCATGTGGGTGGGTCCTGGACCTCCTCCCGTCCTATCAGCTTCTTCTGCAAACGGCCGAGAGCCTATTGGTTTCCGGCAAGGTGAGGCAAAATGCCCGGATTGGACAGGCATTTAGCCCGTGTCGGAGCGGGCCAGAGCCTGCAGAACCTGCAGCGTCAGCCCATTTGCTTTGGCGCCAGTGATAAATACGGAGCCCAGTGGGCTGCCTTGTCCACTGGCCACATAATGAACAGCGAGCACCAAGTGGGACATCTCATCAGGCTGGGGCAGCGGGGGGGGGCTCAAATCTATCCACTGCCACCCCACTAAGAAAAAAAAAATTATGTGAAAACATTTTCAGCCCTACAATGTAAACACCAGAATAATCTTCATCCAGTTATGAGATTTGTAACAACATGGATCCAGGTGCGAGAGCCTTTTTTAACCAGCCCCCCCCACCCCATTATACCTGTTGGTTTATCCCTCTTTTTGCAGGTTTCCACTCCGTTATAGCTGCTCTGAAAGGGGAATTGAATTTTAAACATCTGTGCCAAATCTCAATGCTGTGTGAACACACAAAAAAAGCCTGAGAACTATGAGCCACAACCCCCCCCCCCCAACCATCCCCGAAAATCGTTTAACCTTAAGGATGCAGAACATGTAAGCCGGCTTGTATGCAGCTGCTTACAAAATTTACTGCCAGAGGGCATCATTACTGGATAGCCAATAGCAAACTCTCATACCCTAAACATTCACATACACACACACACACACAACCAAGATACCAGTGCACTCACACACAGGCACAAGTACGACGGATTTGAATGGAGTCCATTTATAGACCTACAAGCACTCAGTCCCCCATCCTGACTGACCACACTATAATATAAATAGCTGACCTTCCAGGTGTAGAGATGCTGCAGACAGTGCAGGACGAAAACATGCTTTTACAGAAAATGCTAGGTGTGAGGGCGCTAAAGACTTAAAGAAAATGCTCCAAGGCAGGGATGTGTGGCCAGCTGAAGATTAAACATAACAATTTTCCCACTGAGCATCTGGCTTAAGAGGATGTCACAAGCCGGAACACAATTCGCAATTTAAAAAAGCGTGCGAATACGCAGACTTGCACGTACGCCCTGTGAGGAGCCACCGGTCATGTCACACAGAGAATCTGCTGTCGATTACGCGGCTCTGTCAGATCACACGGCCCCCCAGGCGGACGGAGGGCAGCAGCTGGGACAGGAGAGGGGACGGCAAACAGAGCAGGTCATGTGACGCGGCGGAGCCCGACCCAACCCGGCTACCCGTGTTAACAAAGGCAGGGCATTCAAAGCGAGTAAAACACGCGCACTTTAACATCCCGAAACTGTGCCTCAGAGTACGGAGGACTGCGGACAGCAGACACTGCCGGAGGCCGCGGCCGAATCACGGCTTCCCCGCGACGCCCAACCCCAGCCTGGGCCGCCTCAGTCCCAGACGCCACACTGAGAAACTTTTCAGTTACGATTCTTTGTTTCCGTTTCATTCCGCTGCTCTAAGTGACTTGGGCCCCTTTACACTTTCTGCCTTCTGCGTGTTTATGTTCCTGTCATGGAACTTGCAACTGGAATGCAAATCAAAATATATTAAGGATTAAAAACACACATTCACTAAATACAATGAACTCTGTAACGTTTATTGTTATTTTGCATGACTGCCTCCAGTCTCTCCCACCCCCCCCTCACCCCCGCAACCCTGAGCAGTATATATGGATATTTTGCATAACTGAGAATGAAATATCGGCAAAAATATTACTAGCCAGATTACTACGACTTTAAAATCCCAACTTTCCTAACACTGGTTCCTATTAGCAAATGCATTTCTTTCATATAACGAAAATAGGATTTCTCATTTTGGAGCTGGGATGTGTTAAACACATTTATTACCATCTATAACTTGCTCTCCCATTAGAAAATTACACAGCTTCATGATGCAGAGGCCCCTGTCACTCACTCCTGGCCAGAGGACTTGGCTCTTCATCCCGGCCATAGTCACACGCAGGTACCGCCGCAGTCCATCCGGAGCAGAGAGCTCACGGTCCATCCGGAACAGAGAGCTCACGGTCCATCCGGAACAGAGAGGCTCCATTAGTACAAGGACACTACCTTGGAGGTACCAGGGCTGCAGGGATGATGCCCATCCTGTTCCGAAAGCGGGCAGGGGGCGCCGCGCCCTGGCAGGGGCCATAAAGCCGACGGAGCACAACCTCGGCGCGGAACCGACCGCGGAGCTCGATAAACGCGGGTGCTGCTCCGGCGGCCTGTGCACACATTGTTAAGCGGAAGATCCACATCCTAACGGGGAATTAATCAGCGGGGCCTCATCCGGCACGGGGGGAGGGGACAGTGGGTGCCGAAGGGCCGCGCTGTCCTCCCTCTCTGGGGCTCCTCACACACCTACCAGTACCTGCTGCCCTCCCCCCCCCAGCTGCGAGCCTAAAGCGGGCCACACTGTCCTGGGGGAGCTATCAGAAAGCTGGGGGTACAGAAAGCTCATTAATCACCCTCCCAAAACACACAAAGTCCCTTCTCCTCCTGACACGTGCGCACGCTTAAAGCTCCTCTACACCCTCTGCTCACAGCTATCACAGCCATTTGGATATCCTGTGCAATGCAGATGATGTGACGTCTACCCAGAATGCACTGCAGCTGGCAACAGGGCATCATATGGTATACAACAACACTGCTACCCAAACCCCAAGCAGACGAGCCAACAGCCGAATGTAACAACCAATCCTTACACTGACATATACATGGCTGATCTTTTCCATTTTAACACTGACACACAGCTGCACCTCAGTCATAGCAGTCTGTGTTTACCACACAGAAATACATGGATGGGACAGACTCTCTACTGTCTTTCTGTTATCCCAGAGTGGCTGTCTTGCTGAAGCTGTCATTAGAGATGTTGTTGCTCACCCTGTGTTTCAGGTGTCAGCCGAGAGCTAATTGAAACCTATTTTAAAACCCGCAGGATCTGCCACAAAGCCATCCAGCCCTGACCAGCGTTTATAACAAAACTACCCTAGTGGGCTACTGTCCAGCTTTTTGAAGCTTATGGAGACTACAGAAAGGACACAGATTTTTACACCGTTACCTATAACTTTAATTCAGCACAAAACAGTACTTAATTAATAATAAAATACTTCATATTCTTCTTTGTGGTCATTTCCGACATGGTCTGTGTACTCCTGCATGATTTCGATAAAGATACTATATTCAGCTTTCATTATACTGTCCAACTCGCTACAATTAAATACACTATCAAAATATAAACTCTGCTGTTCTTCTCATTTTTCCTTTTAACTCTGAAATAACACACGGCCCAACAAAGGTCCAAGTGTTGCAGAGACAGGACGAGCCCAGCGGTGAGGAAGCCGTAATAACCGGTCCTGGTCCGGTCTCCCCGCTGCCATGGAGACGCAGTGGGCTTACCCTTCATTTCCTCCGCGCTGGCCGGAGTCTCTTCCAGAGGTCACGCATCTCGCTTTTCTTGGGATAAGAGCAGCGTGTCACCTTCCCGTCTCCGTGGGGTGGAGGCCTGAGTCTCTAAGCTCGCTTAACGTGCTTCATATATAAGTTCATAAATACGGCATGCTTAACATATCTGTCCACAGGACACGGGCCGGGATATCGCATCCAGAGGATCGATGTTTACGGGAATCCCATCCCTTCCATGACGTTTCCCCCATTAAAAACGAGAGATGAATCCGTCAGCGGGGGCAGCGCTGAGCAGGCCTGCCTGCAAACGACCTCGCTGCTTTGCTTAAAGGGAATATCGGTGCTAAAACATGAAGAATGGCACTCCCCCTCGTATCTCAATTTCTTCTGTGCCTCACAGGCATCCGCACTTATGGTATCGACGGTGCGGATGGCGGATTGATCCAGGCGTCGGTCCGGCCTTTTCTCAGCCCCCTTTCCCGGAGACCGTTTCTCTGTTATTAGCACGGCGCAGTTTCAGGAGTCCGCTTTATCGGCCATAACTCGTGGACAGATTAGACCGTATGCGGCGGTCGTATTCAACTCCACCGCAGGATAAGCTGATTTTCACAACTCGAAACCACTGAGCAAGCAGTTAGAGTACTTCTGTGTTCCGCGTGCGGCTTTCGGGAGCTCGGCTTCGCATACGTTAGCATATTTCCGAGCGACGACGGACTCCTGCGCCCTCAGACATCCTGCATTACACCACGCCGTTGTTGCCAAATGACCAGGCGCCCAAAGGCCTTCAGGCTCCTGACATACCAAAAGCCAGCTGGAGGGAGATTCGAGGCTAGTGTGATTCTGGGCTTTAGGGGAGATAACGGGGAAAGGGGGGGGGGGGAGTGGCGTGGGAGGGCCCCACACATTCCTAAAGATACTCAATGCTCATCTGCCTACAGCGGATCTCTCGCTCCTTCCTGGCCTGCGGGTGTAAGACAGCCCAGCCCTGGCAGCCTCCTCTACCGCCGGCCCCACTGCGGCGCCTGGTGGAGTCGGCAAGACGCAGAGGGCAGCCAGACGGGGGCTGACAGAAAGCCCCACGGCCCCAAAGCAGGATCCGCACGTGTTCCAGGTCGGCCTGCGCGCGTGTCAGAGAGGAAGCCCGGAGCGTCTCCCGCCAACTGCCGCTCTCACCACTAACGGCGTTTCCCCACATTCTGCCCTAAATTAGGAATCAGAGTGATCCCTCTCTTAGCTGAAGCGATTCACACGCGTGTTAGTGTACATGTGGAGGCCTGGGCTCATCCTCTCCATGCTAAACACTCAAAGACCGGGAATGTCAGCAAGTTTCCGGCGAGATTAAGCCATCCGTCTCTGCGCCACCACACATGAGACGCATGTTAGCGGAGATAGCAGAGCCTGGCCTTGTCTCTGTGCTATCCCGTGTAAACCGGCAAGCCAAGGGCAATCCCTCCCAGTTTCCTGACGGAATAAACACGCATGTTACAATGAGGCAGGGATAGTAAATTATCCCACTGCTTGCAAATCCAACATAACATGGCTCTTAGCATGATTTAAGTAGGCTAATGTGCTTCTACACCCCCTCTAAACCAATGAATGTATTTTAGCACATCTTAAGAAGGCTAAACCTTTTTTTTTTCCTTCCAGCTGAACACTTTAAGTGCGTCACCGTGAATTAGAAACCGGCAACCATCTCCCTTTGCGTAATCCAATGTGTGCAAATCACGAAGGCTAACCCTTAGCCTGCTAACGCGAGGCGACTGTGACCCGTACCACGTAACCTCAATTCACTCCGATTCAAACACGTTCACAACCCCGAACTGCATTTTCCTAGTTTAAGGAGCTGTCTATCAAGCGCACTTTGTTTCCAGGCTATAGCTAACTAAACTATATTTAGTAAAGGACCTATAAAGTTTGCCTGTAGTTCCGTCGTCGCGCTGAAGCATTTAGCACGACTTCAGAGTGCCTCTGCTCCTTTTCCCCACAAGAACACTTTGCAGCTCAAAGCCCTATTTTTCATGTCTCAAGAGAAACAGCGAATGTCTTTTTTTTTTTTACTCAGCAAAGTATCCTTTTGTTGTCTGAACTATTTCTCCTAAAAAAATTGTTATCGGAGAAACAAACAATGCACAAAAGAGATTCAAAAATGAGACATTTGTGGGTCATTTTTAAATTATGGAGATTCTGGGCCTTGGTGTACGATCAGCGGAGGTCAGGCAATGGAGCGGGAGAGAATCTAGCGATGGGCGAAAAAGTGAGGTGTCTTCAAGAGCCTGCAAAGATCTATTTTTTAGATCCAACTGAGCTTCCTTTTCAAAGATGATGTATTGCATCCTTCAAATCTGAATCGCACATGTAGTATGGCACCGGCCTAACTTTCATCCAGGGGAAATGGAACAGAAAGAACGGGAGATCTCATTATAAATGTCCCTTGCTCCATTTTAATCTCAGACTCTAGAGGAAGAGTATCTAATGCAATCGCATGGACACGCTATGGAGTGGTCTGCTGGTGCGCTTTGTGAAACGGCAGCAAATGTGCCCTATTTAGATAGCCTGCCCGTTTTACGTTTGACCTAAGACAAGGTGGAGTCATTAAACCCCAGGCTGGAACGTGACCTGAGGCTCCGAGGTTCTTGATGAGCATCTGCGTTGCTTTCAGACGCCCACAGAGGGTCCATTCGAGCGATGTAACGTGACCACAGAGCATGGGGGGGGGGGGGCCGGGACCAAGGCTTGGTGTGGACAGCTGTTCCACTGTGACCAGAAGGGCAGTTAGTGTGCAAACGCCTCCAGTAATGGAGTGGCCTTTTGTTCCATTGACTGATGGAGACAACTCTGTTCCCCTGATTCCTGACCCAGGCGTCCGACGCCAAAATAACCAGGACACAGAGCTCCCCTTGGCTGCTCATCTCCATACTCTTTGTACATTGTTTGTTTTAAACTCTCCTTAGAGAAGCAGGATTGTCAACAGTATGGACCACAGAGGCCCAGTGCCACAGTCCATGGGGTAAAATCAGCTCAAATTCTACCACTGAATCCAGCCACCAAAATCCTGATTCAAATCTGTCAGAACATGCCTGAGTGCAGATCAGTTTAATGGCTGCAGATATGTGCCACTGGACCATCTACTGAACATCACCAAAGCTGTTTTGAGATATTCCCCATCTCTGAATAATAATAATAATAATAATAATAATAATAATAATAATAATAATAATAAATAAATAAATAAATAAATAGTAATAATAATCAGGGATGGACATAACTGATACGCAAGTAGGCATTCACCCTTAAAAACGATGCATGCGACAATCGATTGTAAAAACGCAAATGCGTACTTATTTTATGTGCATTTGCGCTGACATGAAAACAAAATATAGTGCATTTTAATCTTTATATGCTAACTCGACTTCATTTGCAGTATACAGGTTAAAATGCTAGGTATTTTCTTGTCATAGCAGCGCAAATGCACATAAAATAAGTACGCATTTGCGTTTTTACAAACAATCGATTGTCGCACACATTGTTTTTAAAGGTGAATGCCTACTTGCATACCGGTTATGTCCATCTCTAATAATAATAATAATAATAATAATAATAATAATAATGGACTTTAGTAAGTGACTCCACAAATATATCACCTAGGGTTGGTGCAACCAAAGAAGCAGTCTGTTAAAGTGAATCTCTGTAACTGACGCAGATCCAGATCTCAGCAATCCAACTGAACAGGAATTGTCTTCAGAGTACTGCAAGAAGCCATGTGCTGATGTCTGGTGAGGGATATTGTTTAGATTATTCCATGGACCCCTAACAGCAATAAACTCAAATCTGTAGCCAGGAGACAGTGGAAGTGCCAAAAGGGACACTAAGAGTGATGGAAAACTGTAAGAGAGGGAGATTAGAGAAGAGAGAGAGAGAGAGAGTCAAAAGCACCTGGGATGGAAACAGCGGGGTCAGTCCCTGTCTTTGTGTGGAAGGTTGCGTGCGGTGACACAGGTCAGAGGTCAGGGGGCCCTGTAACTGGAGCCAGGCTGCAGTTAGCTCCTTCAAACAGTGGTCTAAAAAATTTGGGGGAAGGGACTGGGAATGTGGCAGGGGGGAGATTACTATCACAGTCATTAGACATGTCTAGCGCCCACTTCGTAGTAAAGGTGAGGCCTCGCGTGCACTGAGGGATCCAGGATAACAAAATGACACTCAGCCTCTGAGCAGGCGAGCGTCCATCCTTATGTAAATCAGCACCTGTACCTGCACCTTCCCAGCATGCCACAGTCTACCCTGTGGGGGACTGTCGTTTCCCAGCATGCACCAGGCAGTATCATACTGCAGTACACCCATCACTGGACAGAGAGGAAAAAAAGCCGTGCCTCATTGGGTGCTTATTGTAGGGGTTACTACAGCCCTGAACTGCTTAGTCAGATAACTGACGAGATTAAATAATGAGCATTATGAAGAGTCATGAAAGTGTGGATTTCTCATGGTTTTTTCTCCTCTTTCTCCTTTACTGTTACAGAAGAAAATGGTGGAAATTCTTGCTTGAGGTTGTACTAAACACTAAACGTTAAAAATGCTTAGATAAAAATGTCATGAATATTGTTTCAAATACAAATGTGTCACTTATTTTGCAGTAATCAAACAATTGATTGCTCATTTAATATGCATAAGAACTGTTCAACATTTAAGAATACTGTCTGAACCATTTCAGAACAGAAACCTTCATAATTACATCTTTTGTGTTAAACATAAATATTCTTACATATTAAAACACAAAGCCTGCTCATTGTGGCAAGCCAGAGCAATGAATATTCATGCAGAAATCAATATTCCCACAGCAATCAATAGTTGCAAAATTGCTATTCAAAAGCTTGTGTTATTCCCAGAGCGATTGACATTCACACTGTGATTGATCTTTGTACCGCTTCACATGTGGAACTGGGTCTCTTGCTATAATGATCTTCCGTTAATTAATGCTTGTTCCGGGGCCAATTGCGACACCAGCTTCCCCTACCCTGTACAGCACGGTCATTGGGCAGAAGGCGAGGCCAAGAAATACCACGGTGAATCGGGGGGAAGGGGGGCACGATGGGACAAGGCAATGGCAGAGCAAACCCAGGGTCATGTGACCTCAAAGATAGCCCCGCCCCCCCCACCTCCCATCAGGGGTGGGAGTCACCATGGGTGGCCCAGCCATGATCTACCCCAACCCAAGAAGCCATCAGTGAATTGGGCCGGCGAAGGAAGCTTTACAGCCCCCTGAAAAGGTGACACAATAAAACGCTGGAGTGGAGCCGGCTGAAAGGGGCCTGTCTTCCGACATTCCGGCACTCTCTGTCCCCTGGTCATGCCCATCTCTCCTGGCCGTTCCCACTTTCCGGTGTGAGCAGAATATCAAAGAGCCGAGCTTTATGCCAGATGCGTAACGCTGTCCCAACGGGACCCTTTCAAATCCCGTACTGCCGCATGGCAACCGGTGATTAACGGCGTGTCGTATCGACAAGCCTGGCGGGGTGTCGCCAGGAGGCCCCCACGCCTTGGCCATGGCGACAGGCGGGGAGTTTCCACGGGGGTGGGGGTCTGCCCCTGAACATTATGCTGCAGCTCAGCTAACCAAACACAAACAGCACAGCAAACACACACTCAGGTCCGAAGATGTCCTCTGTCCAGCCTTCCACTGCATCGTCATGGTGACGAACAAAAACTCTGAGGTGGGAGGGGGTCCTATTGATGAAACAGGAAGACCTGATCACCCAAGTCTTCCACAGCCCTCCTTATGTATCGAAGGCTTGAATAAAAACCTACCACTTTCACGGACACACAGACAGTGACCTCCTCAGGTCAGGAACAAGGTGGATTCCCTCTAATCACCGGCAGGAACAAACTGTGGGTCAGGTGACGCACGTGGATCTTGGCAATCCCAGCGTCACTGGGTCCTAATGACCTTCAATCCCCATTTCAAAATAGGACTCATAATTTACCCAAAGAAAATCTATAGAAACAGTGTGAATGTGCTTGTAACAAAAGCCTGAAAAACACTTCTGCTACTGTTGCTAAATTTTAGCAAACTGGTTCAAACTGAATTAACTGCCTTAGTTTGCCCACTGTCTCTAGATGGCACCAATACTATAACTCCAGAGACACCTAAAAAAAGGAGTGACTAAGAACTTACTCTGTAAGACAGGGAAGACTTCGAAACTTGAGTTTTTTTTAGTCTTTTGTATTTGGATTTTAAAAAACAACATATTCTTCAAAGCTCTGTGTGTCATACACAGACATGCAGGCCAATATTAGCCTTCCAAGTGACTTCGTTCACAAACTGCCCTTGACGACACATGGTTACGGAAGCATGCAGAGATGCACACACACACACACACACACACACGCGCGCAGGCAGATGTCACACGCAGAGCAGAGGTATGGGCCTCACAATGGCTGCGGATTAGGTAGGAATAAACACAGCACAGAAAGCAGGGAGACCGTTTAGAGCGCGTAAACACAGGCTCCTTTCGGGGGCAGGGCAATTGTTTTGGGGTTAGGACAAACATCCGTTACCGGGGAAAGGGAGAGGGTCGAACAGGCCCCCAGCACACCCAGGAGATGGTTCTGACCCGGCGTGTCATCGCCGTGGAGACTGTCTGCACAGCCCAGTGCTGCTACTGGTGCGTCTGGCCAGGTCTATTTCTGAAAGCTGGAAAGGGGGAGTCTGTCGCATTCGACCGCTGGTTTAAGTCAACGTGGGTGACTAATTCGGCTCAAAGGATGAATGCGCATCTAAAAATAAATATGCTAATAAAAAAGATGGGGGTGCCCCAGCGTGCCTGGGGAGTCAGGCGGGGATCCCCAACGCACACCCCCCAGATCACGGCGAGCGCTCCGGGGTGAAGCATCGCACGGCAGCCTCGGCGCGATATGAATTCACAAAGCGCACCCCCCCTCCCCCCCCCCCGACGCACAAAGGCGTCCATTCAGTGCTGGTGTCTCAGAGGTTTACGTTGGTGAAAAGATAGGCCAGGACTGAGTGGTATCTTTGTGTCTGAGTGCTTC
>JAODJU010000039.1:11947381-11986860 GCA_026776725.1 Gnathonemus echidnorhynchus
GCCGCCGCCGCCGCTGCCGTCCCCATCCCACAAACCTGCCTCACTCCTCTCCCAACCCCCCATCCAGGCGTCCGATGTGTCACCAATCATCTCGCGCACCGTGCATCACTGTAGATCATTAACATTGTCAGACATGACTAGGCCAAGAAAGGAGGCCAAGGAGGACACGCGGTGGGAGACAGGGCTGCTCCGCGCCCGCAGCCGGCGAATGCAGAGGTAAACAAAGGAGTCGCCGCTCACGGGGGGAGCGCGAAGGCAGCGGCTAGCCATCCACAACGGTGACGAACGGTAAACACAGGGTCTAGCTACACGTGGGGCTAATTAAAAAATAATGAAAATGCGTTCATTCACATGTGTCTGCTGCGATATGCAGGATGGGATAAAGAATAGGTTTACGGGGTGTCAACTAAGGATTAAAAAACACAAATAGCAGTAACCGTACTTAGAAAATATGGAAGGAAAACAGGGATGTTTCGGTAATAAAGAACAATAATAAACCACAATTGTTGAACATGGAAGAGTAAAGAGCACAGGACTCTGCTGGAGACTGCTGGGGTGTTAACAGGGCTGAGGCCATAGCGACGTGTGGAACTGGCAGCTGTAAGTCACAGTTTCTTACGTTTTAAAATTTAAGTATACAGATAAAAGTGAAAGTAGAAGCAATGATACACGAAAAATGTGAAATATTATATTTGGCTCAATTTCACTCCCAAATTTACACTCCTGGGTGACGGAAGTGGCGCATCGAAAACTGAAATTTTACTCACAAATAAAGTAACGGTACTTCCTCTCCAAGGCAGGTGGAGAAAAATTTCTGATATATATAGCATTAAAGATATAAGCTGTGAAATCATTATAAATTATGATATTTATTTATAATTTATTTTTAAGCTTTTAAAAAAGAATAACCTGTTTTAGTGATGATATAAGAAGATACAATTTGGAAACACTCAGGAATCCTGGACTTCCATACGCTGTGTTATTTAGAGAAGTGGCACGCACTGATTGGTCACTGCAAACCACCTGACACGTGACATCACCATGGCAGATACTGGCACCAGGCTGTCATTTTTAAGCGCCGGGCTCTCATCATCGTCTATTTAGCGACTGACATTTTCCATGTCACGGTATTCAATTACTAAAACAATGGTAAGATAAATTGAATGAAGTAATAATTATATAATACAAACCTCCTGACAACTCTGTCCACCCACATGCAGATTCCTACAGGAACGCTGCTCTTTTAGGAAGAACAAGAAAACTGAAAGTCAGAAAATGATTGATGGCATGTACAGGACATGCTTGGCCACTCTGTTTTTAATTGCTCAAGCCATTAATCTGCTTTATGCTCGTGAAGGTGATAGAAAACCCAATAAAATGGTCATTATCGCACCGGTCAGTTAGCCATCTTGGCTGACCTAGAACTAGAAGCTCCCTTCTTTATTGATGTCAGGTACATTCTGAAATTGACTTCATAAAACAGATAGTTCCCGTTCTGGATGGTGATTGGACGAAATGTGCTGAAAATCATCCTTTCTTCGGCACGAAGCAGCATTTGTGTCAGCAGACTGCGTCAGCCGCTTGTGCCAGGTACAGCCCTTAAAAAAAACATTTGGCGAGTCAGTATTGTTTCGAGTCAAAGCCACATGGTGCTGAATGGAGCAGCTTTCAGTGGCAAAGTCCAAGTGAAGGGGAATTAAATTAAATGCACGTCACATTAGCTAGCTGGAACAAAGTTCTTGCTTATTTCTTGTTCTAACAATCAGCGCATGCTCCTTACCTCTCCCTCTAACAATAACCTTTAGATGTAGCAGGTCACACAGGTAGTTTTGGAAATAGATTTAACAAACGAGATTGTGATCGTATCGTTGAACCCTTAAGAAACATAGATAAATCTCCAGCTTCATAAATGGATAATGGATCTCCTAAGAAGTTAATTAATAGAACCAAATTAATATTTACATGGCATAAATTCTTAACATGAATGCCTAACCACAATCCACAAATGGTTGACTGCCATTTAAGGGTCAAGATACTCACTTATGTCTAATGACACTGCCTGTTTTCAGAGGCCAGATGTTGTGCGCTGGGTAGCAGATTAGTTTGACACCAGTGCTTTTGGCTTCCAACATGCCACACAGCTGCACGCAGTAGCTAAGCCGACATCTCTTGACGAACGGCCCACGGCCAAGGACCACTGCGATGGCCCCGGAGCTACCGGCACGAAAGGCAGAGAGGGGTGGAAACTCACTTTGTGAGAAGAGCAGGCCGGACCTGGCTGGTGTGGGGGGGGCTGCGGCCGACTCCTCCAGGACTGACCTTTCCGTTCAGCTCCATTCCACGGTTGACCACTTTCAGCCACCTTCTGTTACTGCGACGCCTTTGCCATTACCGTCACGTCAGGCAGGGCGCGTTTATTACACAGCAGGCCTGCTGGCCGCGGTTCCGGCCTGCCGCTGCGTGAGGCCCCGCTGGACGCTGGGGGATGTTCAGCCAGCAATTCCAAATTCAATTAAGTTCAGAAGAGCAGAGTGAGAAACAGGCCAAGTCGCCGTCCCGATGACATTAAGGCTGTGATGTTCATTCAGCCGCCGCTCTGAGCTCGCTGGCTGAATGTGAAGTTTCCTATGGCTTATACTACAGTTATGAATGTAATAGCTTATAATGCACAGGGAGTCACTTAATTAAACAAGCAGTAAAAAATGCTGCAGATATATAATCCACCAAACAGCACTGCGACTTTAGGGGGAGGGAGAAACTTAGCTGGAGGATGGTGTCGACACACACTCATTGTCTAGGAGAACATTTAGATACATGAATGGAAGACTATCTATGTGCTGAAAATACTATTTTCCAAGCAAAAATGATCATTCACAAGAATGAAGCCACAATGAATTGACCTGATGTGTCTTCTGGAGTCAAATATAAGAGAAAGCATTTGTATCAAAATGGTACAATTCTAATTCACTGATTTCAGCCCAGTAGCTTTACTGCTCCTGCATAAGTTAAATATAAATATGGCATTTTGGGATGGGATGGTTGGTTATCAACAAAACATCAATGAAACAAAGGAATACATTTGCTAACAACAGTCTGCATGGCCAGATGCCATTTCTTTGGATTTATCAACGAGTGAAGTTTCTGCCTAGTTTGACTTGACATTCGAGTGACTGTAGTTAGACACCGTCCTGCTGCCTTGCTGCAGATTCAGGTTCCGCTCCACTTTGTGTGACACACACGTCACTCCCTAGGACCAGGCCTCAGGTGCAGGGAGTACAGCGGAGGAACAATACCAACATTGTGTTCCAGGTCATTTCTGTCCTGAAGGACACCATCTGCAGAAAGAACTAAAGACTGGATCATCAGTGGCAAACGGCCGGCCAAAACGCTAATATAGTTCACAGTGTCTGCTCTGTCTGCATGACAGGCTCATCAGACCAATAGAGATTTAAGCCGATCAGATTATATACTTAGTGGTAAAAAAAGGAGCATACTGTTGATACTTAAAAGCCTGAAAGACAAAGCCTTGATGCTAGCTGTGGATGCGAAGCTCTCGCTGAGCTAATTACCTCTCCGTAGTTAAAGATGACGTGCGATATCACCCACTTTCATCTACCCACTTCTCATTTCTCTTTTAATATATGAACATATGAATTTCTCAAAGCGTCGATTGAATATGCACCATTCCTCAAATGAGTGACATTGCTTATGGAAAAGATCTGTTTCCGTTGTTGGGGATGATTAATGTGCCCTGACAGTGTCTCTCTCCTCAGGGTGCTGTACGTATTAGTTACGGCAGCCGTATGATGTAACATACTCGCCGAGCCGCCACTCTGAAGGGCACCGGCTATCCCTTGGGAAGGTGATTTTTTTCAGAATTTCCTTTGTTTCGCCTCCCGAAGTCACTCAGCCAGGCGGCCGCCTGAAAAGTCTTAATCCCCCCCCCCACACAAAAAAAAAAAATGGCGGCAATTTTTTTTTTTTTTTTAAATAAAGAAGGTGGGTATTTCCGATTTTTTTCCGAAGAACTTCAATGCGCACTTGGAGATCAACGCAAGGCCACAGTTAAGTAGACCTCTCATCTGTTCAGCCACCCCAGTGCCATTACCATTCATTCCAGGGGGGTGATTAGTGGTGAGTGATTGCCTATTGCCTCATGAAAAACCATCAATAATGCCTAAATAATACTCCATTACCATATTACTCATTTGGCACCATTTGCATACTTAATGTCTAAAACCATTGGCCGATTGCTGTAGAAAGAAACCATGTGAATTGGCTCAAAGGAAAGAACATGCTTTGAAAGGTATGGAGTGATATGTCATTGTGGAACAGTCAGGGTGTAGGGACCGATAAACACACTTAAATCCTTAAACAATGACAAGGAGTAGCCATCCTTCCATACCCCAACTTTGTAGCAGTGAAGGAAGCCTGTGACATCACAGGATTAACTTGGTCTCTTCAGCAGAGGTAAGGAAAGTATTCTGCATGTGCCAGTTCTTGACACTGCCTGTTCAGATTCTTCATTTTTCCATCCATTTCCTTCAAGATCAGCCTGAATCCTATGTCTCTCCCGCCGGAAGACATGCAAGATGTCCGTGAGGGTGCCAGAGGGCTTCATGTCTGCGGTCTCAGTGTATCAGGCCAGCAGATACAGTGTCAATTCTCACCACTGGTCCGCCATGACAAAAGAAGGTGTTGCTGTAACAAGCTGAGTGGTTTTCAAGTAAATTGTATTTTGTCGTTGTGTTTGCATGTAACCAGGAAAGAAATGTGCCCAATTCCATCTACACAAACCCAACATCTTTTAAAAGAAATTAGGAAAGCAATGTTAGGGCAGATCACGGGGCTGGTAGATATAGTTGATATGCTTTTAATAAGAACAACTAGAGTTAAAAATCCAGAGTATAGTAAGTGGAAACTGTAGTTCAAACAAGAGCCACCTGGTCTAATTCAAATTATAATTGAATGTGATTTTTATACACAAATTAACGAATACAGATTCTACTCTGTACAGTCCCTTCTGCAAAAAAAAAATGATTAATGTCACTTCCCGCAATGTCCTGCTCTTTGAGGAAAGGTAATTGAGTTTAAACTGCATTAATTTCATTCCCAAGATAACTTCAGCAAGCTGAAAACCCGAATGCAGTCGACCGACGTGTTTATTTTTCATCCCGTTCGCGAGATATACTCTGGCACATTAAACCGCTCGCCGAGGATGTCATTCCGCGCGGGATGAGTTTAGTTCGGAGCGAGAGCGGAAGGGAAGGTGGCAAATGTGTAATAAAGGGTGCATTATCGCGGGTGCGCGCTCCAGCTCGCCGATAGCCGTCAGTCATAACCCGAGAGTCTCCGGAGCTTCTTATAATGTTAATTTCCTCCAGAGAACAGGCTAGTCCTTTTCAGCGCAGGAGAGCGACAGACTAAATGACAGCTTTTGTCTGGGCGCCTCCGAGGCATATTAGGCTTAAGAAACCGCTATGAACCGATGAAAAATTATTTTGTCAAAATCGAGTCGGTCGCCCATCACTGTCCTCGTTGATTAATTGCAAGAGCAGATCGCCATTATGCTTCTCCGTGGCGTCGCTTAGTAACTGCCCTCTTGCTGCGATGGAGGGGCAGCCGGGTTCCCCACAGCGTGCGCCTCGATGTTCCTCAGCCCAAAGCCCTGCCTCCAGCTGAGGGCTTACCCAGGAAGGAGAGCCGGCAGCCCGTCAGTGCCCGGAACCTTCCGCGGCTTCTGGGCCAGTGAGCTCGTGACGAGCGCCCTGTTAGTATTCATGAATGCAGATTCTGCCCGGCGCACGGAGACTCTGCGGCTGCTCATTTTAACGAGATTTACAGTGGGCGGTCTGACTCGCGACTCCAGAGTGACTCTAATCTTTAATAAAAGAGATGAGGAGATCCATCAGGCCTGTCTGCAGGCCTGGTGGGGACACTGAGGGAGGACGAGTGAGGCGCCATCCTTCGGACACCACGGCGCTTGGCTGGGTGTAATAGTCCTGGAGGGGGCTGCCCCAGGTAGGACAGGGCATCAGGCAGGAGATATGGATGGATGGATGGATGGATGGATGGATGGGTGGATGGATGGATGGACGGACGGATTGATGGATGGATTTGGCATAGTTTTAGTTAGTGTGAAACATTTATATTTGCTTTGTTTAGCAGATGCTTTAGTTCAAAGTGACATACAAGTGAAGCAACCAGCATATTACAAGCATCTGGCTGTCTTATAGTCGCCTAGGATAGCTTCTACTGAATGTCCATTTACAAGTGCATTGGTACAGTACTGGAGCCAGAGCTACAGAACATCTAGCAAATAAAGGAATAACCCAATAAGACAACTATTCAAATCAGCAGACAGATACACATCAAATGTAGAACACATGGCCAAATAAGCAGCCATGGACCATACATACTATAAATCCACAAGTTTGACAGTAGCTAATTCAAACAGGTGATTGCTTCTTGGAGCCATGTGGAGGAAGACCGAAATCTCAAGCTGCCCAAGGCATCTGAACGATCTGTAGCACCATCATTCTCTAACATGTGCTTCTGGAGGGACCACAGTACTGTTGGGAAACTCTACAAACATCTACAAACCCCAAAAGCAGTTTCACAGAGCCGGGAACTCCTGGTGACAAACGGGTGATGAACTCCTCTTTGAGTCCTTTAAGCATTGAGACCCACTCAGGAGACCGGCATCTAATTTTTGTTCCGTCGGGCAGCCGGAGCTCAGCTACCAAGGCACGCTAATAAGATCATTAGGACCCATTTCAGGTGCCGTGTTATCGTGGCAGGAAAACAAAGGCTCGCAGCGACCTCACCCTTCCTTAATAACTGCCAGCTGTGGGTGTGAAGCCTCCTACGACTTTAACTTTGGTCCCATTAGCGCAGGATTTCGCCACACAAGGCTGCGTATTATCATGCGAATTCGCAGGCCACGTGACGCCCACGATTCGCCGGCACACTGAGATTATCATATTAAGTAAATGAGTAGCTTTATCGGTCAGGCAGGTACATGGGCTCCTGAGTGTGTAAGAGAGCAATCACAGAGCGCAAACAGATACAGAAAAGGACTCTGATAATAAAGGTTCTGCAGCCAGCAGAACTGATTTCCTGCTACATTTACATTAGACAGCTAAGGGCATCGCCAATGAATGCCCATTTATGTTTTTTAACAAAACGATACCAGACTGATCACGGATCAGTCACTGCATGGGTGCTGGGTAGAAAATAGCAGCATGTTTAGCTCCAGTGTTGCCGTACGCTGGTTTTAATACCAAGAAGACCTGCACTTCACTTTACTTTTTATGTGACTTTAATTTTTTATGAGGGATAGGAATTTTGCTGTTTTTATTTTGTTCTGTTTTGGCCGGTTTCTTTTAGTCCAACTGGCTGCAATAATTACATGGCACAGAGGTGGCCTGTAGCTAAACTCTGCCTACAAAGCAGTTAAGATGCCAGCGCTGTGATTTCCAAGCTGGGCATTTTGGGCGCCTTTGTCTGGTTACACCGTTGCCCTCGGACGACACCCTGTGCATCGTGCTTTAAGCTCCCAAGTCTAATTAATACAAAATACGGTAACGGTTAATTTTAAAGCTCTAAAGTGAGTTCAGCGGAGTGATTTACTTAAGAAATATTGAAAGTGTACCTAATGGTGTCATTTTTATTGCAAATGGATAGTATGCAATGATTTATAAAGAATGAGGTTACTTTCAATATCTCTTCTGTAGCATAATGTGCTGGATCGTAAATGGCTCAGATTGAATATGATGCTCTAAGTTGGTTTAATTGAAATTTAATTGCCACTCGGTGCGGAAGGTTTACATCTGATTAATAAAATATTGAAGATTCAGACCTTTCGGGTTTAACAGCCCGTCGTCGGGTTGCAGGTGGCGGCCGCAGCCGTGGCGATAGGCCGGGCTAAGAATGCGCCAGTGCAGCTGAACACGCTAATACAGAGATGCGTGTCAAAAACAAATGCAGATGAGTCGTGCTATTGTGGTGGAGAAGAGGAGGAGGAGGTGGAGGTGATCACCTTCAGAAAAATGTCATCAATGTGACAGTGTTATAAATATCCCTAAATGTCACACCTACTGAAGACGGAGTCGCACCATAGCCGGCGTGTAAATCAAAACCCGAGGTGGACTATGAAAGAATAGATGGCTCTTTAGCATTTTAAAAGTAATTACTACTAAAAATTGTAATGAATAATGCTATAATGGACGTGGAAATTGCCACTTCGGGAATAATGGTTTATAAAACATAATGATGATCTTTGGAAATCGCACCCACTAGAATATTACCCATATTTTTGCGGCCATATGCTGCAGAACAGAGAGATAATATTGAGAAAAAAGAAACATTTCATTAAAATGGATCCACTGATATACCTGCTGCTTGCTGTTAAGACCAATAAACATACGCTAGTTTGGTCTGACCCCCCCCAAACCTCATACACACACGTAGAGCCCGGCACATGAAAAGGTGTGCTGTCTGCAGTGTGTACTGCAGGGCACATGAAAAGGTGTGCTGTCTTCACTGCAGGGATCCACTTGCTGTTTGCTCGGTCATTATGTGTTTTTGTGTTTAAAGAAAACCACAGTGAATTTACCCAGGGTGGCTAAGCGAGTGACTATCAAAGTTGAAATCTGGGGCCGGGAGAGAAAACACAGTGAGTCAGGCATTCCGCCTCACCACACCCCCGGCTATCAATGCGCACGAAATCTGCAAGATGTGACTCATTCAGCCAGGGCTTATCTACACGGGTACCTTAAAGTTTGTTCTGGCTTAGCTTTCAATAGGGCCTGATTCTCACAGAAATGCTGATCAATCACCCAGCCCTTACACTTCAGGGCCAAAAGGAAAACAGAGAAACAAAGATGCAGGCAGGATATGTCACCTGCTTGTCAGAACTGGCAACCTGACTCGGCACTTTCTGAACGAGTGGAAGGGCTGCAGGCTTGTTAATATGAAAAGATTCAAAGATTTATCTCTGTGTCCCTTTTAGGTACCATAGACGGAGCAGCCCAGGTTCATAGGAAGTGCACATATTATGAATATAACACTTTGGAAAACCACCTTTGAGATAGTATCAGAAAAGACACCTCCAGGCCTTAATCTCTGGAGTGTAACTGGAATGTCAAAGGGAGTCTGTGATTGGGTCATACTCTGGATTTACATAAATGGTCCTGTTACATCACCACGTAGCACCAAAATCTTATCCAGCCAGGAGTGCAGCTACAAAGACAATATAAAGGGAATTTGTGAGCTCTGTGTCGACTGTTTACTACTTTACAACTTTACAAACCCTGCACTGTAGAACTAAGAGTGTCAGACTTGTGTTAACATTCAGAAAAACTTTTACTTAACAACAAAACCAAATCCCGCAAACCCTTAGAGTCCACAAGTCCACACAATATTAAGCTCCGTCCATCTGTGCGGAGATGCTGAGATAACAGACACCAAACAAGACTTGGGGGGTGGCAGGGGTGTCTTGAAGATGCAGAAGGAGGGAGGTCCTCATTGATGTATGCCAGTGCTTTTTTTTTGGGGGGAGGGAGGTCAGGAAGACACAGAATGAGGGAGATCTTCACTGATGTATGCCAGTGCTTACAAACTCTAATACCTCATCAGCTGCGCTCATTCTCTTTTATACCTGCTCACTTTGAACCTGCTCCCCCAGTGGCAGGAGGAAGAATTGCAAAGGTTAAATTAAAGGGAGTTTGTTACAACTGTTACTTAGTTAAGTGCTCTGGAATCTCACAGATATCGCTTCCATTCCACTAATGCATGTGTAAGCCTACAATTCCTGACTGAATGTGTTAGCGATGCAGCTATCTTAATGGGATAAAAAGCTAAGCGTGTCTGTGTTTGAAAGAGAAAAAAAAATCCCATTTCAGCTCAAGGAGAGGTTAGCTGAGATGCAGTGGAAGACTTCTGTAATACAGATGAAAACATACTCAGAAGAATTTATGAGCCAAAACTCCTAGGATAAGGGATAATTTACTCTCTTGCTGGGATATGTAGCGCTCAGGGACGTAAATTGTTGCTACATTTGTTCCATAACTAGCAAGAGCGATTTGGAGCACTCAGTCAGATGTCTGACAAGACAGCTCTGGCAAATCCCCAGTCTTGATGCAGAACAACAAGAAGATTGTGCTGTCTGGTGACTCTAGGAATCCTAATATAGACTTAGTCTGCCTGCCTGTTTACAAATAACAATCAAATCTTCTGCAATCTTCAGTTTTCCTGGTCTAAGACATAAACAAAGAGAAACAAAAAATATGCTCCTGTATGTGGTATAATTAGTGAACAAGACTGAAGGACTAAATCTCTAAACTTAATAACATATAATTCGCATAAACAATAATTCAGATGTGGCTGATTAATGGATGCTGCTAATCCAGGACCCTTTGTGGTCCATGAATTCAGATTCGTTGTTATGTTCTGGGTCTAGGTACCATTTCACAGACCTAGGGCTCTCTCATGTTAAGGGGGGCATTATGTACATACCACAGTACTCAGAAGGTGCTGGAATGTGGGATGTCAGACGTGATAAACTGCCCGGGAGAGAGAGCGTACACCCGAAGGTCACTGTAAGGTCATTATTAGCTGGAGTTAGAGTGATGTTCTGGGGGCTTAATGATGAGGTTCAAACCCAAGGGTAGCTCACGAGCCAATACTGCAGTCCCACGAAGGAGGACCTTGATTGGATGGACAAAGGTCTCGGCGCCTGAGCCAACTTCTGTCCAACCTTTTAAAGCAAGTAAAAGAAGAAACGAGTACTTTGGAAAAATAATATCACTGAGTGGTTTTTTTTTTCCCCCAAGGTCACCGTGATGTATGTGTTCATAATTACAGGGTGAAAGGATGGTAGCCAATCCGGAGAGAGGAGCTGTGGGTGGGCGTGGCTATCCCACAATACGCCAAGGCCATAGAGGACTTCCTGCGGACTGGCTTTATGGCCTACAAATTTTCTGGACAAAAAATTCTCTGTTAAAGATAACAAATGCTAACAAAAACAGTAATAGATATGACTTAAACGTGTAAACCTGTAAGATCTGAAATTACAATGAGATTTGTGCTTGATATTCCATCCCAGGTGCATATCTTGATGTAAATATCTTGATATGTATCATAGATAGTAAAAGACATAAAGGTATTAAATGATCATATAAGTTATTCATGTTCACCGTGACCCTGTTTGCTCTGATTTAGCTATTTTGACCCGTGTGAAAAGGACCCAGGCCGTCTTCATCAGAGCCTGTGCGCTTTTGCTACCTCAGTGGTTTTCTAGCTGCCCTCCATCATTTCCATAAGGCAGACATCTCCCGCGGTGGGTCGAACACAAAAGGTCTTCTGGGCTTTTGCTCCTGTAGTCATCGGCAAGTTTTTAATGCGATTCAGCAGTGGAAGGCCGCAATAAAAAAATGCCGCTCTGAAAGGCACAGAATATTAAAGGCAGAGAGGGCGTGATTTTTAAGTGGGGAACTGAGTTTGGCTCGAACGCATACACACTGAGACACGGGCTGCTCAAACGTATGTTGTGTCTGCAAACACCAGGAGGATCTTGCATGGTGAGGGACAGGAAAGACAGCCACATTGCCCACGGCGCACACCCTCTACTTCGCGACGGTATGACGGAGATCTACTACAGTCAGGGGGTGTCACGGCAAGGGGAGATGAGCGACTGTACACTGGACCTGCCCCCTAACAAAATGGGGGAATGCTCTATAGGTGATCTCGTACATGTGTATCAGCTGCTTGGGTTTCCACGCATGATTCTCCACCTGCAGGGGTCTCCAGCTGCGGGCGGCGGGGGAGGTACCGCTCATGAATCAGTTCAGCTCATCTCGCTCCACTTTGTTTTTATGCACTGCAGCTCAAACAGTCAGGGCAGCGCCGTAGAGGGACAAAAATTCAGCTAATATCATATTGTATTCAGCGTCAAGTAGAGTTACAAAATTCAGGGAATTTTCCATTAATTCCCATATATTCTCAGTGACTCCCATGGAAAGTTTCCAACCTGGAATATTTCCAAAATTCCGTAGCTTACCTTCCCATGTAATGGAAAGTTTCTGGAAAATTTCCAGAAATTTACCGCCCCTTTGCAATCCTAGCATCAACATGGAAAGGTAATCCCAGAGGACAACAGGTGAGAGGAAATTGAAACTCTCAAAAAATATTTTTGGGGGTCTAAAACCCACATGAAAGTCATATTGAAGGTACACAAGCAGAATCAAGGATATGCTATCAACCAGACTTTCCGTGTATTCAGACGATGTCATCTTTGTCTTATGGGTCAAACTGTATAAAATCCCTGGGTGCTTGATCCTTTTGGCCAAATCAGCATCACCACTGTATATTTGGATTCAGTAACTTTGTCTGGGTTAGTATCAACTGCTGGTTATGGGTTATTCCTCAGAACAGGACACCACAACACAGTGTCAGGATCCGTGCGTGCGAGCGAACCGGGAAGCAGGCGAGAGAGCCGTGGATCAAGGTATACGGGGTTTATTCTTGGGGACACGAATAAACACGGCAGACAACATCAATGACAGACCCCCAACTAAGGAAGACGTGGACTAATATACATGAAACAAGCCGAAATAACAGGGAACAGCTGGGCACAATCGGGGAAGCACACGTGGATAATGAGGGGGCGTGGCACACACGAGGATCGGACGGAGCAGGGCGTGACACACGGAGCCTCGACCTACATTAATTCCGGTGCTTTGGCTGAACTGGGATCAGTTTATACATGCAGTTAAAGGGCTCCCATGTATCATAATGTGCTCACAGAGCAGAAGCGTCCACGCCATAACTGAATACTGCTTCACACGGATATGAATTTTGACATCACTCAAAGGATAATGTCCTGTACTTTTAGCTATAAAGAAGGACTTTTTTAAAAAGCTCTAGGTACCCGGAGGTCTGGTCTGATATACCAAATGTATTTTAGCCCCCTGGCCTGAAACAGATTGACAGAGTATTGTGTCATAATTAATTAGGGGAAAGGCCACATTCAGCCCAAAGTGGGTATTAATGTCCACTACTGTATGTAAAAAATAGCATCTTTATGATTAACTTCCTCTGATTGCTGCACTGCAACGTTCAATTACGGTGCCCTGCTTTGAATTATTGTAAATGGATGCCGTAATATAGATTTAATTGCTACTCTAGAGCAATATAACTCTAGCGAAATCACCGGCAAGTCAAAGGGAAGCATTCTTTGGGCGTCCCTTTTAAAAAACACGACTGTGTGAGACCGTTGTCTCTCTTGTCCCTGTTCTTGTGTTTGGACAACGGGGACACGGGAGCCCTCACGGTGGAGAGACCCCCACGAAATGAGATCAAGTCCCTGGGGAAGACGGGGCTCGCGGCCGCACGCATTCCCCCCCAACCCCCGCATGGCATGCTGGGGGACACTGCCCCCCCGCCCCCCGGAACACGTGGCAGCGCAGTCCTGCTGCTAATGACTCGGGTAGCCTCAGGCTTGGGTACATCTGCGTGCTCTTGTCCCTCCGTCATCCTCTCTCTTGCACCCCCCACCCCCCCCCGCCCACCGACACCCACCGTGTTTGACAGAAAGGCTCGGTTGTTAATAATATTACTAATAATACTCCCTCTCCGCAGACTCTCTCTATCATCCTGCTGTATTGACAGGTCACCATATATAACCCAGCCCACTTTCCCTGCCTGCCTGGCGGTCCTGAGCTCACCTGCAGCCCCCTTTCTGGGCATCATTAGCTCACCCCCGTCCTATAGCCTACTTTTAAGACGATGACAGGAATTGGATCTTTTTTTTTCCCACAGGCATTCCCCGGGAAAAAAAAAAAGAAGAAGGAAAAGAGCAGCGAAATGTGTCAAACATTGAAAAGGCGTTATGAAAACGTTCCCCCAATTAGCAGCTCAAATCGAATCAAGCACGATCCCTCCTTAGAATGGCTCCATAATTCTGCTTCTTGGTATAATTTCGCAGAGTGCAAATGATCTCATCAGAGGAGATTCGCTTAATTTCCCCATCGCTTCTAATTATACAAGCAGACTACAAAACGCAGGGACCCCTCAGCCGAGCGGATAAATTGATACCAGCTCACCCAAAGCATACGTCCCGCTTATCATTTTAACTTTTTTCTACATTGGCTTTTTTTTTTGCCCTTTCTCTGTGGTTTTTTCCAAGAAAGGCAAAAAACTGTGGCTGAGGCTGTGCTAGGAGAAATGATTAGATTCGAGGGAGATAAAATAAAGACAGATTTGATGGTATCTATGTCTGTTAATTTAACTACTGGCTTGGGCCTTTGTTGGAACATGAGTTAGTTCCAGTGTTTAACCCTACAGCACTAATTAATGCTTTCTGACATACACACTCCATCATCCACTCTTTGGGAAGACGGTAATATCATTAGCCAGCGTTTAATGAAATGCAAGAATACCCTTCCTAATTTTTTCCCCCCTTTTACTTTTGATTTTGCCACTGGAGCAGAAAACAAGGATAAATCTCTGAATCTCTTGCATCCTCATAAATTGCTGGGGGGGGGGCAGGGTTTATTCTGAGTGCTGCATTGTGGGAAAGGTGCTTTAGTTCCATCAATGCCGGCACATCTCCCTCGCAGTCGCAGACACCGCGATAGGGAGACCGGCCCTTTCAGCAGCTGCAGTATGCAATTCCCCAAACGTCAAGCCGCAAATAGTGCTGCTGGACGTGCCACAGGAAGTGTGACAATGCGAGACAATGCGCTGCTGCAGCTGCGTGGGTTTTACTGTAATCATCACACTTGGCCTGTTCATTTTTTCTTTTCTTTTACCAGAATGTCGGCAAACTGCAGATATTATTTGACTAATGCTTTTGCATTTGCCAGCATTACAGGCTACTTTAAACTTCAGTGAAATGTGTCTGTTTAGACTGCAGCAGCAGTTGAATGCCTTAGCTGCAGCCCCAACCTTAACCTTAGCTGCAGCATTAGCCTTAGCCGCAGCCTTAGCCTTAGCTGCAGCCTTAGCCTTAGCCACAGCATTAGCCTTAGCCCCAGCCTTAACCTTAGCTGCAGCCTTAACCGCAACCGTAGCCTTAGCCGCAGCCCTAACCTTAACCTTAACTGCAGCCTTAGCCTAAGCCACAGCATTAGCCTTAGCCACAGCCTTAGCCTTAACCTTAGCTGCAGCTTTAGCCTAAGCCACAGCATTAGCCTTAGCCCCAGCCTTAACCTTAGCTGCAGCCTTAATCGCAGCCTTAGCCATAGCCGTAGCCTTAGTCGTTGCTGCAGCCTTTGGTACAATCTACATCTCATCTCTCTAACCAGCGCCCTGTGTGTCTGAGGACCGAAGCGGCAGGCATCCAGATGGGCGGCTGCGTTAATGCAAGCTGAACTGTAATGTAGCCCACGCCCTCTCACAATGACGTGTGTGACATGCAGCCAAGCTTGTCAAACCTTAACGGTAAAACAATAGATGCGAGAGGATGGATCTTAAGCGGACCCAGACCGAGACTGCCCTGTGATTGGGGAGGGAAGGGTGGCGGCAGCTCAGAGTTACACACCCCGCTTCCTACACGATGGGCCCTTTCTTTTTCGCTGAGCTGGCGGAGATGAGCTCACGCCAGCACCCCTCTGATCTGACAGCAGAGGGAGACGCACGTGGTCCTTCATGTTTATACCATGTGACAGAGCTCATTATGGCCCCGCTGACATCTTCCCTCGCGCTCACCTGTCTGACGCCCTCCTAAGTGTGTACGCACATTAAAATGCTTAATGGATCCAGGGAGCGTCTGTGTCCAGGAGACGAGGCCCATTGTTTGTTTCGCTCTGAAGGTGGGACTGCAGAAAAACAAACACACAAACAAAACGCTCCATTTGACTGTACAAATATATGTTTGCAGTTTCCCACTTATTTGTCCATAATGATATTTCTTCCTTCATTTTTAGGTTATTATCATAAAGGTTGCTTGAAAAAGAGCAGATATGCATTTTGAGAATGTTCAAACTAGTCCAAGTTATGCCAGGACTGGTTTGGTTTATTTCTTGTTTTATGTAGATTTTTTCCTATCGGATTTGCAGTCGTCCTTCTAGCACTGTGCTAAGAAGGCTGAGCGATCTTGCTACAAGTGGAAACAATCCAATCTGGGTCTGAGAAGAAACTTTAGGTTAGATCTTCTGAAAACAAACAAAAAAAGAACAAAAGATCTTTTTACCATCTTTCGATATGCGCTGTCTCTAGAAAGTCTGTTTAATACCTGGAAATGTAGTGAAATATCTAGGATGATTGAAAAACAAGTTTTAAGGATACAGTATAGCGTAAGAACAACCCAACACAGACACACACGTACATACACCCGGACTCATACAATCCCCTAGTAATTATACAAACTAGCATTGTGTAGCTAACCAACATCTCAGTCAGGAACCAAATGAAAATGAGGTATAATCCAGAGCCATCGTTAAGCCAGTGAAACTGGTGTGACCACACTGGGTCCCGCTCTCTGGGCCATCCACACAATAGGGAAACTTGTCTAGATAATGACAGGCTAAGCAAGGAGAAGGGCCACCCTGATGAGTGCCAGTATCCAGCAGGTTCTCTATCTGCCTGAGATCAGGTGTGGTTCATCAGCAGAGGTGGAAATTTCAGGTCCAGAAAGTACAAATCCAAACCAGGATTTTGTTTCAACCAACCAGTGGCGTACTCTGTAACTGTGACTCTTTATGCTCAACTGGTTGGTTGAAACTAAATCACGGTCTGGATTTGTACTTTCTGGACCTGAAATTTCCACCTCTGTTCATCAGAGACCAGGTAGGATGGAAAACTTGCTGAATACTGGTAACTGAGATCAGGGTTGCCTACCCCTGGGCTAAGTAACAATGTTATTCATTCATTTATTTTTTTCATTGATTGAATGCATCCACATTTCATTTGAACATCTCATTTTGGCCAAATATTACAGCTATGACAGTACACGCATTTGGTATATTTTCAGTTCAGTACGCACAATGAAACAAATGAGAATATTTCTTGAAATGGGCGGAACCTAAATTCGCAAGCACATTTTCAACACGGCAAACATTAAGCTAATCGTGGCTGCGAGTTGGTTATGGCTAATGCTGGTTAGTCTTAATCGGTGGTTTGGGAACATTTTGGTTTCTCAATAAATTACACCAGCACAGTTCATAAGACCAAGACTGTCCGTTGCCTCTGTTACACCGAACTCAGAGATGTTGCTGGAAACACATCCAATGTGCTAGTTCATTTGAGACGACAGCATCAGAGTGTGTGTACGACCAGAGCAGAAAACACCTCACCGACTGTCTAACGGGTAGTTTCTCTGTGGCATTTAAGGTGCTTTTGCCAGGAAATTCAGACGGGGGCTAAAAAAAAATCGTTACAGCTATAATAGCGTTTATCGCTACAGATCTGCGAGTATTTTTGGTAGCGGAAAATACAGTACCTGATTCAGTTCATTATGATCGTTACAATATATATGTCATTATAATATATATGTACTGTACTGATCTGTCAATTTTGTTTGCTGTTACACCCCTGCTATATATACATTAGAAATACACTTCATATAATGATTTTCATTTATTAATCTTAGCTGGCCCAAGGCCCAAGGCCCAAGGCCCCGTCCCTCCTCCAAGATGGCCCGGATATAAACATGACAAACAAAAGTAGCTGGGGAGGGAGACCCTGGCAGAGCACCTTTACTTCAAAATAATTGACTTATCGTTCTAGCAACATCCAGAACATCTTTTGATCAAACACTAGTGAAGCATCATGACATAACACCACTACAGAGGGCAGCACACTAAAGTAACATAATGAATAGCATGTTAATTGACATTTAAAAGGGCTTAAATTCGGATAATCACTATCAAAGAAGGTTAAATCCTAAGTTTTATTTAAATTTCTGGCCAAAGTCTTGTGATCAGACGCTGAATAAAAAATGTCAAGGCCCAGGTTGAGCCAAACCCCGTCAATCGACAGACCTTTATTAAAAATAACAAGCCACAGGCAGAAATGCAGGAAATGTACATCGCTGATTAGTGCTTTACTGTCATTTATCTATTTTTTTTCCACGTGGGAAGAGAAATGCGTAGGAGAGCGTGAGACCCCTGTGTGAGACGACGGCCCGTCCCTCTGGTCTCCCGTAATTATAGTCATGGCCACATTTCACAGGAAGGAAGAAAGGGGAAAGGACAACGAGCTTTTAACTGATCCTCTCTCACGTTGTGAATTTTCTGTATGACTGTATCACAGCAGGATGTGTCTATCACACCAACGCCCTTCAAAACATAACCGATAAAAGACTGAGCTTGCAATAATTAGTACGCAGTGGCCGAGGTCAGGGTCTTTGTAAATGGTGGATAGCTGAACCCCATGTACCGCCTTTAATTGGGGTTTTAATTTCCCGTCTCCCATCCGACAATATCAGACATCCCCCCCCCGAGACGGGTCTGTTGGCACGGCGACAAGGCAGTGAGGGAGCGTTGCCGCACGGGGAGGATATCTCGAAGGGAAGGAAGGAAGCAGGCCGGGAGGAGAGCAGGAGAGACATTTGTCTTCATAATCCCTTATCCCCATGGCATTTGGGGCGACACGGAGAGGAACAGCCATGGTGGATGTGACAGTGTCACCCGGAGCGCAGTGGGGAGACGGCGTACCAGGGACAGGGCAGTGGCACTGGCTGCTTAGCGACAACGAGAGTCATCGTGTCGAAAAGTTACTCTTATTTGTATGCGGAACTTGTATATGAACACAAATCTGTTACAAACATCTGTTACACGTCATATCAACCAGCTGCGATGTGACCAATGGAAAACGGCACGCATTCATGTCACGCAAAGCACGAATTACCCGGATTGCGTGGGCGAGCTGACACGTCTGCAAAGCAATGTCGGCCGAAATCTGCTTCCTGATCCCTTCCGTATCTTCCCGAGTCCCGTTCAGTGGCTTCTCGCCAGGGCAGGCGTTTCTGACACTGACTGTAAAAGACGCAGCTTTGACGTGTAACTGCAAACCCCATTGACTGCAGAGCTGCCAAATGCAAGATAATGCATATGATGTCGCATGCAGTGGGATAGAACTGGGAGAATCCCAGGCAGACACCATCACTCAGAGTCCTCACTGATGAGGTCCTATACCACATCTAGAGGAACCTCAAATCAATGTGACTCTCCAGCTGGTATCTCCAGCTACATGCAATCCAAATGAGTATTGGTGATACCAAAAAACCAATTAGTTTCTGAATGCATGGCATTCTGACAGAAAAATTCTTCAGATCCAAACTGTAACCACCCTTTTCCCTAAGAATTAATTGACATTCAAAATGTATATACTGTCCTATACTGTCTAAATATAGCACATCATTAGAACATATGCATCGTAACGTTTAAAACTGTTAATTCATTAATTAACCGACTCGTTACATACTTTATATTTAAACCCATTATTTCATTGATTCCAGTGAGTCTGATATTATAACCACATAAACACCAGAGTGTGATTAATATACTATACAAAAGAATGCATTATAAATTCTGCTAATCTTAATCTTAAATAATCTTAAATAATTATTTTAAGACACAGTCTAGCTTAATTTATATTATTTGCATGTTTAGTGAATCAAGGAGTAACTCCTGAGCTAGATCACATTTATACATAGTTATCAAGAATCAAGATATTTTTTTGTGTTCCCCAACCAAAGAAGTGAATGGAATAAATAAGCACTTTACTTATGTCTAGGAAACCTAAAGGTATTTCCATGACAATGAGACAAAAATAAAAAATAGGTTGGGTGAAAGGGAGGGCCGTCTTGGTGATGGATGGGTGCAGGTATGGATTTATTCATGTTCCTGTCAAATATCTACGCGCAATCTATTGAGATGAAGAAGCAGCGGTAATAGCATCATCTGTCATACAGATCTTAAAGAATCAGAACTTTTCACCCTGGTTCTGAAAGCCCAGGAATTCATGAGGCTGAATTATGGATTTCCCACCTCCATTATGAAGTCAAAGGGAATGACCTACAGCGGCGTGCGTAAATGCACCGTCTGAATGGGGAAACGCCTCTGGAGGAAATACTCACACTGTAAGTAATCAAATAATTTAATATCAGTTTAAGTGGGTTCCCTAGATTAAAAGCAGCTGCGCACTGAAACAAAAAGCACATTCCTTGTTTTTTGTAACAGGAAAAAAAGAAAAGGTTTGTATCACATCTCTCATTCGAAATAAATTTGGCTGGTCATGTGAACAGAAACTGCTTGATATGGAATCAAAATATTGAATGTTGTCAGCATAACTTTGTCATATCTGCTTTAATATGAATATAGATGTGAATTAATATTACACATATCTCCCCCTTATTTATTGATTCATCTTTATATAAATAAATCACAATTGCACCATTTCTACTTGAGAGGATTTGAATAGTAGAATATAACATGGTGTTACACTGATATCTTTTTTTATTGCAAAGTAATTTCTTCTTTCTGGGAGACATGATTGACAGTGCATTGTTTTATCAGTGCATAAAGCTATCGTCTTTTTAATGATATTTTATACGAAAGTGTCAGATTAATTGTTCTTATACCGTCACATCCTGGATGAACTTGTTGGGTGTGTGAAATTGCCTCATTTCTCAAAGAAATTCGCCTTCTGTAAAATAAAGCCTTTCATGCTAAAAGCCAGAAACAGGGTTGGGGGGACAGCCCGCTCACATGAAAGATTTCTGCGCTACGTTTTATAGCCCCAAAATGGGATGTTTTTAAGAATCAGGGATTATCAGTCTGTGGTGACAATCAGGCCCATATTGCCAGTGGTTTGATATCTGGCTTAAGCCAGATTCACAAAAAAAAAAAAACCTTCAAGACAAAAAAAAAGAAAAGAAAAGAGCAAGAAGAGCAAGTGTTTTAGCAGCACATCCACCCTTTGCCTGGTGTGACGGTAAATCAGACCCTTGTGCAACAACGGAATGACGAGGACCTGAGCTTCAGGAAACAGCTTTGCGGAGTCAAAAGTGCAGGGATATTTATAAAATTGCAGCAGGCCCATTCAGCACCTGTGCCACACGCTCTGGCCTGGCTGTCTCACAGGCCCTCACACCATAATTAAAAGCAGCGTGTGGAAACGCGCAGGCAGAAATTAACAATGAATTCCAGATGAAAGGGGTGAAAAGAAGTTTACTATTGTTTCATTTTCGAATGCTTCATTAATTTTTGGAGCATATTTAAGGCAAACGTCCAGCAGGAATATAGCGTTCCAACTTCCGTTCCTTTCTTCCCTCCCGCTCTTCAAACAGAGCCAGACAAATTGCGCGGACCTCGTGCGTGTTTTTGAAGATTGCGATCGCATTACAGTCACTCTGTAATCACTGTACAGCCACATGTGCCCCCTTCTGTTTGGAGGATGTTTATTTGTAGTGAGGTTAAAGATCACTGGTAACGAGGTCCTGTGCCTATATCCCCTGTCCCACAAGGCTCAGTTCTTGGTCCTGGGAAGTTCTCCTTCTGAATACGCTTCCTGAGCTGCTCTAAGGTTACAAAGCCCTCACAAAGGTCCCTCTAACCCTGGTGTTAATATCATACACACCCTTTCATTCCGTGACCACTTTCATGGGTAATTTGGACCCATTTATTTAACACAAAATTACAATTTAACGTAAAATCCTGGATGCTTTTGGAAACCATACATTGCAGACACAGGATCCCTTGCAGTTTTTTCCATGTGCTTAACCACTGTGTCACCGGTGCCTCTCCATTATGGCTGTTATTTACTCCTGGGAAACATGGCTCTGGATTCCAGCCGCCCTAAAATCTTTGCTCCCGGGGGGATCTCCCTGACCAGCCTTAGCTGCTCTCCCAAGCTGGACTTGCTTGCAGTGCCTCAGCCGCCATATTTCACATCTCACGCTATCCAAAACTCTGCACATCCGCCCTGCTTTATCTGGCCCCGCCTCCTGCCCAGGCCCCTCCCCCCTCCGCCTTTACCTCGCTACTTGCAGGCCACACCCATATGTAATGGCAGAGCTGCAGGCTCTCTGTACCCTTAATCACAAACAGCCTTTGCAGTGGCGAAGGCCCATCTCGAATTAGGACCACACATTGACTCCAAACCCATAGTGATTTGAAGTCTCTCTCCCTCTCCCACATCCCCATAATTGCCTTCAAGCTTGGAATTTGGATTCTTTTGCTTTTTATATGTCCTGAACTGTACACAAGCTAATTAATTGATAATAATGCCTAAGTTTCACAACTCAATAAAGCAATATCCATTTGTGACTGTCAAAACACATATGAGAAAACATCTTGCACTTTATAATCTATCAAACATATCCTGTCTATATTCTGCACACTCTGTTGAATTTTCTTGGGACCCATGATATTGACATTGATTCAACCGGGTGATTATTTATTGGCAGCTGGTAATAATTATTCCTTACACACATCCATGATGCATTTTATTATTTGGTGCTTTGTGTCAGTGATCCATAATTCAACCCGCATGAAGCTCGCTGCCAACTTGTCATCGATTTTCATTGATGAACCTGGCATGTCACACTTTGATCAAGCTCAGCCTTCAAACCACTCTTTTACTCTCTGGGATAGTTGGGCATCCGAAAGCACAATTTATTATCTGCCATATACAAGCCATCTACCATCTTCGATACTGAGTGAATTATTTATCTGGGGGTTTGTCTTGTGCCAGACTCAGATAAGGTGCCAGTCTGATCAAGTAAGAGGATTTGTAAGATGCGTCCATAATACCTCAGCAGTTGCAAATCTGCCCAAAACGCAGCAATGGCTTCTGCTTTCGCTATTGTCATCAGTCATCAGTTTGAGGCAAAAAAAAAAGGCTCCATCAGCAACTGACTCACTGGGCAAACGGCTAACAGCTAGGAGCTATCTGACAGGATGGATAAGTGAAGCTACCTAGGACAGCCTCCCAGGGAGATGGCCGTAGTGGCTGAGGTCTGAGAGGTGCCCGCTTGCTGCTACAATTACCCAATGAGCAACTTAGCTACCTTCCGAAGCACAAAGCACCAACTGCAGTTTCCAAACTGGGTCAACAAATTAAACATGCATCCATTTTCTGTCACAGAAATATAACAAGCATTTTATTTATGTGTGTATATACACACACACACACACACATTCCAAATTAAACATATACAGGGGGCTTTGTGTACAATGCACAGTAACTGATTTTTACAAATCATGAATATTTTTACATATGAAAATGAACCATGATTATATCGTCATGTTTTTTTTTATTATTATCGGTTGCAGTTTGCAGCATTTGCGTCCTTTCTGAGCCACCGATGCCCCGTGAGCTGTTTGAGTGCCGAGTGCACAGCACCAGTGTCCACAGACTGAGACTAGGCCTGGCTTGGAGCCCAAGTGCCATTCATCAGAGAGGATTTAGTGTGTGCGTGGGTTCAATCATTGAAATAGGAATAATGGTACCTCTCCAGTTTGTAATAATGAATTTTAATACATGCCTTTACAGCTCTCTGAACAGCACAAGATCAGAGCATTGTAATACCCAACCGCGGGGAAAATGATGCCTTTTAATTGCTGGAAGCATGGAGCTATTTATGTCTCATGGATTTCCCCAAATATCAAGCCAATAAACCTTTGAAAGTCCTCAGGAAAAACTGTTGGAAATGCACTCCATTCTCAATATTATGCATATTTTCTCTTTCAAATGTTCATGCAGTGTGCAGATAAATACCAAAACACCCACATCAAACTGAGGGTGAAACAACTTACTGGGCTCAGAGGGATAGCCTGCTTTTGTTTATTTTTAATTTAAATTTTACATAAGTTAAAAAGGAGATGAATTATTCTATATAAAAGAGGAAATTGATTTCTTAAATTGTTTTAATTCCTTTATAAATATGAATTTTAATTAATTAATTGGTTTGACACAAGACAAAATTACTTAACAAATTGCCTTACCTTAAATTGTATTTGATACAAGGGGAAATGAATTAATTATCTTAATTAAGCGCTCCAATCCGAGTGCTTAGACTGCTTATTAGGAGATTAAAATGGCGCTGGCCGTTCAGAAAGAATGAATGAGATGAGGATGAGTGTTTAATGTTCCTCTGACTTTACTCTTGGGGTTCACTGGATCCACAACGAGAGGCACGGCGCTTCTCGGTCACTGATGGGATTTAAGCAAACAACTTAATTAGCAAACATCAAACTTACTCTATCACTCAGCCTCAGGGGCGCCGTAAAGGGGGATGAGGCCTGAGTAACTGGGGCCCTAAAAAATTTGGAACATAATCAGATTGGTCTGAGTATGATATGCAGTCATGGGGCCAAAAATCTCTAGTAGCACCTGTGCTCAGCCTTAACCAGAATCACTTTTGATGCAGTGTCTTAACTATCTGTTACACTTGAAACACATTCAAACAATGCCCTTTTAAACATTATATATATTATCCCTATATATCATACCAGCCCCTTTGAGAATACCATTCTCCTAAGATTATTTTAATCCTTGGAGGACAGGGAGTCGTTCTTCTGTACCTGAAAATATGAAATCCAGCTAATTCTTGACATTTTCTCTGTAATTGTAATTCAAACGCTGTTGAAAATTAAATATGGACCAAGAGCTGCAGAGGGAAATAAATATTTTCACACCTCTGAGACGGTGAGCGGCTACGAACAGCAGGAGTCTGCGTGAGGTGAGGATCCGGATCGGCCCAGTCCGGGTTGCCTTTTAACTCTGTCGCTCTACAGAGCCCAGGTCATTCGCCTCAGGGCCACATTGTGAGTGGTCCATTTGTAGGCATCTGCTTTGGTTGTAATGCCTTCACCCATATAGAGCACAGGGCAGTCCTCCGAACACCGGGGGAGCTGCTGCGAATCCAAGAGCACCACATCAAAGCTCTGCAATGACCAGTGATGCACGAGGGCAAAGCTACCAACTTCTACGAAAGGTCAACCATGAGTCACGTTGACTTCCTGTACTTTTGCTGATGTGTACCTGTCTTTAGGTTTGATTTGCTGTCACCCAGGTGTTTACTCCTGATTTTACTTTATGCCAAAACAGATGTATTTGGGTATAGCTGAAATTAGAAACAGGTATTTTTGTGAGCAAACACCCATTACTGGCCACCAGCTTGAGTAAGTGGGGGATGGATGTGCTGGAAGAGCAGCAGCGCTGATAGCGATGCCCTGTGGAGGTCTCACAGCCATCCTCGGCATGTGCCAGCTTGGTTTACAAAGCCCAGAGCCTGCAGATGATAATCCCTTCATTGCATCCATGCCATCCATGTCAGAAACTCCTTATTGAATTACCCAGATTCATTTGTGACCAATTGTGTGAGTGATTAACTGCTGTATTGGGTGCATGAAATCCAGTACATATTTGTAATCCTCTGAATTTACAAGCCGGCAAGAGGTTGTCAATCACGTACATAGGAACGGTGCAAGAACAAAATCTCTTCCTAATCTTTTGTTTAAGACTTAAGCAACTGCACCATTAAACGAAGTCCAAAAAGCATTTTAGTTGATATGTGATATGGAATGAATCTGCATCCCTTTGGTAGGATGGGCTACATTTTGTTTTAAAAAAAGAGCACGAAAAAAAGAGCGTTACAGACGATGGTTAAGTGGCCTAAGGCAGAATGACATCGATTTCTGCTTTAATTATAATAATACATATTCCAGTCACTTTTCTTCCACCATTACTTTAACTGATGATTCAGATGGTGAGAGATATTTGTGTAATGTAAAAATGTTCATGGCCTTGTTTAGATTTCGCTCCCTTTATATATTTAAATATAGCTGAGCACGTCGTATGTGGATAAGCGGAATTGTGCATTTAATCTGTCTTTCTTCCAAAAATGGCACCGGCCTTTTTTAATGGAAAACGGCAGGCATCTCCATCACACCACAATGCCATGTGTTTGCAATCCCATGTTACTGAACACAATCTTATTTTCACAAGGGTGGTAGCTAAGCTTTTCACGCAGATTGGAGATGTGTTGTAATCCAATCAGCTAAGCTTGGTTTAGGCCCTTCGGTCCTCTACTCCCCCTCAGACACATGCAAACATAAGAGGACTAGACCCTCATACTGGGATCAAATCTGTTCAAGGGAATGATTGGAAACAAACTGGTTTAACTCAAGCATGAGTTGGGGTAACTACTGATTGCTTTCACATTAGCATTTTCCCTGTGTTGGACATGCATATATGCTGATGCAGAGTGGGCGGCCGCTGATGAAAATGGAAATACAGGCCATAGCTGATGTTGACAGATGATTGTGAAGACAGTGAAGACACTGGCTGCGCCATTTACTGCAAATGTGAAGTTTCTGCTTTATTGAGTCGCTAAACTCCGTTTGGGTTACTTGGCTAATAAGTGCATATGGGCGCTAACCAGGGTTGCCAATTCTCACGCATGTTGCCATGACACTCATGCTTTCAGACTCTTATGCTCATGCAAATCTGTATTATTCCATTATAAACCTAAAATTAGCTACATCAAAAGCGTCGGGGTAGTTTGCAAAACTTAGACTATTTACGCACAAATGTGTGCGCAGACTTGTCTCAAATTGAAAATCTCACTCCAACCAGCTGACCAAAGTTCGCAACCTGCTTTTCCTAGCATAGATACAAGAGGTCCACAGAGGAATGGGGCCAAATTCGGGTTTGAATGTATGTCCTGACACACAAAACAGAACTCAATGTTCTATATACTTCCTGTTGCTATGGCTGCGGTGCACAGTGGCTGAGGAGGACCCGATATGACTGCTGTCTTTCTACTCATGGATATTCACGCAACAGCCAGTGGTGCGTTTTGATGTCAGGCTGATGGCGTTGGCTGCACCAATCCGCAGCGCTGCCCTGTAAATCCAGAATCAAAGCAGCAACACGTTCTCTGATTCTGGAATGCGGTAACGCTTCGTATCGCCTTTAACCGAGTTTTGATCCTCGCTAACAGAGTGGGACAGAGGAATTACTAAGGACATACGATTCCTTCAGCAGTCAGCTCTGCAAACAGGCCTCTTTGTTATTAATACAAGTGATGCGGGCTAATTAAACAGATTACCGTGGATTACGGCAGTCGGCAGTCGGGATTCTGTCATTCGTATTTTTCCAGGGCCACACCTTATTGCGAGCGACAGCGGAGCCACACACTGGCAAGACCCCTGTGGTCTTAAGTGCTCGTATAAGATCTCATACCGCTCACCAAGCCTCCGTCCATCAATCCACACTAGAGGCCAAAACTGTGGAAACACCTAGCATTTTTGCAATAATGCTTTAAAAATTACTAAACAAATATTGGCCGTAATGTTTATAAAGAATGTTACAGATATCATACACTGGGCGATTAAATAAGTAACTGGAGTAACTGGAATACAGTTCTGCAATCTCTAAAAACTGGAAGTGTTTCCACAATTTTGGCCACTAGTGTCACTATCGGTTTCCTTACGCTGCCGGGTCACTGCAGCCGTGTTTTTCCATCCAAGCTGCGGTCCAGGGTCCCGGGATAATACCTAAAAGTATAACCTGCCTGGGGAGACCAAGGCATGGTGCTTTATTCTGGATTGAGGAGTACGGTGCTTAGTATGATATGATGCCCTTCAGTCATACAATACCTGGTTTGACAGTGTACGACTTATTAAACCAGGACTGTTTTAGTCCTTAATCTTAAATGAAATGCCCCTTTTAATTTTCAATGACTTTTTTCATGTAAACTTTGTTCAGGAATTCCTTAAGAATACTATTTCTAACTATGCTGGACAGACATTACTCAAGACACATGTAGTTGCTTAGCTAACCATGTTATTATCTTTTTTTAGCCAATTTACACTAGATATTTTTATTCATGTAAATCGTGTTGAGGAAACCACAGGAGGCCCCTTACGGAGCTGAGACTATGGCCTGACTGCTACATTTTCTGCGCATGTGACAATAAATAGCCTTTAGCTGTTTGAAAGAATTAATACAACATTTCGTTTAACTTTCAGTTTTATTAAAACTCATAAATAAAAATTTAGCTAGATAAATTAGTTAACCTGTGCTTCTGAGCCTTTGACATTTAAATCATCCCCACTGTGAATGAGACTTTAAAAGGAATCCACAACAGATATGATGAGTACATCTGATCTTATCTTCCTCTACAGTCACTGTCCAGCATTGATGGTCTGCATTTTTCACAACCGTTGGACTGATTACCTAAAGCTAATTGGACCTGAGCTCCAGACATGAGTAATGGGGGGGTCAGAGACTTAGGGAGGGGGAGATAGCTAAGAGGAAGCATTGGAAAGCAGGCTACCCCCCTGTCCTTCAGGCTTTACTTCCCCCCCCCTCCATCCTAACAGTCTGACTGAGCCACTCACCAAGTCTGAAACTGCAGCTGTGGATTGTGTTGCAGTGCGCTAATTAGGCCGCAGTGTAATTTTCCGAGGACGCCTCACTGCCCTTTACATGGCAATTTAACATTCAAAGGGACGGTAATTGTGCACAGGCATGCTGATCTAGTAATTACCCTGCACTGTGGCTTTGAGTCTTTGTCCCCTGGTCTGTTTTCATTGTATGGACCTTTGCGCACTGAGGAGAGGTCTAAAGTGGTCATGGAGATATGCCCACATATGTCCTCCTGCAGCCGACGCCGGCGTCCAATCCGCTGCCAGAGAGCGCCTACCAATGGGGATGCTCCACATCAGGGCTGCGTTAGCAATACCTCATGCTGTGTCCTTTTACACTGGACTCTGAACATCAACCAAGTGGGAGCGTTGTGGTTTCGCAAAGTAAAATATTAATCAGCCCCATCTGTGAAAAAAATATCAAATGAAGAAAAATGTTTACAGCACTGGTGACCATTCTGTGTAAAAGACTAGGGCGCAAATGACAAGTGACAGGGATGGTTTTACGGTCCCTTGTGGGCTACTGCAGTTGATCTGCGTGACCTTAATTAAACACACGAAATCGAAATAGCCAATCATTTTCCCCAATTCAACAATTACATTGCGCTTGAATGAAATAATTTTGCTGGCCGGAGACTCTGCTTCACAAGTAATTAACTTGCTCTTAAGCTGTATTTTCTGGTTTAATTCCCACATGAGATCAAGGATAAAGGATTGATGAGTTAGTGCTAAGAAGATTAAAAGTAGAGCTGGATTTGAAATCTCTGTTCTTTTTGAGAAATCATAAAAAAAACACTTTGATCTGAGACAAAAAAATATGGAATTTGAAAACGGTGCAATGTGAGATAGGCAAATGATTGTAATAGATGGCAGGGCTTGCAGTGTTATACAGAACAGCACGGTACAGAGATGGAGATTACTGCAGAATGTTTAAACACGCATAGCAGCCCTTTGCTCGGGACAGCCGCCTTTGATATAATATTGTATTCGTCCACTTCTTAAAATATGAATTGCGTCTTGCATTCAAAAGGGGGAAATCGCTCTTTGCTGGAGTTGTTACCATTATTACAGGACAGAAACTCTGTGTCAGGTGGGTTTATATGTTCATGAAAGACATTCTTCAAAGTGACAGGCCATCAATACCGAAGGTGTTCATTTTTTCATGGTCTTTGGGCCTAGAGGAAATGCTATTAAAAAAAAAAACAACAAACAGTAAGTGGATCCAGTTCCCGTCTCAGCCTGACATTTGGCAAAGTGCTTTGATGACTCTGCAAGGAATTAACCGGAGAAAATGAAAGGTGTAACGGACAGTGAATGATGCCAGGGAAGGACTGGAGATTGTTTGGAAGCCAGTTACCCTGGAGTTTAGACATCTGGAAGTAAATGCAAGAGGCGGTGTAATGGAACCATTGTCTCTTGCCTTCCTCTGCCTTCAGGAAAGGACAGTGTGATAACGCCATTCGCTGTTTGATTAGACCATGTGACCTGCACTTCTGGTGTTCCATCGTGGGTGGTTAGGCCATTTTCAAGGGTTGTGTTTCAGAGGTGTGTGTGGAGGGGTGGACCCGAAAGAGCAGGATGTTTGCAAAAGTGAAACAAAGCACGCTCCCCCCCCCGCTTTGCAAAGACACCAGAGACTCAGGACCATCAGTCAGGCAGAGTGTGTGTGTGTGTGCGTGTGTGTGTGTGTGGATAATGATTTTATTACATTGTGGGGACCAAATGTTCCCCACAATGTAATAAAAACCTGTTATTTTGAAGTTATGGGGAAAATTTTTCCGGTCCCCACAAAGATCTTTGAATGCAATCAAAAAAGTAAAATTGCCAAAAATCTCATATTTTGTTTGGTTACTTATGATTAAGGTTATGGTGGGTAGGGGTTAAGGTCATCATGTTGGGATTAGAGCTTTCCCCATAGAAATGAATGGAGAGTCCCCACAAAGATATAATTACAAAGCTGTGTGTGTGTGTGTGTGTGTCTGAGTAGGTATACAGAGAGCAGGTGCCTGGCTGCTCTAATACCCAAACCTCTGAGCTCACATCTGCCACAGCTGTCAGCGTCCGGCTTTTCAAAAGGACCTTGTGTGATAAATGGAGCCATTACATCATTTCTCGTCTCTTCAGATGCAGACTCTGCACAGCTCTCTGCTGTCTCTTGGTGTCCAGGTCCTCTCCAGCAAGCACTGAGCATCACCAGGTCAACTGAGCTTGAGGACATATCAAACTTAAATGTCCGATAACAAGTTCTAGTTAAAAATGTGGAAAAGTCTGAGATTCTGCGGTATAATCAAATAGATTTTGCCAGAAGATTAATAACTAACAGAGATACTATTGTATATATTTTCTTAATTCTTCTACATCATCTTTAGTAGAGTGGAACAACTTGTCCTATAATTTGTGAAATCAAAGCCCATGAAACAGGTTGAAAAGGAAATTGCTGGTGTTTTCTGGCCCTACTGAGCCATACTTGGTATCTTAGAGACATTTCTATTAATCTCAACCAGTTTAATGAACAAAGGGCCTCTTTGCCAAGCATAGGATGTGGATTTTAATATTAAAGCAAGAGAAAATCCTGTAGCATGTCCACACATACATGTTGTTTCTTGTTGAGCTTTTTGCACCGGGCAGTGTGGCGTTTGCCAGGAACCTCACCGTTTGGTCTTTGCACACTTTGCACTCTTTCCACATCTCACACTGAGTAAGCGATGGGGACCCAGTATGTGTCCAATGACATGTTTGGAGACTCATACTCATACAAGAAAAAACATAGGATGTTCACAAACATGAGTGATCGTAGAATTTATTGACAATTTTTTTTTTTTTTTTTATCCCAGGGATCAATTAACATGATGAATATGTGAGCATTTAAATCCATTGCCTGTTTTTGAAGAGAACATTAACAATTTCAATGATTTTATTTTTTTCTACAGCTGCACCTTGAATTCTGCATAGATGTTTTCCTTCTGAGGAATTTATCACAGATGTGTGACGACAGATCATGTAAAAAGGAGGACATGAAAGTTGTTTTGGCTACATCCCGATGCTTCTTGTACTTCTAAGACTAATGAAGGATAAGGATGAGGTCCGCAATTGATTTTAATGAGCTACTCTTAAACATCAACCATAAAAATAATCTGGATGTTAAGAGTTATGTATGTAGTTGGGTTATAGGAGTAAATTTATAGATGAATCCTGGACAGCCTGCTGCCTTCAGCACCTGGCGCCCGTCAATATTATAACACAGACATAAATTTGAAAGTCTTTCATGTCAGTAAATGAAGGACTCTATAAAACGAGGATATTTTTCTTCAGTGATCTTTAAAATGTTCCAGGAAGATGTCAGCCCAAGAATTTTTGTTCATTACCATATAAGCACTTCGTTTCTGGGTTTGAAGACTGTAATTTAATGATCTTGAATAACACATTTGTTTTCCTACTGCCCATACCTCAGCCGAATAGGAAAATTATATTTTACGGGAAAAAAAAACGGCATTAATCAGCAGCATGGAACAGTAACTCAACTCTCCTCTTGTATCCAGGACAAGGTTCACTGTTTGTTTGGTTTCTTCCACAGGAAAGACTTCAGAATGCCTGTTTATTTCTGGGGAGGAAGAGGGTTGAAGGCTAGGCCATTCTCCATGTATCAAGCTCACAACTACTTCCAACATGATCTTATTAACAGGAGCAAAAGCAAACAAACCGCTCTCATTGGGTAAAGCCATCTAGAGGAGAGCCCCGGGATTCGCTCAGCCGCTTAGCCTAACAGGGGCGAGTCTCTGAGACTCGTATGAAACGCATTCGGTTTCTCAGAGACCAAGTCTGGCTCATCAAGTGTCACTTTATGAAGGGCCACTATTGTTTACTGTAAAACATCACTTCTCATAAGATCTGAGGTACTTTTGCGAAGTGACACCCAAACAAGCCCAGATACTATTTAATGGACTTAACCTGGCCAGTCCACACTCCCGTTCTCCTTCCCATCCTCTTTGCTTGCTGCTCATCACCTAATCTGTGCGCAGAGGGAATTGATCAAAAATAGGGACTGATTTAAGGGGCCTGAGCGCCGGCTTGCAAACCACTTACACGATGATAGTAGGATTAATGAGGCATAGTTTTGCATGAGGTGAAGAGAAAGAAAGTTCTAGATCTGAGAGTAGAAATGGCAATAAAAGATGGTGGTTGGCTCTGCTGGTCCTACCAAGCTGAATATTAGATTTGACCCACAGATTTTATGTGATATTAACAAAGTAAATGATGAATCAGGCCTGCAGAAGTGATTGTTTGTCTGTCTCTGGGTGTAATGCAGGGATTGGGTAAGAATGAAAATGGTTTCAATAAGAAATATCATGTCCCTTACAATTCGTTCCTTCATCTTAGTCATCAATGAATTCATTCAGTGATCTGCCCATATATTTCCTTAATCTGGATGATGCACTGGCTTCTTTCTGCTATCTATTCTCACAAATGGCCCTGACAGAGTCATGTAATGGAAACACATTGTAATACATGCGTCCAGTGGGTCTGAACAGACAGGGGGAACAAATCAAATTAAAACGAAAGCTGAGAGCTACGTTTACACTATAGGCCTCCGATCTTCATTACCGTCCCTGTGATGAAGTGTTTAAAGTGAGCAACGAAATCAACAATAAATCAGTGTGGCAGTCATCCAAGTGAGGAGACGTTCAGGCATTCTACTTGGGTGCAGAAGGCTCAATTGAAAAAAAAAATACATATTTATGTGATTTTTTTTTCTCAATCAATTAAGCAGTGAGATAATATTTAATTAAGGTGTTTAGCTAAAATTCTCCATTAATGGGTGATTAACAATGCTAATTAATCAACAACCATTAGAATGAAAAAATTAAACCCTTTGAGAGGAATTTTTTCTATGAATATTTTCCCAGTTTCCACCATGGGGGAAATATTTCCTTTCCTCATGTTGTCTAAGACATTTCTGAGTCTCTGAGCACAACATTTACGCCTAAAGTCCTGTTCTGAGCCAGTAGGTTCAGTTCAGTTCCTCTCGTCCCCTTTCTCTTGTCTTTGTCTTATCTTTAGCTAACCTGGCCGGTTTGGGTTTTAAAAAGCACCACAGGTCTGTGGCACTTATGCACGCACACACTTACGGGTGTCAAAATAACACGCCCGCGCGTGGGAAGGCGCGCAGCTGCTCGTCGCGATATGTATGGGGCCTCTCTGGGCCCCTGCTCACTGCTACCGGCGATGGTGATGTCAGGTAAAAGCTCCGGCCTGCTTTGACGTCCCGTGGGAGGCTGCGTGAGCGCATCGGGCCAATTTCCTCCCGGGCCTTTTGGTGAGAGGCGGAGGGTGCAGGATCGGGGGATGAAAGCCCCCCCCCCCCCCCCCCCCCCCAACAGCGTGATTCCTATCCGAGTGACGTGGACAAGCCCAATGCCGATTGGTCGGCCCGCCAGCTTCCAGGAAAAATGGGGGTAATCTCCTCCGACCTCTGCGTCGCTTGTGCGTAATCTCCCAGGGCCTCGCTGCTCCACGGTAATCACAGTCTGAGGTCTTACGGCTCTGGTCATGTGTTGTAATCCCCAGAGATATGGACTCCAAAGGCCTTTTTCCTGGAACCTTTGAGCTCCACGCCCACAGCCCGTCGCGCCCCGGAGAATGTCCACGGGGAAATATCACTGTGAATCGTACATGGATACAGGCGTTGGCGCCTTGCTTCATAGAGAGCACCTTAAGTATTAAAGGTGCACTGATTCACCATAATCATTTGTGCCTCATTACCAGCTGATTAGGGTACGGGAAAGGTGTTTGTGCGCGTGCATTTTTGTCTTTCACCCTCTTTAGGGAAACTATTTATTTAGGTAAATAAAACATTTAAATGTGGGGAAAATGAGAACATGATATGTAAATACTACATTTTATGCTGTATTACAAATTCAGTATGAATTAAATCCCTGTAATGTCAGTCTCTGTAATCTTCCAGAATGAAATGTCAGCCTTTTTTTTTTGGGGGGGGGGGGGGGGGGAGTAAATCTTCATACCCATCATAAATATTAGGCAAATTAATGTTTAACTGTTTTTATTAAGTATTGTCATTAAATATTATTTGTTTTTTTTTGTAGGGTCAAGTTGAGTTTCATTTGTCCTTACCTTAACTCCAGCCCTTGGGTTATCCTAACCATAACCCTTAACCCCACCTAATAAAGTCAACTTGACACTTCTTAAAACAAATGACACTTCACAACAGCCATAAACATTAATAAAATTTTATAAGTGTGTCATGTGACACACACACACTAAGACAGACACACATTCTCATACACAGACTAAAGTAGTGAATTATTTCATCATGAGGTAACACTGTGGATTAAAAAAAAACTGTCCAAAGAGTCCATGGAATGGTAATGGGCGGTAACCATTGGTATTTATTGGTTCATGCAACGTGAGATAAAAGTTTGAACATGTCCCAAAATAAATTTTAAGAGAAAAGTTTAACAATGTTACCTGTATATACAGTATATGTATTGTTTATAAGTAATTTCTTAAAATGTGGTGCAATGCTGAACCGAATCACGTATGCAGTCTTATCCTTCACATGTGAAACTTTTAGCTATATTGGAGTCAGTGAACATGCTTCCGAATAGTTCCCCCATACCCTCATTCGAATTGTACGAAAGATGGCTAGCTGTGGTGTTCAGGCACCAGAGAACTTCATCTCGAGAGCCGACGTTGGTGACAGTAAGGTCTGCTGTCTGTCTGCTGCAGCCGCTGCGGTGCTAGTCACACTAGTTTGCCGCTGAGGTGGTGTGATGGTAATGTTTGTGCTCATAGCTGACCTTATGTTTGCATTTGCTCTGGTCCGTGTAGCATCACCGAACAACAAAATAGGGAGCTGCTCCCCCCGCACGCGAATCCGCTGTTGATGACTGGCAGATTCCCGGTGAGATTTGATCGCGGTAACGCCGTTCCAGGTTAGATTTAGAGTTTTTTTTTTGCATGTACTGCAGTATGCTTTCCAGTCATTCCCCATGACCGGCTTAAGCCAGTCTTTAAATGACCGGTTATCAAGCCAACTTTTAGTAAACTTTCATTTCCCCGCTTCACCGCCAAGTCGCTACTAGCTAATTTCAGAGCCTCTGCTAATATCAACACGTTAGATCACCCTGGCTCAACTGAGGTAAAAGGCGGAGAAATAGCGTCAGCGTCACTCTAATAGGCTATTAATTCCGACTCAGGTCCAGCTAGCACGTATATCATACATTTAATTAGATGAAGTTTCTTATGTTCTTAAAACACGTAGACAAATGGGAAACTCATAATATATTGAGGTGGATGATCACCTTGATATTCTTTTTCCTAAATATATCACAAAAATCACCTAGTTCCAAAGGTAGCCCATCCAATTATGTTCAAAGTGAAGTGGATCTAGGGAGGCGGATTCGTGCACCCAATCAGCGAAAATCATATTTACAGTTAGATAATCAAGTAATTAATTTTGTAATTTATTTCTAGTTTTTCCCCAAGTTCTGATTAATGCAATATTTTGAGGAATTCCTGCAGTGTTCTATTTATAAAGAACACCACTTTCTCTCATGCCGCAGTCAAGCAATTGCTGCATGGAAGGAATAATCAATTCTTGAGCCATTGCTGACAACCAGTCAGGTGTTCTGGCACCTATTAGGTCACACTTAAGCTCTCCCTTGAGCAATCTCGTAAATCATACTTCAAGAAACATATGCAGAAAAACAAATACCTTTCGTGAGATATACCTTAGAGTCTCTGCTAAGAGTGACCATTATCAAGAAACTGGGCCCAGCTGGTTAAAAAGACTGGCTGAGCCCAGAGATAGTCAACCTGTCCACACACAGACAAAAGTATCCATGCAAGATTCGTCTGTGTCCATAGCAAGATATTTTAAATGATAAAAAAAATTATATAGGCTTAAATTTTAAAGACCATGTCCGTGGTAAAATTGCATTTTGAACAAAATGTCAGAATTCACCATGATATTGGCCCCCAGTTATTTCAGCTTCTTATTCTAACAGCTCTAGGGGCGTAATGATATTAATACACAAATCTATCCCACTACGGATTGAACAGGTATTTAAGGATGCCAGTGGGAGATTTATAACCATATAAGGTTCTCTTCTTTCTACACAGTTAAACTTGATTAATATATATGAACCTAATAATGATGATGCCACATTTTACAACAATCTGTTTCTGAAAATTGCAGCAATGCCAGGCAAATACATAATTGCTGGGGATTTTAATTGTGTTCTGGATCCAACTATAGACAGATCCATTGGTTTTGATAATATACAAAATGAAGGAAAATAATACATTACTTCATGAAAGAACTGAACTTAATGGATATATGGAGACATTTAAACCCATCAAAGAAAGAATTTTCCTGTTACTCTGGTACGTACAAAAGTTATTCAAGAATTGATTATTTTTTGATATCCTTGGAGCTCCTCTCTAATATTAGAAACTGTATTTATAATGGTGTAGTTATCTCAGAACGTGCAGCTATATCCATGGCATTTGTGCAGCCAAATTTAATACGTAAATACTCAAATTGGAAATTTCAGGTAAAATGGATGCAGGATCTTAAATTTCTAAAGTTTTTGGGAGAACAAATTGATATATATTTTGAAACTAATACTTATCAGACTTAGATGGGAAATTAGATGTGAAGCATTCAAAGCATTTATCAGAGGTCAAATTATATGCTATACAAGTAAAAAGACAAAAGAAACAAGAACTGCTTAGAACTTTGGAATCCAAAATTAAATAGCTAGAAAAGGACAACTTCCGGGAAGAACATAAAAAACTTGAATCTTTCAAACAATTATTACTACTTAAAACCCAATAACAAAATAACAGCTGATAAGGCAGCTGCAAATCTGGCAAGACTCAAACAGTCCTACTATGATAAAGGAGAAAAACCAGGCAGGCTACTTGCATGGAACATCAAACAACAACAAGCAGAAAAGATAATAACTTGTATTAAAGACTCAAAGGGTAATACCATAGTTGATCCGCTAAAAATTAATATAAGTTATTATGAAAATCTTTAGAGGTCAGATTATAATATTAGTGCAAACATCCAGAAAGATTTTCTAGACAAACTTAACATTCTTAAGGTGCCAGAGGAAAACAAGAAAACTCTAGATAAACAGCTAAACACAGTTGAGATTTCAGAGGCCATAAGTGCATTAAACGCTGGAGAGATGGCAGGGCCCGATGGCCTTCCAACTGATTTATACAAACATTTTAAAGATAAACTAATAAATCCTCTTTACGAGATGTATAAGGAATCGTATATAAATGGCTATATGCCCCCATCAATGAGATAGTCTTTAATTATACTGCTTCCAAACCCAGGAAAACCCAATACAAAATGCAAGAATATGCGACCTACAAGTTTAATAAACACTGACACTAAAATCCTCAGCGGCTAGAGAGAGTGCTTGCTGGTATAGTTGGGGATGATCAAAACGGGTTTATAAAAGAAAGATATGGCTTCCATAATTTATGAAGGGTCCTCAATATTCTATACAATCAAAAGGAAGAGCGTGATACGGCTCCTTTTGCTGGATGCAGAGAAGACCTTTGATAGGGTTGAGTGGCCCTATCTTGCTGAGATTACTCATCAATTCGGACTTGGAGATAATATGTGTCATTGGATAAAATTACTACACCTTAATCCTACGGCTCGAATATTAACAAATGAAGTAATATCCGAACCCTTTGATATTACAAGAGGATGCCCTCAAGGCTCACCATTGTCTCCATTGTTTATTTTGGCAATAGAACCATTAGCAATGGCAGTTAGAGCTAGCACACAAATACAAGGTATCAAAATTGGTAATAGGGAACATAAAATCTCTCTACAGATGATGTAATTCTGTTTCTAAAACAACTGGACACCTCTATACCTGCACTGGTAGACTTGATTGACTGGTTTGGCAGATTATCTGGATATAAAATAAATACCTCAAAACCTTCACTTATGTTACTCAATGAAACTGAAAGACAAGAATATGTATCTACTTTTAGACAAACAACCAATTTTACTTATTTGGGCATTAAAAAATATAGCACCAGCAAATTACGGACCATTATGGGATTCAACACTTGGATCTGTAGAAAGATGGGCACACTTGTCTATCTCTTTGATAGGAAGGATAAATATAGTAAAGATGAACATATTGCCTAAATTTTTATATTTATTCCAAAATATTTCTTTGGCACCTCCAAAAGGTATGTTTGCAAGACTTAAACAACTCATTACAAAATTTATATGGAACAAGAAAGGTCCTAGAGTTTGATTATCACTGCTATATCTTTCATTTGATACAGGGGGATTAAATTGTCCAAATTTCTACTTGTATTATCAAGCAGTGCAACTCAGAACAATAATGTTCTACTTCTCTAATTACGTTACTCCAGCATGGCTGGATATAGAGTCACAGTCTGTTCAATTACCGCTACATCTGTATCTGTATTCAGATAAGATGGAACACTTAGAAAAACAAACAGCCCATTAGTGTTGTCAAAAGACCCGGTACTTCGGTACCAAGTCGGTACTAAAAAATTTAAATGTTACGGTACCAGGTTTTCTGAAGTACCGGTGGTACCGAGCACCCGGTCAACCCGGTTCTTGCTGCGCTATCCGATAGGTGCGTATTGTGCAGTTGCGTCTTCTTCGTAAAAGCACAGAGACATGGCGACCAGCGGTGCTGCTGATGAGGCGGCTCTGAATCCGCTCAATCAGAACTCGAACTTTTTAGGATTCGATCCGGAGTCCGGAATGGATTAAGTTCGAGAACCGAGGTACCACTATAAAAGCCATTAAGAAAAAAATGCTCTTCTTGTTTTATCCTGTTCATTTTATTTTAAAATGCTTTAAAAAAAAACATATTTTGGTCTAATTAATTAATTGGTTTTCCAATAAGTACACCAAACTTTCCAATACACATATACTGCATTAGTTGCTGGTAATTATTACGAGCAATGACATCGGTAGAGACGTAAGTCAGTATATCTACTATTCTTTTACAAAATGGCACACCCCAGACGTTGAGACAAACCATTGTGTGAGTACTT
>JAODJU010000039.1:11993586-12004459 GCA_026776725.1 Gnathonemus echidnorhynchus
CCCCCAAACACACATGCGTGCTTTTGGGGGCAGGTGCAATACAGCATTGTACCTGAAGCCAGCTGACATAATTGTATCAATGCTAACAAGAGAACACAGTTGCAGGCCGTGTAATCTTACGCGTGGCGACAAACAGATCGCGTCGGTGCTGCGACGCAAACATAGACGCCCGGAAACAGAGAGGAAACGCAAGCTGGAAGGGAAGTGGAGTGACGAGCCCCATGCCTCCTAAATCAATATAATCAGTATTCCGAAGGGTAAAATCTGAACTGCATAGCAGCCTTTAAATTAATCCTATAAACTGATGGTTAAATTATAGCGAAGGGCCCGCCAAACAAAGGGGAATGAGCTCTGCTGCTTAAGCCTGCATAGTAACCCCAGCGGAGTTAAGATGAAGGCTGAATTACAGGGTCAGCTGGGACTTTTTACTCTAATTTTGTAAAAGATAATTCACTTATCCGTCTGTAAAATTATCACACTAAATGACTCCAGTAGTCAGGTGTAAAAAGAAAAAATGTAGTATACTACTGTTTTTTTTTTTTTTTTATGTTTTTATACTTGGAAAATAGCACAATAATTGTATATTTTTAAACCCAATGCACACATTTCAAATTCATTTGCTGTACATCTTTTGCTAGGAATTTGTGCTTTTTTATGTTAATATTTTAGAAAATTTCAGCTGGTTAGAAATGCAAAGGACTGTCTTTAAGATACATATGAATCCGATTAACTTTTCACTGTCCCGTGTCGAGTCACCATAGCAATTAACACTTGACATAGTAGGAGATTAGACCATACACAGTATGTGCTGATATTAAACCCAGAACTATTTATCAAATATGTCCACTGCAATATATCAATCCCTATTCCAGTGGCTAATCCAGTCCAGGGGGCCATCGCAGGACACAATTCACAGGCACCAATTAGCCGTTCTGCTCATCTTTAGACTATGGTAGCATTACTGCAAATCACTGTCTCTGTTAGCAAACCCGTAGAACAAAGGAAGAACCCAGTGACAGACCACGTCACAGCAGAACAAGCTAAAAAAATCCATATAAACTGTGTATGTGTATATATATATTTATACACACACACACACTCACATACATCTATATATCTTCATATATATGTGTGTGTGTGTGTGTGTGTGTATACATGTATATAAACATCTGTACACGAGACAGTCCATGGTGCTGGTTGTCCTCTTCATGACATCGTCTCTAAGGACACTGCAGAACTTCCTCTTTGAATTTGGCCATGACCTCTTGCAGCACGCAGCCCCTTAGCCTCCTCCTATCACAGGCTTGGTATTTCGCCCGTCCACATCACAGCCCCAACTAATGACTTTTTTTTTGTGTCGTAGGCTTTCTGGCGATACACCCCTTAAGTGCTGCAGTGTTAGCTTCTGCTTCCCCATCTGGAAAAACATCTGTAGCAGTCATGCTGTCACTTGAAAAAAAACTAACTGCCAAACAAGTGGATCCCAATGACACCCACCAAGTGCCGCTAAAGCCTGACATTGTGATAAGGCTTAGATCACATTCCACAATTTCATGGTGTAAAGTCCCACTGATATAAATAAGATATTAAAAGACAAAAAAAAAAGAATTCATCTATCCATCCGCCTTCAAAGATTATTCCAGACAAGGTCACAGAGAAAAGAAATGGATGCATAATTACATCATAAAAGAGGTTATAGGTTTTGAAATGGTTTATTTAAAATAGAAGAAAATAGAACATTTATACAACGTCCAGGTCCCTTATACATTATATGTTAGAGAGTTTGGTAGTATCTGTAATGACGGTAATAGCAGAGTGGACGGGGGTCGGGGGGGGGATTCTGGCCTTAAATTCTAGTCTCTTGTAACCGGAAACCCTCAGACAACCATAGACCCGGGGACAGAGACAGAAAGGCGAGTGGATGAATCGGGAGCAGTTTTTCCACAGATGGGAGAGGATGCGATGTTTACAAGGGTAGTGCACTCTCCCTAGGGAAAGAGGAATTACATTTTTTTTAGCCGCACAAATTAAGTATGCAAGTCTGCATGGAAATCCTCCTCCTACCCAATGTGATTAGCTGCTTGTAGCTGCTCTCCCTTTCTCAGCGCGCAGCTGAATCCCCCAGCAGTGAATGCGTAATCGCCGAGGTAGTCAGCGGCACCGGCGCTAATCGGCTAAATTAAACGGAGGTTAATTGATGGGACGCTTTCGTGATTAAAGGCATGCCGGCGCTGACGTGGGGGGGCTGATGAGTGGGAGTGCGAGCCGCCCTCTTTGTCACGACTCCGGGGCAAGAGCGGGGCGCTGCGTCGCCGACGAATAACGGCCCTCCTTGGCGCACGTCATCAATACTCAAACAAACGCTACGAAAATAAGTCTGCGCGGGTGCTGAGGCATGTGATTGCAATTCATAATTCTGGGCTTGTAGAAGACACCAGTTTAAACTACACAGGGATTTGTGTAATAATCCATTATGTATATACATTTTAAACTACGAAACAAAGAAAAAATCATTTATGGTGCATTCCAAACATTTAGCAACATTGTTGACTGCTGATGGGATAATTTTTTTTTGACGTTCGTTTACGAAGGTGTTATTTCAGCAGAATTATTTCTGCTCGATGGGATCCTTTGCCCTTTATATCAAAAGAAATACAAGGAATATTCTAGACCAGTGGCCTGTACTACGAAGCGGAGTTACTGGCTTATCGGGGTAACTTGTCGGATTTAAGGTAGTCTGGGCAAAATGTAAGTGAACGAATATGAAGTCCATTTAAACTGTAGTACCTTAAATCTGACACGTTACCCTGATAAGCCAGTAACCCCGCTTTGTAGTACAGGCCCCTGCTGTGTGCCATTTGAGCTGTTCAATTTACCTTGGTCCTAATTAACATTACTAACTGGGTCTCTCTGTGTGTACACTGATCAGCCATAACATTAAAACCCTGAGAGGTGAGTAACATTGATTGTCTCATTACAATGGCACCTGTCAAGGGTGCCATTATATATTAGGCAAGTGAACAGTCAATTCTTGAAGTTGATGGGTAGGAAGCAGGAAAAATGGGCAAGCAAGGATCTGAACGACTTTGCAATGGGCCAAATTGTGATGGCTGGAGTCAGAGTCAGGGCATCTCCAAAACCACAGGTCTTGTGGGGTGTTCCCAGTATACAGTGCTCAGCACCTACTAAAAGGGGTCCAAGGAAGGCCAACCGGTGAACTGGTGACAGGGTCCCAGCAATGGGAGCAATGGTTAGCTCGCCTGGTATGATCCCATGCGAGAGCTACTGTAGCACAAATTGCTGAAAAAGTTAATGCTTGCTGTGATTGAAAGGTATCAGAACAATGTATCACAGCTTGCACTAGGATACACTATTGGATGAAGGCAAGCCAGTGAAGGCAGTGTGATGCTCTGGACAATGTTCTGCTGTGAAATCTTGGGTTCTGCCATTCATGTGGATGTTACTTTGACATGTACCACCTACCTAAACATTGTGGTAGACCAAATAAACGACTTCATGGCAACGGTATTCCCCGATGGCAGTGGCCTCTTTCAGCAGGATAATGTGCCACACTGCAGAAATTGCTCAGGAAAGGTTTGAGGAACATGAAAGAGCTCAATGTGTTGACTTGGCCTCCAAATTCCCCAGATCTCAATCCAATCGAGCATCTGTGGGATGTGCTGGACTAACAAGTCACAGAGGTCTCGTGGAAAATTATAAAACGTTGTCACTGCTTATCTGATGTATTTATTTAATAGAACTTTGAATACAGACCACGAACCCTTGTTGAGGGCTCTACAGTGGGATCCCCCATGGAACCTGCAGCCTCATAATGACAGAATAGTTTAGTTATTTTGAGGAGACCTGAGGCCGGAACAACCCATGTGGGAAATTCTGCAAAAGGTTATAGAGTGATGGCAGAAACCAATCGGGGTTTTGCAGTAGAAGCGGAAGACATAGTAATGAATGACATACGTGGAGTAAGAGGGAAGAATGGTAAGACATGGCATTAAAATGGAGAGTGCCAAGGCAGCGAGCCAGACCATAAACAACCAGACCGCCATTTTAAAATTCTGAGTAACTGACTAATAGCACGGCTCTGTGGTCAAATTTGGTCTCAGCTTCTTCTGAGAAACAAGGGAAGCCCCCAGAAGAAAGACCTCCCCCAGAAGAGTGTCGGTGAAGCGGACTTTCAGAAGTGGTACAAGACCCTGTATGGGCCATTGGACTCTGAGACTGACAGCACAGGGAAGCGCTCATAAAAAAAGCGAAACAACCCAGAGAGTGATTTGCAGTAATGGTGCCAGGCTAGAAGCGGGCCGTCTCTGTGTGGATTTGAGGAGTATAAACATGGCTGTCAAAAGAGAAAGATTAATGCTGCCCACAACAGAGGAGATGCTCTTCGAACTGTCATGTATCTCAGAGTTGTGTTCACACGCCGTAGGATGCTGCGAGCGAATTCTGGCATTCCAGCGCAAAGCGAGAGCTCGAGACTGACCTTCATCACACCCTTTGACAGATTTTGCTTTTACCAGCTCCCTTTTAGCAAGCCACAGAAAGCAGACACTATTGTTTGCCTGTGTTTTGGGGGGGCAAACAATGTTATTTATTTTTAAAGAGCTATAAATTAAAAATGATAAGAAAGGGACACTGTAATTAATCATAGTGTGAAACAACAATGGACAAAACTTTTCAGGTGAGCCTATGGGCATATCTGAAAGTTTTCAGAGTGTTGTGATAATGGCAGATTTTTTTGGTCACATATGTTTTGGGTAAATGAAAACGTTTAGCATTTCATGAATGTGTTTATCCAAGCTAATGTCATCCATCGTCGGATGGCTGCTTGAGGATTTCACACCATACCCCAAATCACAGGAAAGCTATATTCATTTTAGGTGTGTCTCTGGGAATTGTCCTGAGCAATTTAACTGGCTTCCAGGGTGTGATTTTTCTTTCGATGAAGTCTACAGGATGAAACGTATTAAACGTCTCTTCACAGCTTATCAGCTACTGTCTCAATTCAACATTTTACTGGAGTGTCTCCAATCTGAAATTGCACAGTCTTCACTAACAGCTGAATTATTGACTGACCACAGGAAATAGAAAGCCCTTCCCCTTCCCTGTGATTGATTTCTCTTACCAATTTATTTTGGTGTAGACCTGGTGCCCCATTTTGCTGTGGCTGCTACACACGGTTGCATTGCCAGGCCAGGTGCATCTCCAGCTTGTCGCACTGATGTTACTTGGCGTCGGGGTCCTGTAGCCTTCTCCTGAATATCTCCCTGCCTACCACACCCGCCACCAGAATACTATCTGCAGGTCCCGCGGCTATGCTAGTGCACACGGTAATTGTAGCTTTTTTTGAGTTCCTTGTCTATAATCCCCAGAATGATACATTCATGAATGCACGTATCCGCATTTGCAGTAAAATCACAGGGTTCACTGATAAACAATTTTCTTCCCTCATCTTCATGAATCCCTTTTTGGCATGTGATTTCTCTCGCATTTCCAGAAGAAGGGCGATTCTCTTTGCTCAGGTTTTCCTCAAACATTTGGAAATGGATTTAGAAAATGGCCATAGATGTACAGGGAGATTCCTTAACTGGCTTGTGCAGCCCAGCTTGCTGTGTCTGGTTCACACAGTTATTCTGATTTTAACGACACGCTCTTCGTGGTGATTCAAACCACGCAGGTTTTCCTATTTTGCATTCACAATGTTTCCCTGTGCGGTACATTTTCATAAAGGCCATGTTGAACCTCAGTAATGACAATCCAGGTGGACAATGGAAATTCAAATATGAACACCTAATACTGAAACCTTTAATTAAGAAATCAGTTAAAACGTAAATGCAAATCGGGAGGCAGAAATGTTAAAATGATTATGTCGGTTTTGGGAATTCAGATCCTGAATCCAGTTCTTTGTTTAATGATTAGCTTAGCGGCATTAAACACATCGCCAATTTTCACTAAAGTCAATATTAGTTACTCGGATCTAGCAAATACCAGAGGTAACGGCTCGGATCTGAAAGCAAATTATCTTTGTAGAGGCTGAGCTAATGCTAGGCCTGTACCTGCTGTCTTTAAGCAACGGTGGGGGCTGGGATCTTTAACACACCACATAAAGCATCGAAAACTGATAAAGCACCTCCCTCTTCAAATGTCTTGTCTTTTGGCGAGCAGCTGTCGTGGTAGAGAAGGAGAGAGCGAGAGTGGGAGGGAGGATTAAATGAGACACATGAAAGGCAAAGGGGGGGAAAAAGTAGTTATTTATTGCATACATTACTGGAGTAAAATATGGTCCTCCGTCAGATACAAAGGGAACGGCCCAGTGATACATAACCTTGTGAAACAAATTGTTCATAAACTACCTGTTTACTTGTTCAGAATTCTTGGGCCACATATTTTCTTGTTAGTCCTTCCGAGCAGCATCAGCCGGATAGATGGACATGTTGTCAGACCCTGGCCGTAATGGAATAGATGTGTGATTGATTTCTCAGAGGTAAAGCCTATTAGGCCTGACAGTGGATGATGATATTAAACTCATCATTCAGAGCCCCCACCCCCAACGCCAAACTTCATCCATCAGCCTGTCGGCAAAAGCTGGGGAGCCCCAATTTTTTTATTTTTTTATTTATTTATTTATTTTTAAATCAAATTCTGTTAATGTTGAAAGGGTTTGTCTCAGAATGCCAAGGATTCTCAGAGAAAGACATAATTAACCCAGTGCTATTAGCATCTTGTAATTCCACCTCCTCCCTCGACGTAATTTCACAGAAAATAAAGATTTTCTTCTGTGAGTTTGACCGGCAGATAATTCACGCCTCGCTTGATCACTCGTTTTTTTTTCCTCTCTTTTTTCTTTTCTCCCTTCTTCTTTCCAAATGGAAATTGTGTCCTTTTTCCCTCTTTTCTCACTTAGCATGCATTACAATGAGCAGTGTAATCAAATATGGCATTAAAAAAGCCCATCAATGCTGGCTCCCAAGGAAACTTAACTGTCTGCTTATGTCAATGGATAAAAAGGAATGAAAAAAATCATTGATATTAATAAACAAATTAAAAAAAACTCTCAAAAAATGCCTGGACTAGTGGAAACCAAACTAGTTTGTGCCTTTAAATTTGCATATTCTTTTGCATAAACTCTTACTTTTTTACCACTTGATAAAGTGTAAAAATACAATCCTTCAATATGACAACAATCTGGTAATTGTTTCATGTAAAATAATTACCAGGGTTTTTTTTTTAAAAAAAAAAAAAACATGCGACAGCAAGCAGGTGAAACAGGAAATAGGGAAATGGGTAAACAGTGAGAGGTATGGGGGGTTCCACTTAACATGCCTAATTAACACTGTCAATTAACAATTAAGAAGTTAACAGCAAGTGGTCTGTGCGAGGAAGCAGTTAACTTGGTTTCTTGATGAATGCATTTGTGTATCTCTATCCAGACCACAGTACTGCATATTATATATAATAAGTAATATTATATAACTTAGAGGTTAATGTTTCCTGTCAGCATCCAGGCAGATATGTGAGCTATAGGTAATGCAGCATTGTTGTCTCATGTTTAGTAGCCTTTTGCTGAAATATAATGTGAAACCTTTGCAATTTTCCTTGATCCCCCTCTCCAGAGCCATTGTGGGCTTTTGTGATGCACCACTGGTCTCACTTTTAGCTTAGAACCTGACCAATAATAGTAGTATCCTAGACATGGGGCATCCAAGACCCCTATGTTTATAATACAGAGAAATACAGATGTAGGAGTGGCAATGCAGTGTGAGAGGCGTGTCAGTGATGACATCACAAGGAAACACACCTGGCTAATAGGGAGTGTGGGGGTGGGCATTTATTCTTCATTTGCATAAACTGGGCAATGCTGGTGGAGATTGCATGGGCAGGGGGCACAGAAAACATGCTCCCAGTTGGTGTCCCCATTACATTCCATCAAAACAGAATTCCTCAAATCTGCACATGTGGTGTAGTTGCAGTAAAAAAAAAAAAAAACTATAAAAAAGGTTTTATAACCTGAATTTGATTTGTGTTCCTTCTCCAAAATTGTACTAATTAGAACTTAACATTCATTAAATGTTTATATATAATTCTGTGACAAAGTAAAAGGAAAAATTTTCAAAGTTTTTTGTTCCACACTTTTATGGATGCTGAAGTAAAACTTAATTCGAAAGTGTCTACTCTATTTTTTTTTGTTTGGTTTTCCAGTTTTTTGTTTTTTTTTTTGCTGCTAAAGGGTAAATTGTTATTTGTTATGATTTGAATTTACAGACAAATGTGTTTCTGTCTGAGCAGAATGCAGGTCCTAAGGAGAGTTTATGGAGGGATTATGATGCCTTATTAGAGAGCATTAATTGTGATTTAAGCATTAAGTGCCAAAATGCAACAATAACAATACAGGCATTCATATGTGAATGTGGAGACATGAATAATTTATCCAGTGGAAGACATGTCCCTCAGTGGCCTACGTTATATAACGCAGAGACGTGGCTAAGCCTCGACTTTGAGGTCTTGTATTCACATAGATATTCGCATAAGGTGTCTGTGTCCTGCTGGAAATTATTACTGTAATGATGGCGTGACACTGACCTCTGTGCATGGCTGAAACAGCGGCTTAGCCTAATGATCCACCCTGTGATGCCCAGGTCACCCCGCCCCCCCAAAATCTGTTCATATCGATCGATCTAATTACCAATTAATAGAAACAGAATTAAATCATACAAACTAAATCCAACGATTGTTAAAATAAATAATGGAATGTGGAGTGAAGTTAAAAAGGCTGTAGTTTGTATCCCAGAAGCAATGTCCCTGAATTCACTGTATCCCTGTCCTAAATACCTACAGTATTGGCATCAATGGGTAATGCAGACAAACTGCAACTGTCAGACCAGTCAAATCTGCATGGCCAAATCGTCCCCATTTCTCATCCACGGTGGCCTTGCAGTGTGGAATGCACTCGTACTATAGCAGATTTTGATAACGTGTAGAGAAAACATCCAGTTATTAGGCTGTGACGTGATTGTAAACATGAAATTGATCAGTAAGGAAGGTTTTTTTTTTGGGTTACAGTGACTGGGGGTGCAGCCTCTGTGGGAATGGTATGACTGATTTTCCCATTATTGCATATCTCCCAATCAGCGCATTAAGCCAGGCTGCTGAATTGCCGTAATGTAATTAAAGGATTATTGTAAATCAAATAGACTGTTTACTGTTGTGTCTCTTCAGTGTGGCTGAGCGTGCCGCTAAAATGACTTGCCCCAAATGTATCCTTTAAAGATAAGAGGGACAATAGGGAAGGAGGCAAAATGCAAACCCGGAGGGTGAAGGATTTGATGATTCTATTAATATACAACCTTTGAAAATAAAAGAGAGACAGGCACAGTGACATACCGTCCCCTCAACATGGTTGTCTAGCAAGCTACTTAATTTGATCATCTTTATGTAAATGAGCTGTTTCCATTGTGGGTGAGAAAATGAGGGGTAAATATTTGCAGTGGGTTTTAGCTTGTGTGCTAAACTCCATAATCGTGCCCACGGAAAAAAGGAATAAATTAAATGGACAAGTGCAAATGAAGTTGTCATTAATTTCTCTGAGGGGGAAAGGACTTCTGTATCTAATGTTTGTTACAGTTTTTTTTTGACAATAATGAACTATTTGTAATCACTGCAGAGACCTATTGTATTCATTTTGTCAGTGACGTCATTGATGACCACCTACCATGAGTTTTCCACATTTATTTTCACTCGGGGGGGTCAGTGTGGGCTGAATGAGAGGTCACTCTTGTGGCATATGACACACATAATTGTCAAGGTGGGGGGCTGGGTGCTCAAAGGCACACGCCAAAAGTGCAGAATGGATCATTCAGTAGTCATCTATGACGCCTGTCTGGAAGAGTATATTAACTTACACTCCAATCTTGAACCTTCCTCCCCCTGTGTTGGAAAAACACGGATGGCCAGCTTTACGTTACTTATTTTATTATCGTTAATTACAGTAATATTGATCGCTCGCACCGATTTCACCGCAACAAAAAAATGGCCCATTAATACAGACCTGTGCATGTTTACAGTTGATTAAATTAGTAATAAATCAAACGGCAGGAGGCTCTTATCAGAGGGTGTGTGTACATAATATCGCCACGACAAGTTTAGTCGTTTGTTAACCTTTACACCCCATTGAAAAAGTCCACAAATTGTTAGCTTTTGTTGGTGGAATCGGTGGATTTAAGCCAGCGACGCATGCCAGACCGTACATTAGGACTCATGTAGAGTGCTATGAACCTTATGATGAAACAAAGGTTGGATTTCAATAGCTATTTCCTGCACCACGCCTCGCACTCTCTGTGCACCTCACTCCTCCAAAATAAGCATGTGTTTTGGGTGTGCTGTAAATGATAACATTGTGTCTCTCTATCTGTACAACTTAAGCTTTGGTCTTCTGTTATCACACCAGGCTTGTATTCAGATGGTCGTCCTGCAACAAACAATCGGGAAACAAAAGTCGATTATAGCTAGGCATTCACGAAGTATCGCGTTGCGATACAGCGTTACCTGGGATGTAACGGATGCCTTTATTTCTGTGATGTGCCTGTTGTGCGATGTGCAAATGGAGAGCCTGGAGAGGTCAGGCTTGAGCTGACCTCTTGACTCGCCCGTGGTTTACCCAGAAGTCCAGCAAAGGCTCAACATTGAAGGAAGTCTATTGTGGCCTTGTCCTCTGTGTGAACCTCTCAATGTCCCAGCAGAAACAAACGCTCTAGCAAAATGAGCGGAAACCATATTTAAATCCTGCAAATGATACCACGGTCATTATGACTATCCTCTCAAAATGAATTATTCCTCGGGAGGGGGGGGGGGGGGTGGGAAA
>JAODJU010000039.1:12018247-12033816 GCA_026776725.1 Gnathonemus echidnorhynchus
GGAGGTAGGGGTGGGTGGAGTGAGGGGGGACCAGGGGGGCTGATGGCTACGAGTATAGGATGGGGACAGTGCGCCAGCCAACCTGGATTAGCCTGTCACTCCGGAGCCGCCTTGCATGATGGGTTATGGTTTTTACAAAATGTCACAGAGATCAGAGTAATTTCTCCACTAATTGTGTCTCATCTCGTCTTAATAGTGTGTGTTTAATGGTTTTTATTACAAAGACGCTCATTTGTTCCATCTCTGGTGTTTCCGAGGAGCGGACAAAGTTAACTTTTATTTGCGTGCCGGCGACACGTCGGATGTTTATAATCTCGTGTGATTAACGCACAGAGGATGACAGTAAATAATTCCCCACTTTGAATTTACCTTAATCTGCTTCGAGCCGTCAGCCTGAGCTCTGGCGTTAATGACAGGGAGAGCGGCATGCAGCATGGAAATGAAATCTTTGACAAAGACTTCAAAAATGAAACGCTGCAGTCCTGAATAAAGTGGTCAACACTGGCAAATGGCATTTAAGCAGAGGCCAAATGGTATAAAAACTTAAAAAAGAGTATGTAGCATTTAAAATAGAGAGGAAGAGTTCCCACTGTATGTTGATCAAAAGAAACACAGGATAAAGATTCAATCTGACGACTCTATTCCCGACTGGTAGGGCTGCAGTAGTGCATGGTTCCTATTCTCTCTCCCAACATGCTGCTAAAGGCACTGATGTTAATCTCATGTGAGTCAGGGTGATTAGTTAAGCCCGTGAACAGGAAAACACCAAATCCGCCATGTGTGCTGAATTAGCTTTATCCACACCCACACCTTTCTGTATATATGGGGTATTTAACGGCTGCTAAATGAGGAATCGATGCCCGCGGAGTGTGGTGGCAAGCGGCGTTTGACGTCTTGGCCGCGAGAACACACCCGGCGCCCGAGCATCCTTAAGGTTATGCAATCTGTGTTTACGACATGGGCGTCGTTTGCTGGTCGCCGTCGAAGCTGGGACCCAACTAATGAGGGACACGCCTCGTTTCTGGCACGGCGGTCTGGATCTGCCCGCTGTTACTCTGTCGCACGTCTTCTTGTTCTTTTGTTCCAGCTAGTTTAGGAAGGCAGATCTTCTCCTCCTTTACTCGCTTAACTTAGCCCCTTACAATTCACTACTAATTCCTTTCACTAAACTGGTGTTAAATTAACATGATCTCCTTACACTCAACATACGATATCAAAAGTAGTTTTGTGGCTCTAACTGTTGATATTTATTATTATGTCTTCATTGTTATTCACTTTTTGCTCTATTCCTTTTAAATTCTGGTTGATTCATTTTAGATTAGACATTATTTTAGCTTCACTGAGAATACAGAATGTAATTTTAAAACAAATTTAAATATTCTATACATACAAATGACCATCTAGGATTCATCTAATGAATTCTACTGAAATGTTAATTTCTCAAAAAACTGCTCATTATTATTATTATTATTATTATTAATAATAATAATAATAATAATAATAATAATAGTAGATTACAGCTACACTGGATAGAACAGTTACACATTTTTAATAGCCTAAATCTATTGTCCATAACCATATAATCCACATCCAGGCAAAAGCTTTGTTTTTTTATTTTTTTTTAAGCTATATTATGTATTTAAAATATCACTAATGTATGACAGTGTGAAACAGCAAAATCATCAATATCTGTACAGCTATCTAATAGGAACAGAGAAAAAATCACAGCCTTTTTTGTGAAGTTGAAAATTAAGCCGTTGTTCAATAATAATAATAATAATAATAATAATAGTAGATTACAGCTACACTGGATAGAACAGTTACACATTTTTAATAGCCTAAATCTATTATCCATAACCATATAATCCACATCCAGGCAAAAGCTTTGTTTTTTTATTTTTTTTTTAAGCTATATTATGTATTTAAAATATCACTAATGTATTACAGTGTGAAACAGCAAAATCATCAATATCTGTACAGCTATCTAATAGGAACAGAGAAAAAAATCACAGCCTTTTTTGTGAAGTTGAAAATTAAGCCGTTGTTCTTTTAGAAACTTTGCTCTTATCACAAGACATATTTCAGACACATGTTAATGATGTGACACATATAGCTTTAGATTGCTATGCTAAATGTCTGGTTTAATGTTCTGCGCTAAGCACAACCTTCTTAATAGTATATAGCATCACTACATTTTGTGTATTTAATTTATATTGTATGGACAATATGAAAAGAATGTATGCATCCTCAGTAGAAAGTTAAAATTTTTCCAGTTTGTCGCTTTCTGGAGCAGATTGAGGAATCCGGCTATTTATCAGATACAGATATTAATAAAATATAAACTGGTCAACGCCTGTTCCGATAAAATACACGAAAGACATAATATGAAGAAGTAACAGTTCCCACTTGTTTTCGAAGCACCAATGGGACCATAAGCTTAAGATTTTGCAGTCAACGCCCAGCATTATTTTCCAGAAGGTAACAGTCTGTCGGGAGACACGAGCCTAAGTTTGGCACCGCGCGCAAATGCTAACCCCAGACTGGGGCTCCTCGCATCAGCCGAGATGAAAGGTGGTTTTGGATTCAGCGGGCTTCCGTTCGGGCTGTGTGGGGTGCCAGCGTGCGGCGCAGCCAAGCAAGAACGAGCTGACATTCTGACAGTCTGCGAGCAGCTCCGCCCGGGGGGGCTCCAGGGCATTTTAATTGGTCTGCTTCCCAACTGTAATTTTTCATAATTGCTTCAAGACATTCAGCTTCGGCAGAAGGAAAAAAAAAAGAGAAGGGGGGAAAAAAAAAATCAATGCTGATGTAATAATATGTGTAATTTTCTGACACGCTCCGGGGACACCACAAAAGCCTGCAATCAATGGAGATGAGCTGAGGAGCGATCCCTTTCTCTGCAGAGTGATGGGGTGGTATGTACCACATGACTTAGTCGCTCCCCATTGTCTCGCTGCTGTCTAATTGACCCAGTGCGGCAGCCTCCCTGCTGGAAGGGCCCGAGTCGGTAATTAATGAGCCTGCCGTCGTGGACTTCGTTCAAGGAGGAAGAATACATCAACGTCTTTGTGTTGCCCTCTCTCGAAATCGGTCTCTGTGTACACTCCAGCCCCTCTTTTGCTTATTTGCCTGCCTATCTTTGACGTGCCCCCCCCCCCTTTCCGGAATGTTTCCGTGGCACTGTAGACACGGCGACGGCCTCGGGTTGCGGCGTTCCCAGAGCCGCGGGATGCAGATTCGCCCGAGCGAGCGACGCTCGTAGGTCAGCGGCCAACGTGTGCGGCGATGAGTTTTAAACCGGGGTATGTCCCCCTCATTCGGGGGGCCCCCCGGGTGCTGAGTCTGTCGCGGCGGGGGGGATTTTGGCCGCCGTAAGACGATCACGAGATGGTGATCAGTGAAGCATCCTCTGTCCCTGATTTGCCTCAAGTAAAAGGTCACCGGTCGCTTTGCTTGATGGTCTCATTAAGGTGTGTTGGGGCTCTGACTGTGAATAATGGGCCAGGGTGACCTTGGAGAAGGACGTGGTGGGGCAGCCAAGTGACGCGTGCATGAGGCATTTTTACAGGCCAATGTCAATACCTCAATAGGGATTATTACTAGCTATGATGTTTTGCATGGTGTCATTTCAAAGTTTACTACTTTAGTTGGTAAAATGTGAAATTTATTGGATATCTATGTGTTTTATCAGTGATGCAGTCATTATTTACATTTACATTTATATTCATTGAGAAGACAATTTCTTTAAGGCGATGTAAAAGTGAGGCAAACGGCACATTGCAAACATACAGCTGTCAAGGAGTCACCTAGACTGAGCTTCTGGTGAATGGCCAATATCGGCCATCTTCCACACTGATCAAGAAACTAATAAGAATATTCAATGACCAGAAAGTCCAACATTAAGAAGATTCAGGGAACATTGAGTGGTATCAGGCTACTAGAGGTTATCGGTTAGTATTAGTAGATTATGAGTTAACTTGAGCGATCCAGGTTAATATTTTTAGCCCCCTTCCTCTTGCACCCCTTTCTTACATGGTGCAGCCCAGGCACAGAGGGCCGTCTCTGAGGAACCAAAGGGTAGGGGAACGGGCCACTGGAGCGGAGCGGGGGAGCTGCCTGATGGAGTCACAAATAAAGGCTGATGCTGTCTTCTACACAAGCTGGTTTAGGATTGCCTGGAACATGTGTGTAACCTAGAGGAAGAGGACATATTAAAATGTGGGGAGATGCATGTTTAATCTCCTGTCTAGGAGAAAAGCAAGATCCTGGTAATATTACACCCCCCCCCCCTTCAAATATGCTATTCTGAGCACAAACCACAAATTTAAAAAAAGATCTGTCTCGTTCTGTCTTCCTGTGTCTCTCTCTGTTCCAACAAAACTTGTCAGACAAATACTGCGAAAGATCAGGGAGCTGGGTCTTCACTTGGCGTTATCCCTCTGCAACACTTTCTTTACTTTCTATTCTTCCTAGGCTGAAGGTGGGGGCTGGCAGGGGCTGGAGGTTATCTCTGTTTTCCTTCAGGGAGAGGTGGTAAGGAGCCCTACCCCCCATAGCCCCCGCCCAGCCCATTCAGGCCTGACCGGTCACACCTCCTGCTTCTCTATGGTCACCTTTGAGCAGATTAACCCTTTCAAGCAAAGAATAAAGAAGGCAGAGCAGGTTAAAAGCTCACCTTGGCTACGGGATCAGGGAGCCGCTTTGATCTGCCATCTATGGCAAATATATTAGCGCAGTTTAAGCCTCCCCATCTGATTTGTTTTTGTAAATTTGTAGGAGTAGCTTCTAATCCTATTAGGCGTCCCAGAGCTAACCTGCGTCAAACGGCGAGCACTCCAGCGACACGGAGCCGGAGGCGCGGAGCAGGACTCAGTGCTAAGCATTTAGCATTTAGCCTCTGACCAGCCTCCGCCCTCATGTCCGGCTCCGTCCCCCACACTCCATCTCCAGAACAGATCGCGAAACATTACGAAGTTAACAAGTGAATTTATACCAAATTGGATGCAACCATGCAGGCGCGCATGAGTTCAGCCGTGCACCACACATAACAGGGGTGATGAGGTGATGGAGATTGGGGGGGGTTGGGTGCTACGATTTCTACACCTTCCATCTTCCTGTCAGGGCCCAACACCTCATGGAACAAAAGTCAGCGACTCAGTCCAAATGCGGTCTGACAGGCCAGTGCAGGCCATGTTATTTCAGTCTCTTTGTGGTGCCAATCTCCCACCTCTGGTATGACGGCCTTTCAAAGACGTGCTGCATTTCCTAGAGAATTTGCCCCATCCGCCTTCCACATTGCATTATCGTATGGGGACATGGGTACCAGCTCCCTGATACACACCCATAGTTCTTCCTCCTCGCTGCTGAGAAGCGGCAAATTAAGATGGTGCATAATCCTCTTGGACACAATATCAGCAAAAAAAAAAAGACTTAATGAATTCCAGCTACTTTATGTTTAAATAAGAACTAGACCTGAGAAGGTTTACGCTGATAGCTATTTAGACATTAATAGAGTTCCTTACAGAATTTTACTTAGTCCAGTTGAAGGAACTAAATATTTTTAAGAACTGGAAGTGCAAGCACAAGAGATTGTGTCAATTAATCAAAGAAATCCAAGAATTTTCCCTTTCCAAAATCCAGTTCGTTTATCCACGACTGCTGATTTTATTTCATTTTATAGCTTACTTATATAACTTCCTTAAAATGGCATCTGATAAACATTTGGAATTATCACATAATATCAAGGAAGTGATTTGTATAAATTATATAGTGTCTGAATTGGACACGTTGGCAAAACGTTGCTTTTGTTCATTTCCGAGAAATATTTTTAAAAATGGGAGCAAGAAAGTTTGAGAAGCTTGAGACGGTGAAGAAAGGGAAGCGGGCAGATTATTTTATGTCATTGAACAGAACTGTTACCCGCGGCAGGTTTACTGGGAATTTCCAGTTGAATTACACTCACATGGAAAATTGCCGTGCACTTTAAATGCATTACAAAAGGTTTTAATACTCCTGAAGAAATCGTTTAATTGCTGTCCACTTTTAGTTAGGGGAAACTAAAATGCTATAAATGTTATTGAAAGAATACTGTTCCATGAAAATGTTTCTTTTCATTTTCAATTTGTGTGGAAAATGTAGTAGTTGGAGCATAATAGTAAGACCAGTAATTTTGGGATCATTAACGGCTTGACTGCCTTTTGTATTTGAAGAAATGACTTTGACCCTTGAACACAGACTGCTAAACGTGGGGGTGTGCAGAGGAGTGTGAATGTGTGCATCTCAAAAATAATATTATTACCACTGTTGTTATTATTGACATTTATTTCAAGGGTGAAAAATTCTGCTTCATTGTAATTTCATGCAAGTTGACAAAATGTTAAGCCTAACTAGAAAATCATCCATCCATCCATCCATCCAATTTCTGTAACTTCTGTTCAGGGAGGTCTGGAGCTTATGGGCACAAGGCAACCTATGGCAAGGGACACTCACACACCATTCACACCTATGGGCAATTTGGCAACTCTAGTTAACCTCAGCATGTTTTTAGATTGTTGGGGGGGGGGGGGGGGAGTATCCAGAGGAAACCCCACAATGACACACAAAGAACATGCAAACTCCACACACACGGGAGCCGTGGTGGGGACACGAACCCTGTGAGCCATCAGTGCAAACCGTCTCACCATGTGCCCCCCACTAGAAAATCAGTTCCATTTATTCATTTTGTGCGTTATGTAGTTTTGTAATATAAAAATAAGACCAAAAAAACTTTCTATGATAAGCACACCAAATCCAGCCCTTTCTTCTTGGTTCTTCAGCACTACAAAACAAACATCGATCAATTTAACAGACAGCGCTTGCTCTCCCTGCGATACAGGTCACATGGTGTTCACCACACATTTTGCTCTGCTAGATATTAAATTTAACGACAGGTTTTTCTTTTGTCTGCATTTTGAATATTGTACTTTTCGCAATAATTTACGGGACACTGCCGCTGCTGTTATCAGTGTAATAACAGTGAGCGTGTTTATTTTAATGCGTGTCTGCATTTTATCACAGCTAATTAAGTGCGGAATCCAGGCCTGCAGAGAGGCAGCCATTAGGAGGTCATTCTATCAGCGATCGCTCGGGCCCTTGATCACTTCTGACACAGAGCATGACGCATGTCTAGGGCCACAAGGTTGTACTCGATCAAGGCAACCCTACTCGCTCCTCCCTCTCTAAACACAAACGGGCTCTCCGCCGCTCACAGAGAAAACAAGAAATTAATCACCAGACGACCAGGACGTCCAAGCGGAGCTGAGGTCATCGAGGTTGCACCTCCCCGGGTGCTCGCGGGTCACAATGTGGCCGGTCGTGGCGGCATATGTGACTGACTTTATAAAACACCACCCACAAAGTAATATGTATTTAACTATTCATAATAACTATTCCCATAATGCTTGTGGGTAATATGGCCGTGGGCTTAAGCAGTAAACCTTGAGGTGTGGTCCAGCCTGCTTGGTAACTGGAGCTCTTTGGAGTTGCATGTAGGTCTTTAACATTACTTATTCACTCTGATTGTTTGCAAAGACCTAGATGTAAATCCACCAGCTCCACATGACCTGACCGAGCCCTCGATGGACCTTTCTGCCTGCCGCTGCCTCTCTCCCACACCCCAGACAAAGGCATGCCGGAAACAGCCTGCCCAGTGGTGGAGCCTTTACCAACCATGTAATTTCACGTTCATGCAATATTTACACATTGTGTTTGTGGCAAGCTTAGGGACCAAGAAGAAGATCAGCTGAAGATACCTGTTAGGTCTGTTGGCCAAGAGGGATGTTAATGCACAGACAAAAGTTACCCACAGACACATTTACAGCTTATTTTTTATGTGTCTTAGAGCATCAGGACCTACCAGAGCACTCTGCCTCTTTCCTGGGATTATTTCTCTTGAAGCAACATAAAACACTTTTTAAATCGAGACCTAAAGAGATATTACAGTGATATACAAACAATAAAAGTCAGGACAACGAAACAGCAAATATTCAGAGGTTTTTTTACAGAGAAGGTAAAGTAAGGTACTGTACATATACATATTTTTACTTCTTTCTGAAGAAGAATTCCGCAGATGATGAGTTTCAAAGTAAAACCATAAAATGGTCTTCTTTGTAAAAAGAATTACTGAGAAGCATTAAGGCACTTTTCAAAAATATTATCTTATTCTATTTAGCTGTATTGTCAATTTATTTTAACTTTGCTTTCAATGACTTTGCTCATTTGTATTACATACAAATATTATAAATCTCAGTTATGCAATATGAAATTTAGTCCACAAAAGTCGCTCCCTTGAGGATCAGTTATATCTGGCAACAGTGTGACTTTTGTTTGAGTATTCATGCAGCTATTTGTGTGTGTGTGTGTGTGTGTGTGTTTACAAAACTGTGGGCCAAAACTATGAAAACACTTCCAATTTTTAGAGATTCCAGAACTTAGCACCAGTTTCTCCAGTTACTTAGTTAATCACCCAGTGTATGATATCTGTAACATTATTGCCAATATTCCTGTAGTAATTTTTAAAGAGTAATGCTAGCTGTTTCCACAGTTTTGGCCACTAGTGTATATGTGTGTGCCTGTATGTGTTTTATTATAAAATAAAAATGAATAAGTATCTTTAATATGCATTGTCCTTGGCAGTATCAGACCCTTCAAATCTTTGCCAAGATGTCAATGATTAATATAATAAATAGCAACATATGTCATACATGTGTGTTTTTATATATGTATATGTTTGGTCTATTAATTACAATCAACTGTGCACCACAGATTAACGTCATCATTTTGTGTGTTCTTTCTATCCTCTTCTTACGCTCTATTATTATTATTATTATTATTATTTGATACAGCTGGACCTTTGTGTTAAAGCCATTAGCCGCAGAAGCCCGTATCTTGCAGTTGACCATCTCACCTCTTACTCTACCTGCTGGTCCATTAGACCTTAAGCAGCTGCGTCCTGCAGGAGCACAAGGGCAGCATCACATGACAAAGCAGGAGACAGAGTCCCCACTGACCCCTCAGGCCAGCCAAGGCAGTGACTGATGTTCTGCTAAGATCTAGGCACCAACCTCTGTCAGGTCAAAGTGTCCCTCTCCCACAATGCGAGTACCAACATCCTTCGAATTTAAGAGGAGTTTTGTTACTTTGAAAACAACCTGCGGGTCAGCCCTGGCCATAGGGGGCAGCGCTGAGTGCAGTGAGGGCATGCAGGACAGGAGTGCACTGTGTGGTCGCATCCCAGTCTCTGTGAGGCAGAGTAGGGTGGCAAAATTTGAGATGAGGAACTTTATTGTAGACCCATAGCCCCAAAGTTTCCACCGAGAAACAAAAACGGTCTTCGCAAAACACACCTCATCCACATTCCCTGTATACTACCACCGCTGGACAGAAAACAGAACTACAGAAGATTTTTGAAAGTAAGCTGGGTCAAAATTAGGCTTTGCCCCAACTTAAGATTCTTTCTCAAAAAACTAAAATAAAATTCTTTAATTACCTGCTGCAGAATCTTGACAGATATACCAAGTGATCCATCAGTCCTGATTAACATTTACAGCTCTGTGAATGGTCACATTTTCAAACTGTCATCATATAATTCAATACACCTTTATTTTTTTCTTTGACTAATGTCTATTTTCATGTCCTAGGGTGCAGGATGTGTAAGCTGGTGTCTGAAACCTGATCCCATGAGTTTCGCTCCTCCTGGGCCCATTACGCTAGCGGATAGCACCTCTAGACGAGCACTCTCCACCGTCGTGTCTTTCAGAGAAACGCCTCACTTCCTCATCTCCCCCGCCCCCCCCCCCCCCCACTTCTCAAACAAGCCAGCCATACCGTGATGCTTTCCAGAGCCAAAGTGCAGCGCATTCGTTTTTAATTCGGTGATTTTGGAAAAGTAGCATATTCACCCTATCAGCACGGCGTTCATTCACGGCCCCGCGTGTCCGCCATCACATGGAGGGGGGGTCCTTGGACACCATGAGCATCATGCCAGCCACTGACAAATCCCGGCATGGCTCACCCCCCATCTGTGGCGCCATCGACCACATTGGACAGATGAAAACGCCAAATCCCAACCTTTTCCAGCCACAAAAAAAGTGAGGGGGCTATGAATTAAATCCTCCCCTAACTGCCCACTGATGCCGCAGATGGCGTGGGGGAGGGCACACCTGAGCGGCAGGGGGGGCACGGGGGTTTCCGGGAGCGAGGGGGAGGCCGGCCGTGGCGTCCTCCGCCTTGCGTCTGGCATTGTTCTCCGAGCGCAGACGCCAGCAGCCGCTGCAAAGCAGCTAGTCATTATTACAAGTCCAAGTGTGGCTTAAAGAATGATTAATGGCCGTGTCAGACAAAAGCAAAGACCTGCACCACTTATCTCTCATCCAGCTGCTCACTGGGGCAATTGGAAGGGAATGGAAATGCGGCCCATACAGAGGCAGAGTGATAACAGGCAGAGAGAAGACAGGAAATGAGGGGAGAAGGAGAAGGGGATTGATTAGGAAAGGTTCAGCCTGTGTAGCCGGGAATCCATTTGTGTACATAAAAATGTGTATCTCTCTCACACACACCCAGGCACACTCTTTGCTGTATAGGTATAGACGTGCCACTTTACACATGCATTTGCATATACACATATAGATCTTACATATGCATATACATTTCATGTGCATATGTAAGCACTTTTATATATTTATGAGCCTTGTAAATTAATAGCATGTAGAGAAGTCCGTGAACAATATTCATTTGAGGCACACCGTCCTCAGAGGCATAAAGGCTCACCTGGGAAGCGTGTGAGTTATTAGTTTTACACACAAAGATGACTTCTGGCATGTCCGTGTTGCTTACACTCAAGCCCACTCTATCGGCTCTGACGGGTGTGGGACAGTGTCTGGGGCCCCCTGCTGGCTGGCACACTCCTGTACTGCAGCCAGCTGCTGCCAAAGGAGGGCGAAGGCAGCCACACATTGCCATCTAGTGGCCGCCTCTGGCACTGCAAGGCACTGCCCCTCGTGTCCACTTGATTTCTTGACCAGTTTGTTCTGTTTTCCGTCAGGCCCCGGTTAAACTGCCCAGACTTTTGACAGTGTGGAAGCTTTCGACAGGAAATCGGGACACGGAGGGCGGCAGGGGGGTCAGAGAGCGTGGGTGCTGCTGCCTCGCTTGAGTCGGACCCTTCTGGGTGCGAGTGCTGCTCTGACAACCTTCGTGTTATGGACATGGAGAGAATGCTGGCTTGCTATTTCCACAGTGGTATCAACATTATGGTCACATGAGCACTGAGACCAGTCATTGACTAATTGCTAATCAAGATGGAGTTTTACCTGTAGAGGACCAGTAATACTTTTGGTTTCGTGGTCACTTTTTGATCTGCGTGTTCAGTCTGTGAATCTTTAAATGCTCTTGACCAGATTCGTATTAGTCACTTGGCCTCCATTTTCAACTCCTCAGTGTTACTTTTCCACACATCTTTCTAAAAAACAGGATAATCATAGTGGGGAGGACAGAGAATCACTCACAGCCTAGTCCCCATACCTGTTTATCTTAGCAGGATTGTGCAGAAGTTTGGGTGCCAATGAAATATTGCGAGCTTTCGGGATCCAAATCTGATCATATTTACAGCATGTGGTTGTCTGAGTTTCGGTGCGCTGTGCAGATGGCGTTAACACACTCGCTAAATGGAAGGTGTGCGGTCAGAGGGTTTAGGATTTGTGCCCGTGTCTGGGAGGTCATGAGTTCAATTTCTGTGGCCTGCAGAGTAATCATGTCACCTTTGGGCCTTTGAACAAGGCCCTTAACCCCAATTGCTCCCGGGACTCTGTCGGACTCTGGGACTCTGCTCACTAATCCTCACTTGTACGTTTCTTTGGACGACGGCATCAGCGAAATGCACATGTTCTGTCTGTTCGATTTCACCCAAAGGATTAGAATTTAGTGATCAGTGGTCATTGTCAACACACCACAGCACACAGTGCGCAACAACGAAATGTGTCCTCTGCATTTGACCCATATGTGACATCGTGACATAGCAGGGGGCAGCTAATTCAGCACCCGGGGAGCAGTGCTTGGGGACGGTACCTTGCTCAGGGTACCTCAGTGGTGCCTTGTTGGTCGGGGATTCGAACCTGCAATCTTTCAATTACAATGTGCTTCCCTAAGCATCAAGCCACCACTGCCGTCACACGGTGCCCCCCACCCAACACCGGATGCCCTATCATTAAAGAGGTGGGTGCCCCCACCACCCTGCTCGCTCTCCCGCTGAAGCTGATAAGCTATGTTACATGTTTGCCTCAGTCCTTCTACACCACGATTAATCAAATTCACTCAGGTATCTCTAACAGCATCTCCAGGTTGGCACAGAACGCTGAATCTGCCTTTCTCCTTTTTTATTCACTCTGGAGTTTTTATCTCTCCGCTTGGCCTCCGTGTGGGAGCGGTGTCCATGCGGCCATGTCAAACAAACCCACCCAAACCAGGTTCGCTGGTGACAGCCCCCCCGCAACGTCACACAGTGTGAGTGACACAGATAATAACATGTTTGTTTATGCATACCCGTCTCCCGGAGTCTTCATTGTCGTCTTTGGGGAATAACATCAGGGGAATGTGGAATGTTTATTGGCGGGATCGCATCGCGTTCCCATGTCTGAAGTTGCGTCATCTATTTGCCGAAATGCTTCTCTATTTAAATAAGCCTCTTATCGCATTCCCATGTGACACCGGCAAGGCCTGCTTTCACCCACGACAGAAGCACACATGCCATTTTCCCATGATTCCTACTTTGCAAACGGTTCTGTTTCGAGGTTGCGTGTGCAGATTGCTGCGCTGGACCCTTCACACCCAGCCTAATACTTGTTCCGAAGAGACAGGCAACCTTGGGCTGGTTCGGCTGCATTTGCCTCACCCTGTGTCCCACTCTCCGCCACGGTCACAAACCTCAAAAGGAAGAGCTGAAAAGTCCGGTGCCTCTAACAGCATGTAAACAATCCATGGTGGTACGCAGAAGTTACCTGTGTGATTTTGCTAACGAAAGCTCATGTGTTCTGGAATTCCGTTTCTTACGTCTGTCACCAGGCGTAAGATCCGTTCCCGATGCGACTGCTCGGGTTGTGAGAGAAATACCAGCGCGAGCACGCACAGCAGGTCAAGGGTCGATTTTACTGTCCTCATGAACGATCCCACAGGCCTTGATTATAAGCTCTTGGACAGGCGTATGTAACACATACGGCCCTCACTGCCGGCTTGCTGCTGACTGACAAGGGTCCTCTTTGCTGACGGAGCAGCTCGCTAAGGCTCCAGACCTGATAAAGTTACATGAGCATTTTCTGCACATGTAAACCATGACATGATGCCATATAAACCAAGGCAGGATACCAGGCCAGCAGAGGTGACATAAGTCTTTATTATTGAATGGTTAAACATTCCAGACCTCATGGTTGTTGATGTGACCTAATCTTCAGGGAAGCCCTGAGGTGCCTTAATGCACAGGCTTATGCTGCGTCCTTTTACCTTGGAGGTCGGAAGTCGGAGCTGGGAAAGACGTCACACTCAAGATAACCACGTTCCAGTACAAGTCGGAGAGCCATTTAGCAATACCTAGGACCTATTTCAAATAGCAAGATATCTTGTTTAGCCGGATAACCTGATTTAAGGTTAAGATTTAAGTTACCCCAATATTTATCTTGTTTCACTTAAATTTTGCCCAAACTACCTTACATGCAAGTTATCCAGCTAAGCAAGAAATCCTGCTTTCTGAAACAGCCCCCAGTTATAGCCAGGTTCATTGTTAGCCAGTTGATAATATAAGATGAACACCAATTGATAATAACCCATTTTGTGCATAAAAACACCATAGCAAAATGCCCACAGAGAGCGGTTGGACAGTGCTGTGTGTACGACCGATTTAATGAGCCACAAATAAGACGTAAGTTCTAATAAACAGTATAAAACTACAGCTTTAAATTCTGTTGATAATTCTGAGGTCGGGGTTCTGTACATCAACGTTTCTCAAACCAGTCCTCAGGGACCCCCAGACTGTTCACGTTTTTGCTTCCTCCCAATTTCCTGAGAGTTGGGAGGGAGCAAAAGGTGGACTGCTTGGGGGTCTCTGAGGACTGGTTTGAGAAAGACTGCTGTAGATTCCTCCGACTTTCAGAGTAGGAATTCTGACTTCAGGGGACGCTCCTGTTGAAATTTTCAACTAGGAACTCAGCATTTACACGTTATGAGTTTAAATGGAAGACAGCATTACTCGGGCTGAAGCCCAGGGGCCACTGCTAAGCAGGGGCCTCAAACAGGGGCTCCCCGGTTGACAACTTTTACGATGCCCCCCTCCCAGCAGACAATTACACCATCATAGAAAAAGGCATGTTAGAGCACCTCTGCATGCCGTGCGGATCCACATGGCCCAGTGGCTGGTTCCATTCCTCTCCCTGTGCATATCATTCTCAGCTGATGAAAAGGCACAGGCCCATTCTCTTCCAGACACTGTGCTCTCGCGGCCCTTTCATCCGGGACCCAGCCCAGCAGACGGGGGTAGGAGGGGCGGGCGGGGCCTTCGCCGTGCGGCACTGACGTGCCTTTGAAGTGATGTGCAGTGGCAGCTTCCTAAGTGCATTACGACTGGTAAATCTCAATCAGGAACAAAATGAAAACACCCCAAAGGACGCCTGAAAGGGAACCGTATCAAGGCCGTACATCCCCCCCCCAAAACTACTCATTATGCTCTGAAGTTGGGGCTGGTGTCAAGAGGCCCCCCAAACAGCAACTGAAGGTTTGGGGGAAAAGGTAAGAAACAAACAGACGTGGGAAATCTTTACTACAGTCAAAAGAATAAGACAGGGGGAAATGTTCATTCCGAGTGTTTCCCCCACATAAAGTCTGCGCATTTAGCGTGAGTGATCTCACAGGGAGGGTTTATCAAGATGTGAGGCTGCGTCTGTGTCAGGAACATAGGCCCCCAGTACGGTGATCCACGGTGGCCCAGAGCATGTCGGTAGACATTCTCCTTGCATTCCTGGTGAAGATGTTTTGCTGTAGAACAATGCTTCAGTCCACGTCCGAAGTGACTGACTACAGGAGATGTGACGGTAGCTTCTCTCAACACTCCATTACAGTACTTTAGTACAATATCTCAGTACCTCACTACAGTACCTCAGTGCATGATTACAGTATTTCAGTACAATATCCCAGTACCTCATTACTGTACTTCAGTACCATATCTCAGTACTTTATTGCAGCATGTCAATACAAAATCTCAGTATCTTATTACAGTACTTGAGTACAATATTTAAGTACCTTATTACAGTTCTTCAGTACAATATTTCAGTACCTTATTACAGTACTTCAGTACAGTATCTCAGTACCTCATTACAATACTTCAGTACAATACCTCAGTACCTTATTACAGTACTTCACTAGAAATATCTCAATATCTCAGTATCTTATTACAGTGCTTGCGTACAATATTTCAGTACCTTATTACAGTTCTTCAGTACAATATTTCAGTACCTTATTACAGTACTTCAGTACAGTATCTCAGTACCTCA
>JAODJU010000039.1:12105001-12121521 GCA_026776725.1 Gnathonemus echidnorhynchus
TATATTCTTGATATAGTATAGGACTATATCGATAAAATGAGCTGTTTGAAAGAAGAATCTACGCAAATGAAGGTCCAAACACCCTGGAGTATGACAGGAGTATTATTTGGGCAGTGCAGTGCTTTATTGGGAAGCACACCTCCAGAGCCGGCCGTTTGAACCCCCAAGCAATCTGTGTGTGTGGAGTTTGTTTATTTCTTCCAATGTGTTTCCTCTTACAGTCCAAAGATACGCAGTGAGGCTAACTGGCTCCTCTTAGTTGCTTCTAGTGTTTGTGGCCTGGCATCCTGTCCAGCGTGGTGCCCCTGCCTTGTGCTCCCTAGCAGAGCTTACGGGATTCCCCAAGACGAGCAAAGAGGGAGATGGTTGGATTGATTGTTGCCTTTGCCTATGGCATTTTAGGGTTTGTTTTGCTGCACAAAGGCACTGCTTTGGGTACACTGCCTCCTGCAGGAAATGGGCAGATGCTTTTGAAATGTAAATGTTATGTTTCTGTGACATTTTTGGAAGACATTTTAAAACAATCCAAAACAAAATACCGTATAATAGGACGTTGCTCATCACCAATTACACCAGAGCACCCAGTGGAGGAAATGCACATACAATGAAGAACTTATAAATTATCTACTTGCAAACACAGCTCTGCATTTAGCCACTTCCCTAAAGGTGTCAGTGAGCGCTGACCCACCATGTCACCCACTGTTATGAGCATACAGTGAGTCTGAATGCTTCCTATCAGTGTCTGAATGGTCACTATTGCCTTCCCACCACCGTGGCTCCTTTCTTCTGAAACACCATTGCTGTGAAAAGCCCAGATGGAAGGTGATTGTAGATTTGCCCGCACAAAGGAAATATAAAGTCTATATCAAACCCTAAACTGTAAATGAACCAAATGAATGATATCCACCTCACTGAGTATCAGTTCTGGACTGCTGTTGTCAAAGAGGGCAGTAATCATTTTTATTGTATGGTTTCCATTGATATATTAAGCTGTTATTAATTCACAATGACGTTTTAAATGCAAAATAAAATAAGATGAAACAAAGTCTGGTATAATTCTCAATAGATAAGATTTTAGTTGCTTTTGATTTACAAGAAGTGTACACCACTACATGTACTAAGTGTACACCTAAATTGCCCGTAGGTGTGCATGTGTGAGTGAATGGTGTGTGAGTGTGCCCTGCGATGGGCTGGCCCCCTGTCCAGGGTTGTTCCCTGCCTCATGCCCGTTGTTTCCGGGATAGGCTCCGGACCCCCTGTGACCCAATAGGATAAAGCGGGTTGGAAAATGGATGGATGGATGGATAGATGAATGGGACACTTTTAAAAGTGAATGTCTATAGGTTTTATGAGACTGTCTACCTCTCTTGTAGACTAGAGAAAAGAAGAATATTGTGAAGTCAGGTGCCCACTGGCAAAGGTGAAAATCCTCAGAGAAAATTCTTATAAATGCGTCTCATCCAGGACACCCTGATGTATTCCGGTTAAAGCAAAGCTGCAGAATGACCAGCAGACCTATGACTCATCCTGCACTTTTAAAGAGAGCCACAATTTTTGCAATACTGGCAAGGAACTGACATTTACGTCTGACGTTCTCAAACAGCCGGTTTTGGCCAGATCAATGCCTATGGTTTTTCAGGCCAGCAGAGAGGATTGTTTACTGTATTTCTGGGAAATGATCCTGAGTAATTTTTATTTTTATCAGATCATAACCATCTTGATTATCACTAGCCACTATTAGCCTCGTAATGAAGAAGGAAACTTCATGCAGGCCTGAATCAGTCCCTGCAGGCCACAGCCAGGTTGCATCATATGCTTCACTTTAATTAGCCAACAAATCCAGTCATGGGCGATCGTGCAAAATTAGATCAATTAGGACAATCACTAAAATTAAGCAGTAGGTGCTCAGGTGGAAGAAAAATCCCTTGTCATACTTCGGCGACTTCCGTTCAAGTGTGAGCACCCATTTAACTTATTCAATATTATTGATATGACAGTTACGACTACAAATCATATTATTGGCGAATCGGTATGACTAGGGAGGAGTGGGAGGGCCTGGGAGGCCCAGTGAGAGTATCCAAAGCTGTCCCTGATCTGCCTGACTAAAAAACTCAGCTCGCAGGATGTGGTACTACAGTAAAAAACACCCGTATCATCACTATAACAACCGACCTCTTCATTAAAACAACAATAAGTAAGTAAGATAATACAGTTGAGCAACAAATACTGACACATACTGTAATCTTGTTTTAATGAATCAACTAATTATGACTCAGGAGTTTATGCACGCCTATTAAAAGATGGGAAGGTCGCCAGTGTGAGCCCAGCCTCTGCAGAACAGTCAGGGCCCTTGAGCAAGGCCTTTAACCCCCAGCTCCATGGGCGCAGGGTGGCTGACCCTCTGCTGTGACCCCCCCTGCCCAAGCTTGCTCTCACCTCTATGTGCGTCTCATAAGAGAATTCCCCTACAGGGATTGATAAAGTATCACTATTATGTTCTAAATAATAAAACAAATGAAAATAACATGGATAAAATTACTGGGTCCCCTAAAATAATATTTTATAGCACTTTGAAGCAATAACTGCAATCAAGTGCTTTCTGTAGCACTGAATGAATCTTTTATATTACATTTTTAAATATATATTATTAACACCTATTGGATTTCATTCTTTCAATTTAGGAACTATGAAGGAGATATAGATATTCTTTAAGGAATTGATGTTAATACAGTCTTATGAAACCTTCCTGTGTTATTATTCTCCATTTTCTTACCTACATGACCTCAGTGACGTACTTAGAAAGCACAAGTTTCTTTAAGTCTTACAAGCTAGAATTCATTGTTCTTCTCATCTCTACAGGACGCATGATGTCATCGCCGATGAACAGACTGTAGCCTTTATGTAAACGGGAAACAAACTCGGGACAGTGTGTTTCGACACTATCAACAGAAGCCACTATAACAATAAATCTGCAATTGAATGGATGGCGAGAAAAGATGCAATGCAAAAACAAAGCGATGTACTAAAGAGAGCATAGCACGATATATTAAAACATGTCAGTAATGAAGATTTAAATACATAGATTAGACAGAAACAAATTAAGTTGCAACTAGAAAGCAGGAGGACACACAGAGAAGAATAGGAAAATGTGTCTCCATTGTGGTATAAAAAGACAAGTATAAACACCATTATATATAGAAATTGACAAGGATATATATATATATATAGATAGATAGATAGATAGATAGATAGATATCAAGGAAATCATTGTACAGATGTACAGATCTATAAAGGTCCGTGGCAGACTACAATCATAATAAGACATTTAGACCAACTCAAAATAAAAATACAGACACAATTAGAAATAGGCACATTTACACCAAGTTTGTACCTTACTTTTGCTAGATACAGAATATTTCAACCCAATCAATGCTCAGTATAGATCTAAGTAGTAAAGAATATCAGTAATGGTGATGCAAATACATAGATGAGACATAAACAGAATCATTTAAATCGCAAGTAGAAAGCATGAGGTCACAGATTTCAGATCTTTGCTGAAGTCTCTTGCCTGGAAACGCCAGGCCTAAAATACCCCCTCCCCCCCAACCCCCACATGCACACTGTAGGCCGCAAAATAGCACCTCTCCAGGACAGCGGCCCCCTGCCATGCTTCCATCACCAGCGCACACCTGGGAAACAGGTGGGAGAGCCCCCCCCCCGCAAAGTCGCCATTTACCTCATCCAAGTGAGTCGGATCCCTGCTTCATTTCGCACTTGGTTAGCAAATCTCTGCCAAGTTTAATTCCAAGCACACCGATTTGGGGATGAATGGTAAGGACATCCCTACCGATATTATGAGAGCAACATGTGAGCATGGGAGCAAGGGGGGCTCGGGTCTAATGTGATCCCTACCACTGTTGTTTAATCACTGTGTCTTACATGAGCTGGTGTGTTAACCCCTGATTTTCTGTGTTTAGCTTGGAACACACGCCTTTCTGGAAAATGCCACCCATGGCTGGGAACTTAAAGACTGATCTTTTGATCTGGCGAGTGCCATTATGTTGGATTTACATTCCGGATCTCAGTTTCAGCATGTTGCATGTTTCATGCTTAATGTGTCGTCTGGAGGTCAGAATGAAGTATCTCGAGTAGGGGGCTAAAAACAGAGCGCGGTGGGTTGGCAGTGGAGCATCAAAGTAAATGGGTACAGTGAGCCAAGGTGGTGGGAAGGCGATGGTGACCATTCAGACGCCGATAGGAAGCATTCAGACTCACTGTATGCTCATAACAGTGGGTGACATGGTGGGTCAGCACTCACTGACACCTTTAGGGAAGTGGCTAAATGCAGAGCTGTGTTTGCAAGTAGATAATTTATAAGTTCTTCATTGTATGTGCATTTCCTCCACTGGGTGCTCTGGTGTAATTTACTAGTAATGGAGTGCGATGTAGTTTATTTTAAGATTCACAAGAATGGCTTTACGTGGGTTGGTGCTCACCACTGGATAAGCAGCCAAGGGAAAATAAATTAATGAAAGAATGAGTCACGTTAGTGCACGAAATATGTAATAGAAAACACAGAGCAGAGATCAAGATAAGATAGGCTAAGATAAACTAAGCTAAGATAAAATAAGATGATAGATTTTATTAATCCCATGAAGCAAAATTTTGGCATTACAGCAGCAAGTTATAAACAGCATCAGACAAACATAAGAGCAGAAGCCTCATCCCTCCCTCCATCCATCCATCCATCCATCCTCCCCCGAGAACAAGGCCGGTGTGGACTCTGGATGGGACACCTGGCTGTTTCTGGACTCGCAGTAGTCACACTGCAACTAATGCATGTTGAATTTGTAAGGTCAATATCAATGCTGTAGAGGTGGATTTAGTGAGTTGTAATCAGTGTTGTCTGAAAAAACAGGTAGTAAACTGCTGAAGAAATTTACTTAATCAATACTACATATATTAACTTGGAAAATGTAATGTGTTTCATTGGAGATCTTAAGCACAAGAGGTGTATCTGAATATTTATCACACTGTGCACCACCCACAGACTTAATCTCAACCTAAACAGTCATATAATCATTTATTCATGGGCTTGTAAACACATCACATTTCATTTATTTTTTGAAATACCAGCACTATGCAGATTCATATGATTTTACTGTATAAAACACCAACATATGAAGCCAACATCCAGCATATATGTAATGCTTAAATCTTCAATGTATTGGTGTATTTTTATCCTGAATAATTTAAACAAAGATATCAAGAGAATAATAGGAAAATGTGTCATTGTGGTATAAAAAGACAAGTATATAACCCTTTGTCATTATATATAGATAATGACAGAGATCTTTCAAGGAAATCATTGTACAGATCTATAAAGGTCCATGAGAGAATACAATCATAAGACATTTAGACCAACCCAACATAAAAATATGTCAAAGAACAATAGAGACGCAATTAGAAATAAGAAGATTAACACCCAGTTTGTACCTCACTTTTGCTAGATACAGAACCTTTTACCCAATCATTGCTTTCAGTACTTAGTTCCTTGCTTTGTTTATAGGAACTTTTGACCGCGGAATACCTAAATATAGAGAAGAACTGTGGTCTATTTCATATGAACATTAACAGATATACAGCTCCCCAGGCACTAGCATGGCAGTGGCTGACCATGTTGAAGAAGTTTATTAGCATTTGACAAGATGTCGGAATTGTGTCATGGTTCCAAACATAGGTCTACAAATGCTACTAAAATAAGCAAGCTGAGCCGCCCCCCCCCCCCCCCCCAAAAAAAATAAATAAATAAATAAACAAACAAATAAAAATAAATAATAATAATAATAATAAATCACTAGAGAACTGTTAATGGTTTAAAGAACAATGACCTCCTGTTTAACTGCACTTACTATGGGAACTACAAATTGAAAATCGCAGAACTGTAATAAAAAATTGTCTACAGAACAAGAATCAATTTAACTACAATATGCAAAATGAAGTAGCCTGTTGTCGCTAGCTGGCAGATATGATGAACTGAACAACTACGCAAGTGGTGGCTTTCACACACACACACAGCTGCCTGAAATATGTGTATATAAATATAGGACATACACTCTGGCACTGGAGTATATTTAAATTGTGGGAAGGCATTCATGTATCGTAACATCTCCAAAGTCGTCAGATCATAATAAATTACGTCACTATGCGGACAACCTCTCGCAGTATATCAACAAAGACGCGAGGAAAGAGTATTAAAGACGTTGCATTGTCCAAGACGACAAGAGATGCATTTTATCGTCTCCTGGAGAACAGAGCACTCTGCATGTTACCAAAATGCAAGTTTCAATATCCCACATGCGTATCATAAAATGATCTGAAAAGCAATGTAAGCGATTTAACCGTAAAATCCTAATATGCCCAGTTACTCTTTGTTTACTCGTTATTTTAAGTGAGCGGACTTTACGAGTTCGCAACCAAGAGGGACAGTGGCTCATTACATTCGGGGAGGGGTTAAACACGTTTGATATATTATTACCAATGTAACTATTAACATGCGAGCAGACACGACGGGATGATGTAATGGTGTGATCGGAAGACAGCGCGCGTTCACCTATCACTCCGTCTCGCACGCTTTCTTCGCCATGTGCGTGCATTGGTCCTCGGCCATCAAGCTACCCCGCCTAACGACGAGGTCCGCGATGCATGGCGTATCAAAAGCCCACGACAATAAAACGATAGGTGCACACCCCTATCGGACAAGCAGCAGGACCGCTGTGGCTCGATAATGTGCATAACGCACTGAATCCGCCGGCGGCGATGTATTCTTTCTTATTTTTATTTTGGCAATTTGCATTTGGAAGACTGCGGGTTTCAACAATAAAGCCACCGTTTGGCAAAACCGGATTTATGATAATGAGGCATGAGAAGAGTGATAAGCACCACCGCTTGAATTAAAGCCGTTGTATAATAATTCGTTCTGTAGAAATTATCCTCAACTCTGTACTGCGGATGAATCACTGTGCAGCACGTTGGCGTGAAGTTAATTAACCGGGGCTTCTACGGACGATGCACGGCATACACTCTTTTTACACCCCTTTCTTATAGATGCGAGTGGACTGCTGGGAGAAAATACACCGCAGTGGGCGCATACAGTCATGCGGCGGTGCTCTTGAGGGGGGCGACGGAGCAGCGAAAGCTCATTCCGATCAATTTGGCTGCATGGGCACCACGCTCCACCTGACAGCCGCAGAGTAAAAGCGGCGGACCAGACGCTCGCCTTTCCATCTTCGCCGTTAAACACAGCGCGTTCCGTTTGGCAGTATACATACCAACATATACATTTTTTTTTCTTATTTTGATTACACCCGAACCAGCTGCTGGCCAACGATTGTCTCTTTTGTTTTCCAAACCGAATCGTCGAGATGAAATTTCCAACAGAGAACCCAAGAAAGCCTGGGAACTTGAATCCTGCGCCAGGTTTGTATGCCAGATTTATTATCATATTACGTGCGGCTCGTTAAATGGTTTCATTAGAACAAAATATGCATGTGTTAAATACAATACGTGGTTATTTCATCAGTGTGATTTCTGGTGGAACTTGCCCCAACCAATAAGTTCATGGGAAAAACGAAGCGTAGAGGGTTTTATACTGAACACCTACACATCTTTTTACGCACACCTTATTCCACCATCGTGTGCCCAAGTTCCGAAGCTTGGAGCGCAATTTGAAGCGTATCATGGGCAGCTCTTTCTCATGCCATGTTAAGGAGCAGGCTATTGTTTTGTTGATATAATGCTGATGTGCCGCTCCCTTCTCTAAGCAGTGACTGGGGAACGTGGCCTCCCTTGAATCAGAGTGTCTTTGGAGCTCACATTCCTGTAATGTCAGAGAAGACCCGTTCGGGGTTTCCTTCTCTGTCCATTTTAAACCGGGCAATACCGGCGTTATCACTTCTGGAAGCGCAGCGTCTTCATTTGCATTCATAGAGGGTCTCTCCAGACACGACACCCCCTACTATTCAATCGTACGCGGTGCTTCCCCACGTCCTCCTTCCATTGGGTGGCAATGCTCTCTGTGTGTGAAGACAATAGTTGTCAAACAATGAAAAACGTTACATTTTCCACAATCAAAAGTGTCATGTATTTAAGATGTACCACCCACTATAGATACATTTTCGCGTAAATAGGGGAACAAACCGATGTAATTTAGACTTTACGCAAAGTAGCTTGCCATGTGCTCCGTGCACTATCGCGGCGCATTCAGTTACTTGCAAATAGACGTAAATAGAAATTAGCTGTATGCATCGAGGTTACTGAACGGTTGCATCCCTCTTATGAAATGCTGATTTAAATCTGTACCGAAGCGCATTCAGATGAAGTGTCACCCGGAAAAATAATTACGGAGCATGGGGTGATATTACTTCATCAGGGCTCAGCTGGAGCGCAGGGTGGATTCTGGCAGCGTCGCGTGCCGAGTGCGTTCTATCAGGTCGTCCACACGCGCTGTCACGTGGCGGCCGCGGGCAATAATTTACAAATATTTTTGTGTCCTTGCGCGTGTCAGCTTTTTGGTCTACATGTGCAGCTGTTTATTGTGGTTATTATTACCTGAACGAAATCAATGTACTATGACGGGATGCTAAAATACTCGATGGAATGAATTTCCTGTACGTAACATTTGAGATGGAGTTGATTGAATAGCATCAATGTGTTGGTACTACAATGCGCATGAGCTCTAAAGAATGTGATTAAAAACCACACCTCTTAGTAAACTAATCTGGAGGGGTTTTAATATGAAGCTTCTAATCATAGCTGGCAAATTAAGATAAAATGAGTTGTAAGCCAATGGATACATTGTACATAGGAAGCATTGGGAATGTGTTAGCTTGAAAGCTTGAAATTAAAAATGATTGTTTTATCTATTTTTAATCATCTTGGTTGTTATATGGAAAGGTGACTTAATTAATAATCAACAAGGGGCTCTTCAGCTGTTCAGTTTTGGTGTCAGCGCTTAAGTTTAATTGAAGGTCCCTTATTTTGTGCCAGCCTGTGGGAATGTTGACCCCCAAAGAACGGACATCATTGATCGGAGACAAGTCATTGGATTGAGGATAATTAAACCGGGATCGTGTGGGTCTGTTTTTCACTTTCAGCCTTGTGTATAGTGAATTAGACATTGATGATAAGTTCTTATAATAATAATAATAATAATAATAATAATAATAATAATAATAATAATAGTGTCAGGTTTTATTGTAATCAATATTACAGCTGCACATCTATGCTCATAAATGGTATTTTGTGGTCTAATAGTTAATATAGAGGTAATCAAATAAAGCATACACACTTACACTGGACCGCACTTGTGTATCATGTTATTGAATTTTACGAGAGTTTTTGCCACTAAGGTGGCAATTAATTCTTTTTGTTGTGCACCTGAGTATCATTTATTCATGACCTCTTAATCTGAATTGATTCCTCACAATAAGCGTTCAGTACTGGAATACCATAATCACATATGTAATATACAAAATGTATTTTGTTGGGTTTTGCATTGTATTTTGCTGGTCATATTCAAAAATTGCACAAGTTCTATTGTGTCATGAAATATGTTTTTGAAAATTGAGCAATAATAATGAAATTAACACAATTAACGAAAGAGTTGAAATCCTTTTGGTTTTGTTGTAAGATATGTTACTTTGCTTTTTTCGTTTTGTATCTTGATGCCATCATCTTCTACCCATGAGGATACTTAGACACTGGGACTTGCAGTGTGTGGTACAGTGTGGAAGGATGTGCTGAAATGTTCTGCAAACGCATGAAAAACACAGGATCAAACAAACCGTGTACGTTTCCGGGACGACTCATTGTTTACGACCTGCTTGTTTCACGGGTGACCGGGTTCTTGTTTAGAGGATGACACACCTCAGACACGCCGCCGTTTGCTTGACGGTCGCCGATCTGCTCCGCCACATCTCCATCACAGATCATCCAGAGATGCTTCTCATGTTCTCCCTGCTCCGGGGCTTTCAGCGGCGTCTCCTCCACACTCTCGACCCTCACCGGAGACGATTCTCTCGCTCCTTTATGCGATTATCCCCCTGTTAGGAGCTGGAGTTTCAGAGCTGCCGAAATCCCATTTGAAAATCCGTCATGGGTTTCAGCGCCGTGCTTCGCGAGCGATATCACCATGTGCTGAGGGAGAGACTGGAGGTAGAGTGGCTCCTACCCCCATAATGGGAATGCAGTGTAGAAATATTGACATGTTTTAACATTCTGTAATAACATGGAGAGGAGGGCCTTTCTCATTCCATTTGTGAATCCACAGATAGCTAATCAAGATTAGTGTTAGTCACATCTTGGTTTATTTTTAGACAAGGAAGAAAAGAGCAGACACAGATACCCAGTTCACCACCAACATACAAAACACCACAAAGCTTGTTCTTAACTCATTTCCACATCCTGCCCTCTTCGGCTTCCTCCTTTAGTTTCAATCCCCAAATAAAAGCTTCTTCTGTCCTCAGAGAGTGAAAAGATGTACATCAGTTAATTCACTCTCATCCTTATTGGTTCTATTAAATTACTGACACCCATCCAGAACTGCATAGTTCAGGTCCAGAAAGTAAAAATCCAGACCAGGGTTTTGTTTTAACCAGCCAGTTGGGCATAAAGGGTTAAAGTTACAGAGTACTCAACTCGTTGGTTGAAATAAAATCCTGGTTTGGATTTTTATTTTCTGGACCTGAATTATCTACCTCTGCACTCATCCAATATACAGATCCCCCTCCTTTGGCCACTGAACGCTTGCATATACTTTTATTTCTTTTCAACCCCCCTCCCTCAGCAAAAAGTACAATAATTAGACAAAGATAATTATTAAGGGAGGCGAATCTGTTCAGGGCAGGAGACTGCAGAGAGAAACTTCCATCACCAATGTGTGTGGCCTGCACAGATGGCTTTTATTGAACACACAGGTGCTGCATTAAGAATTCCCAGGCCGTTTGTAGGTACTCATTTGTAACGGAAAGCAGACGGCAGGATATTCTAAGTGTGTGGCGCTGACAAAGGTAACCACCTTAAACTGACCTTATCTTTATGGGTATGGTGGGATGGTTTATCCAAAAAAAATTGGTAAAGTAGTTTGGAGATATATTAAATTAATTTAGCAGAGTCCTTTACGTGCAAAGTGTCGTAAGAGTGAGGATCAGACAGTGTCCTTGGAGCTGTTTGGGTTAAGGGCCTGATGGTGAAATGTCTCTCAGTCCCATGAGCTTCTGATCACAGTCTTAACTGGCAGAGCCACAGACCGAGCTTTGAGTCCTGAACGGAACCTGCTGCACCACTCAGCTGAGTCTTTAGCATGTTTTATATGGCATAATGTGGAAATTGTGCGTCACTTTGAATTGAATCATCAGGTAGGAGACAATTAAGTCAGCGAAGGTGACGTTTTTGACCATTTGTAGCATCTGGTTTTGTAGGGTGCATCATGCCTTTTTGTCTTCTCGATTCAGTTCCAGTTCAGACCAATATGACTCCGAAAAAGGTGAAGTCGGGAATGCTGCAGTCCAGTTTGGTGCAGGCCAGCGTGACGACCATGCAGAACCCCATGGGATGCGAGGTGAAGCCGCACCGGCACTGCTCACTCCCCCGGCTCTCCGTGTCCTCGCGTAGCGGAATGGCCGTGGTTGCCAGCATGGACAGTGACGGCTCCACCCTCCACACCGTCATGAAGTGGAAGACGGTGCTCGCCGTCTTCGTGGTGGTGGTGGTCTACCTGGTGGTCGGCGGCCTCGTGTTCCGGGCCCTGGAGCAGCCGTTCGAGAGCAACCAGAAGGACACGATCACGCAGGAGAAGGCGGTGTTCCTGCAGAAGCACCCCTGCGTGACGAGTAACGAACTGGAGGCTCTCATCCAGGTAAGTTCCCACCAGAAGTGTTTTGCTTGCTGAGAAAGTCAGTTCTCTAGTACTGGATAAGGGGATCCACAGGGAATGCAATATATCCTGGACAAGGACATTAAAGATGACACATAAGATCTTGCAAAATATCAGGTATACACAGAGAACTAGCATAAGTAAATCTTTCACAACTTCAGACCATAGGACACAGTATCAGTATCACTGCACATAGATGGAACAGGAAATATGATTTAAGCTAAACAAATGCATTAACCGAGAGAGCCCAAACCAGGCGAATGGATCGGCATCTGTGGCGTGACATGCGATGGCATTTCAGAGATTTTCGTTATTTGCTTTCCAAACACTGGGGATGCAGCTCATGTCTGCTTACAGTAAAGGCAGAGCCGTAAAGAAGGGAGTACGCGAGCGGTTCACAGTCGGGGAAAAGAAGCTGACTTTGGAGGCTACATAAGCAGGTCAAGTCAGAGACCCGCTATTGATTTTCTCGCTGAGGAGAATCGCGGTGCTAATAGCAGCCACTGAAGGGGCTGGGCCAAGGGTCCATTTAAGGAGTAAGCAGGGGCTTCTCTCTGTTCCCTGCAGCAGGTCTTTGCTGTGAAGCTGGAGGGGGTTATGCACGTATATGTCACACAGAGGTGGGATGGTCAGGTTCAGAAAGTACAAATCCAGAGCAAGATTTTGTTTCAACCAATCAGTTGAGTGCTCTGTGAGTATGACTCTTTATATTCAACTGGTTGGTTGAAATAAAACCTTGGTCTGGATTTTTACTTTCTGACCTGAACTTGTCAGAAAGCGTAAATAATCCGATACTGGGCCCTGAGTCTTCTGCCTTGTGTACGTGAACATTTATTGTGGCCATTGAAGCTTGGCAGCATCAGGATGCCTTTATACAGCTGCTAGAGCAGAGGTAAACAACCCAGATCCCGGACTGCTGGTACGCAGCAGGTTTTCCATCCTACCTGATGAGTTACTCCAGGATCAGGGTTGCCTAGTCCTGTGCTAGAGGTCTGTCACGTGTCACTGTCATCCATGACGTTCACTGATACATAATAGATATTTTGTCACTTGTGCTTGCTGCAGTGTTTAATTCCATCTCTTATATTTTAAACTCACGATAAATGCCATGCAAATAGTCCTTAAGCTTCCTCAAACCAAAAAGGTTCAGGAAATTAAAAAGAAAGATGAACAGGATAAACCATAGAAGCCAATATATTGCGCAGCGCATGACCTTGGCTGCAGTGGGCGGATAATCAAAGCAGAGTGTATGAATCTGGTGACCGGCAAAGGAGCTGCCTGTGTTTGATGAGCCGTCCCCTTTGACAAACCGACTTTCTGCCAGCACTGGGCCTTCACGCCAATGTCCGTTTGGCATCTCCGTGGAGAGGAAGAGTAACACCCAAGATTTTGAACGTGCCAGCTATTGATCCTGGACGTGTGAAACACGATCGTCAGATGGGCAGTTATCCGGAAGATGCCAAGTTAGACCTGGGTGCAGTCAAACAGCAGAGTGACAAGCAACAAGCGACCTTTAAGGAGTATCACCAGGGACAGCCTGAGCAGGGAGGAAACATAAAGAAAGTGCATCTTTGATCTGAAATCCGTGTACCATGCATAAGACTCCTGGACTGCAATGTTCAACACAGGTGTTGTTTTTCACAGGTACACTGTCAGAAAAAAAAAGAGTACCAATTTGTGCCTTTGTTGTATCATCAAGGGTAGATGTACCTTTTAAGGTACAGAAATGGACTCAGGAACATTTCTGTACCATTGATGGTACATTAATACTGTTTGTACTTTTGGGATATTCCTCAGAGTCCATTTATGTACCTTAAAAGGTACCATTACAAGGGCACAGCCCCAGTGACAAGCAAAGGTACAAATTTTTACCCTTTTTTTGATAGTGTACAGCTATGGGGTATAATTGGTAGATCCTTGAGGCTACAGCCCCAGTGACAACCAGAGGCACAAACTGGTACTGTTTTTTTCTGAGAGCGTAGGAGGGTTAAGTCAAAGCCCTTTATTCGTCATGTGTGTGATGACAAGGCTCATGTAAACATGGCTCAAATATAGAAATGCGTAAGATTTGATTTTAAAAATATGAAAGTAGAAAAAGCAAAAAAAGTGCTGTAGGTATTGCTCATAGTCAGTTGCAAACTAATGTCAGTGGATACCTGAGAACAGACAGAGGCTCATTGAGCAGCAGGTGCAATATATATAGTGTGAGAACAATAAAGGGATAAATAAGGAAACACAAACAAATATTACAGCAGCAGCAGGTACTGAGACCTGACTACATGGAATTTGGCCTGTGATGGCTGGTGGAAAAAAAAAAAGAAAACAGCTTTTAAACCTGTTAGTCCGTGACCAAATTTAACACGGTCTCACTGTTACAGAGAAAGCAATGCTCTGGTTATTGCAGCCGGCAGTAACGCGGAGAGGAGACTCCTGCTCCGCCTTACCGAACCTGCAGCCCTGACTGGGAAAGTAGACATAGCTGTGCAGCACTGGCCCTGGCCTCCGCACCACGCAGAGTGTTATGAACCCTGCGGTTTGGAGTATTGCTGCTCCCCGCTGCAGACAGAGTAATGGGCGGGGCGTTACAGTAAGAGCATGGCATCAGTTTGGGAATACCAGTCATGAAAACAGCACTGTCCTGAAGGACAACAGCTGCTGTCAGCCTGAATTTTATGGTCAAATCGTTACTTTAAGAGAAAGCGGGTATAATGCTGAGAATTGGCATCACGGCGCTGACGTGAGTATAACACACTGAGTCATTCCCGAGGTGTGAGAGTTTCTAGAACGGTCATCGCAGGGACACGTCCTGGCGTTTTATTTTTTTCACCTGCCAGATAATGTTCCTCTCCACCATAATGCACAAGAGAGGATTTAATCCAGGCACAACAGAGGCTCGGAGCAAAGGACAGGCTTTGCGAAGCTCTGCAGTAAGTGCCCTGCTGTCGGAAAGCGTGACTGTCGCAGAGGGACGGGTCCGACGGGTTCGAGAGAGACTCCACGCTGACAGCTCCAGACCCTCTGTGTCGTGTGAGAGTCACCTTCCAGGTTTAGGTTACGCAGTTAGCATTAGCCTGAGCTCTTTGGTCACAACCATAAAACACAAACATCCTGTGGCTTCCCCTTAACAGCGAAATAAAGCAGAGACTAAGTGTTTCATATCTGGCATTTCAGAGGTGTGATTCATTGATAATTGGCTTCTGCCAAAGACATGTAGAAATGAAAGTAATCAAGCGGGAACCTGTTTATTGTGGCTCGACAGCTTTCCTGCAGAGTCAGCCCCATAACAGATCGTGAGGTAAACCTTTGTAGTACGGGCTGCAAATACTGCTGCTTTAGGTCAGATTTATGACAAGTGCTGCCCTGTTTTACAGATGCTGATGGCATCGTCATGGTGACAGCAAGGCTTGGAATGCGACCACGCGTTCTGTACATTCTGCACTGCCGCTGTTTATTGGTCTTGGGTGAAATGTGTTCATATGAAGCAGCAGTTGGTGGGGGGGGGGCATCCCATGGGAAATTACTTTGTTTATGGCCATCACAGTGTGTATGGTTAAAGGTCACCCACTCTGGACGCGACCCTACAGCGACGCGATGTGGTGTCTAGCTGTGAAGGATCGAAAAGCGAGCATCTGCGACTAGATTGATCACCAGCAACAGATCTATATCATTTCCAGTTCTGGCAAAAGTTGAGGGCTACAGATTGGAAAAGTGTATTTTCAGTTCATAGCTTATCAGAGGGATCGGCAATGATGGGTTCAGGATCACGACCTTCGCTAAATCAGCCCGGATTGGAAAGCGGGAGCCGGCTGAAGTTTTTCACGTCTGGCCTCACATCTGAAGATCCCTCTCGCTTCTGTCTCTCTCCATCTGTTGCTATGCAGCGGGCGTCCCAGCATCGGTGACTCAGAGCCCTGCCAAACATATGGCGGGGTGCTGGGCGTGGGCAGCTCTGCCGCCACTTAGGTGCGGCAAAACTTGGAGGAGTGAAGGACAGTGTGAGTTCTTTTTTTTTTTGTGGGGTACGGCGAGGTGAGGTCAGCCGAGTGACGGCCCTCATCTGCAGCGTCCCACGGACAGCGTGGTGACTGGGACCCCGGTCTCTGGTCTTCCTGGGGTCCATCGCTAAGGCTGCTGTGTGCTTTATCACCAGGCAGGAAAACCGTCAGGGTCTTCACTAAGGAATCTACGTAGGTATGAGCACGAAGTGATTTATAAGCTGTTCATTATTAATTTATTGCTTATAATTTGTACCTTATACTTTATCCTTTCACTGAATCTAATAAGAAAAAGTATAAAGCATATGAGATTAGAAATTCTTGGAATTGATCTCTCTATGCCCCAGTATTGGTGTAACTGTCACATGTTACCCCAGTGTTGGTGTAACTGTCACATTTTATTAGAATGTTGGTGTAACTGTAACGTGTTACCCCAGTGTTGGTGTAACTGTCACGTGTTACCCCAGTGTTGGTGTAACTGTCACGTGTTACCCCAGTGTTGGTGTAACTGTCACGTGTTACCCCAGTGTTGGTGTAACTGTCACGTGTTACCCCAGTGTTGGTGTAACTGTCACGTGTTACCCCAGTGT
>JAODJU010000039.1:12121621-12140455 GCA_026776725.1 Gnathonemus echidnorhynchus
GTTGGTGTAACTGTCACGTGTTACCCCAGTGTTGGTGTAACTGACACGTGTTACCCCAGTGTTGGTGTAACTGTCACGTGTTACCCCAGTGTTGGTGTAACTGACACGTGTTACCCCAGTGTTGGTGTAACTGTCACATGTTACCCCAGTGTTGGTGTAGTTACCCATTATGTTTAAGTAATTAAATGAAGTAAATTTGTACCATAGTTAAAACAACTGAAAGGTGCCGTACGTTAACTTTTCGAAAGGAAAGTAAAACCAGAACTGATAAGGACAGAACCGCACAGTAATTGTACCAGACCAAACCATAGGAGCGGGAGAGGACAGATAGAAAAACAATAAACAATTCAAAGATTGTTTTGTTAATATGGAGTGAAAGCCAGTCTATACAAATAGGTTTTCGGACGAGATTTGAAAACAGCTATTGAAGTGGAAGACCTGATGTTAAGTGGGAGGCTGTCCCAAAGGTGGGTGTGCATACTGAAAAGGCACAGTCACTCTTCAGCGTTAGTCCTTTGGTTCAGGGTCCTCCCCACATGTGAAGAACGGTGGATGTGGGTTTGTAGCCTGTGAATGTGGCAGGTTGGAACCGAAAATGGAAGCCGTAAGACTAGATATGCACATACACAAATAGCTTTAGTCCAGCATGGCGTATGGGTGAGGCAGGAAATACATCACAAGCAGACCTCTGTCAGAATGCCCGCTTAGTTCCTGCTAGGCTCAGCTTCCTACATATTTGTCTTTCAGTAATCTTCATCAATCCAGGTCTCTGTACCCAGCTGGATACACACAACACGTGAGGAGTGACCTTTTGGATAGTTTCTAGAACTTTGCAAGGCGTGTTACAGGCTGTAGGAGGATAAGTGAAACTGAAAGCTCCCTTGAGGTATGTCATTTCCAGACTGCGCTCGGCCAAACTGCTCTCCTTGTGCCCCACAGCCGGTAAGACAATCGGACCTGTACTATAAAGGGCATCTTGAGTGGAGCCTCACGATTCTACAGCTTCAGCGACAGCTCTGCTTTTCAGCACAGCATCACGCGAGCATCTAGACAGACAGACTGTCAGACGACATTTAAATCTAAAACAGTTTATCCTGAGGTATCGCTCTGCTACGATGGGTGTCAGTGGCATCCATTTTAAAATGTTTTCGCTGTGATGTGTCAACCAGATGCATTTGATTTTGCAAGTAAGATGTGAAACGCTGGGGAATCAGATTATTAAACATGAAACAAAACATGAAACAAAAAATGAAAAGGACAAAAAGTTATACAGTATTTCGGAGAGCCCCTTTAAAACTTGAATGTTAAAGCTTCGATGCAGTGGCCAGAGGATGCAGTGAGTCACAGAAAAGTGCTCCATAGACCCACAACGGCTTTGGAACCTCACCCTGTCCAGCCCTCTGTCACCATATCCTTGACTCTCGTTTGTTCACCCTTAAGAGGAATGTCGTCCCTGACCTTGAATGATGTGCCACAGTAGCCCACACGGAAGCGGATTTGCCGCACCCCCCCGGGGAACAGCAGGCGTCCACGCAGGTCCCTGCTGCCTGCTCCTCTGCCACACATCCATTCTCGTGGCCATGTGGAGGAGCCAGCCAGTCTGCTGACGCCGCGGTTCCGCTCCGGAGAACACGCAGCGGGTCCGCGCCAATCAGAGCCTACAGCTATACGTCCTCCTCCAGTCAGCGTTCTGGAGAATTCTCCAGATGCACCGGTTGGGTTTTGCTAGGACCAGTTTGCAGAAGCTGCAGAATACAACATCTCATGTTGAAGCTATAAGTCAATTAGCATTTTGCGCTATAATATGCCATGTAACACTGAAGACGTAAGATTAACGGTGACACTTTACTGAAAAAAGTAGTCCTGTAAATGCACTATACATACCTTCATAAGACATTATGATGCATTCATAAAGGATTATAAACGTATAAAACAATCAATATATAAATATTTATAAAACTGATAAAACATGTAGCCATTTTTACTTTATTAATGCTCTTTGAAGGTTTAATCTAAAATGAATTCTAAATACCTTCATAATGCATTATAATGGTCAGTATAAGAATTAAGAATGCTTTGTGCTGCATTATGAAGTATATATAATGTATTATAAATGAGAGCTTTGTAGAGCATTCTTAATGCATATTACACATGACTATTATATGTTATGCCTTATGAATAGGTATAGGCGTGTTTGTAATACTTTATGAATGTGTTATAGTGCATTATGAAGGTATTTATAATGCATTATAATGACTGCTTTAAGTAAAGTCTTACCGAATTAACTCTGATGGATGGTTCTTGGGGGCTGGGGGCTGGGGGCTTGAATCTTGCCTCTTTTGTTTGTGCATGTGCAGTCTGCATGTCTTATTTGGGTTTTTTCCCAGTACCCTGGTTTCCTCCAAAGACATGAAGTTATGTAAACCAGTGTCTCTAAATTGCCTGTATTATTCAACTGTGTGTGATCCCATTCAGGCTGACCCCTGTCTGGTTCCCAGTGCTGCCAGGGATAGGCTCCAGGCCCCCTTGTGAGCCCGTACTGGGTACACAGTGAGGCGATGGATGGACTTCATAGCATAGCTGAGGTAGCAAAGTCATAGAAGTAAGTGTACAGAACTGGAAGAACATTTAACAGCTGGTAACATTCAGCAGGACTTGGATGGCAAGACTGTTTTCGTGGCTGCGTGTCAGTCAAGGTGACTCTGGCTGATTGGGGGCCACCCCATCCCTAGCCTGGGCCCCATCCCTGCCGGCACGCACCTGAAGCAGGCACCGGCGTCTGGCAGTACCCCTCGCTGCTCTCCACCTGCGGCTTCCATCTGCTCCCGGGAAGTCTTGCTGTGACTCGGACACATTCGTTGGCTGGTAGGGGGAGCACAGGCTGAGCCAGAAGTGGGGCTTCAGTGCCTCTCCCGCCGCCCTCCCCCAGTGACTCCGTCACAATGATTCATTCCGCAAAAGCCACTGAGTCACCGTCGCCAGAGTTTCCATCCACTGTGTTACACAACTGGACTCTGCGTCGCGTAAAACACCTGGCCCTGCCCTCGATCCCTGCTCTTCTGATGGAGGAGCTCGGTTATGATGGCCAGCAGGAGAACACGAGCTGTCAGATCCTCCCACATCCCATAATAGTCAAAGGCAGGGTGTAGTAGTGTGGTCCCCTTCCCAAACGCAGCTCTGTGTGCTTGGCGACAGACTTTCCGGTTGCTCAGGTGTCTTTGCTTACAGTCGTTTGCATGGGCGAATCGCTAAATTAATGCAAAGGTTCTCCTCGCAGCATTCCATAGACGCGGCCAGTGCCGGAGTGAGTCCCATCGGAGGCACCTACAACTCCAGCCACTGGGACCTGGGCAGTGCCTTCTTTTTTGCAGGAACAGTGATCACCACCATAGGTAAATCTCCATGGCCTTATTCATGGCACTCAGTTCACTACATGATGTTCTTTCCACGTTTTGCAGGTTTTGTTTTTTACACAATACAGCCTCGCTTTCTTCTTAATTGAAGTAATTCATGGAACTCCTGATTTCATTACTGTCCCACACCCACAGCTAAAAGGAGCAACAGATTGAGAGTTTGTCCAAACAGAGAACTTTCAGCTTTTTAAGAAGCTGTTTTTTGCTTTTATACTAAAAAAAACTGAAAAACATGGTTTCAGTCTGCAGTTTTTGTAGTAGTATATGAACATCTCCATATAACATTTTTCGTTATATGGTTTACATAATTATTTGGCAGTGTGAGAAACAGATATAAAAAATAAACAGAAAAATACAAAAATATGACAAATGCAAAAAGAGATGCTGTTATAAATGCCTCATACTGAAAAGTAATATGTAGGAGTATTTTAATGAAAAAAAAATTAAAATGCATCACATCATTACATAGCAAATAAAATATTTTTAAATGACTGCATTTGTATTTGCTGTGGTGTTTGATACTGGACTTGGATACATTTTGCAGTGGACAGGCCTCACAAACAGGTGCTCAGACACAGAAAAACGAAACATCTCGAGGCTGACTGGTTCCCTGTATTCTGCTCTGCTTGAGGGACGGTACCCCAGAATGTCTTCTAAATAATACACTGAAGCATTTCTGGAATAATCAGACTGGTCACATCTAATTCTGTCCTCCCCTCTATTATTTGGTTCTACTGTAAAAACAAATGTATGTCCTGTAACTATTTATTTGAAGCTGTCATCTCTAATACATTATAGATACCAAGACAACGCAATAAAATAGTCAATATAAGAATCAATAAAGCATTACAGCATCTTTTATTGAGTCAATAAGGTATTATACAGTTGATTATAATACTTCATAAGCTCCAATGACGTTTCCATCTATAATGCACTGTAGATACCTTCAAAATGCATTATAATGGTAAGTATAAGAATTAATAAAACATTACAGCATCTTCTATTGACAGTAATAAGGCATTATAGCGTTGATTATAATACTTCATAAGCTCCAATGAAGCTCTCATCTATAATACACTCTAGATACCTTCATAATGTATTATAATGGTCTGTATAAGAATTAAGGATGATTTGTACTGAATTATGAAGGTATCTGTAGTGCATTATAGATGACAGCTTCATAAAGCAATCATAATGCATAATAAGCATGAATATAATGTGTCATACCTTTTTATAAATAATTATAGCCATATTTATAATGCTTTATGAATGCATTATAATGTGTTTTGAATGTGATCATAGATTGTTATGGAAATGGCATTCTTAGTGTTACCGTATGTCCTTCTGTTCCTGTACTGTTTGGAGAGAGGTTGTGCGTGGGTTAATATGCCCATCCTCTCTGCTAAATTCTCCACAGGCTATGGAAATATCGCGCCCAGCACAGAGGGAGGGAAGATTTTTTGCATCCTGTACGCCATATTTGGAATTCCCCTTTTTGGCTTTCTCTTGGCCGGTGTTGGTGATCAGCTTGGCACCATATTCGTTAAGAGCATCGCGAAGGTGGAGAAGATGTTCCGGGTGAGTGAGAGAGAGCTCCGCACACTGTAGCCTAATACAGACAAACCCCCTCCCCCCCAAGGCATCCCAGGCATGGCCCAGCTTAGGAATATTCGTGAATATTATATATTATACAGTGAGGGTAAATTGCTGCAATGTAATAGTGTGCAGGGTCATCCCAGAACACAGTCTGATCAGGTGCTCTCATGTAAATGGAGAAGACAGTCTTTAACCGAAACCTTTAGGGAATGGAGCCTTTAACCCACGAATCCCAGCAGTGGTAAGCAGCTCCTCTTATGTGCTTTATCTAAATTTAATTTTCAGTATTTAATTTTTACTGCCTGAATTTTATTTCCTTGAATGCATAATATCGGTGATGGACTACTGTTGTTACTTTATTGAAAACTGTGCAAGCGTGTGGCCCTAAAATCAAAGGTTTGGGGCTTTGTGGTATATTATATGGAGCAGATCTTAGGATTTAGGATATAGGAGTTAGTTTAAAGCAAACAGATATGTAGAAATGGATCCAGCAACTGGATCAAGACATTTGAGTGACAGTATTGATAAAAGGTCATTTGGGGTCACTGAGCAATTTAACTTAACGCAATGGAGGAATGACTTAATGTGTGAGGCAAGCACCCTATTAACTTCACTTCAGGGGGGAAAAAAGGATCAAGCCACTAAAGTCTGAGATAAATCATGACAGCTACAGACCATAATTGAGCATTCAAGGAGTACCTGTGTCTCCTGAGAGGGAATCAGCTGCCCATCGCATCCATGTGTCTTGAAGTCGAGAAGGGTCCCTGAGAAGGAGACCCTGGTGTTTCAGTGCTTACAGGCAGGCTGATTAGCCACCTCACAGGGTGCAGAGGTCCTGCACAAGGTGAAGCTTCTGCCAGAAATTGAGCAGGAAGAAAGGCGGAGCTGACTGCGCCAGTCTCTGCATACAGATGAAAACAGTCCAACACAAATGAATCGAATAAACAAATAGTTTTTAAATGCCCTTAGGGAAAGCTGTTATTTTCATTTCACGCTAAAGTTGATATAGTTGGTAGAGCTGAGAACTGCATTTTGTCCTTAATACGACGGGTACAAGTCCATATGCATGGATATTAGTGGTGTTTATGCAGTTGAGCTAGTTTGCAGATGCTGTGAGAGTGGCTGGAAGCTTAGAGGAGACAGCAGGCCTGTCAAGCCATCAGGTTGGTACGCCCAGCATGGCGAGAGCTTGATGGATAGATGTTGCCGTACCGTGCTGTGATTCGTCCTTCAGCAGACGGCGTGAGATGATGCGTTAGCCTGTCTTACAGAGGCCTGCTTTGCCGCATCGGCCGGCCCAGTTATTCACCCAGCATGCCTCGCTCCTCTCCTCAGCGGAAACACAGGCAGATCAGTCAGACCAAGATCAGAGTCATCTCCACCATCCTCTTCATTTTGGCCGGCTGCATCGTCTTCGTCACCATCCCTGCCGTCATTTTCATGTACATCGAGGACTGGACGGCGCTGGAGGCCATATACTTTGTGGTCATCACCCTGACGACCGTCGGCATCGGCGACTATGTGGCAGGTTGGCAGCCATCGTCTGTTTCTTAAGGATGTTTGCTACACCTTGAAAGAAGCTCAGAATTTTCCACCGGTCGACCCAAATCACATGCCCTTTAACATCTGTCTATTTGCATATATTGCTAAGGAGATGGTTGCAGAATTGATCACAAAATCAATTGTAATTGAAGACGTTTACTTAACGGAATTATGTACACTGAAATAGCCTGTGCCAATTATTTATGTTGCTGTCAGTTTAACAACAAAAATCATTTCATAGAAAAAATCATTTGAATTCCCTGGCTAATAAATTCAAACTAAAATAATTGATACAGTCCCTAGTTTGCAGAGCAACATTTGGTATCATGCAGCAGAGGTATAAAGCATGCATACTGAGCCAAGAAAACAATTTTGGGCTTTCTGCCAGGGATATGTGGTTCTAATGTGAAATTAAATTAGCTGTTAATTTTATTTGTAGAAAGAAGTCTATTACTCGAGATTTTATCTGCAAATCTAACCACGTGCTATTGATTTTTGTTCCATTTTTTTGCATTTCGACACTGGGTGACAGTTATTTGTAGGCATCTTGGAGGTAGCAAGTTTATAAAACTGCAAATGAATAGTCGTTTCTGAAAAAGTACCCCGCGTTTTGTAAAATGAGGACTGCATGGAGTGTGTGCCAGCGGAGATGACCATGTGTGTTTGTACCTCTGTGCCAGGTGGGGATCGGAGAATAGAATACCGGGAGTGGTATAAGCCACTGGTCTGGTTTTGGATCCTGGTGGGCCTGGCCTATTTCGCCGCCGTCTTGAGCATGATAGGAGACTGGTTGAGGGTTCTGTCCAAGAAGACCAAGGAGGAGGTAGAGTATGGCCATTTTCAGTATGGGGGGCGTACGTAATAAGATAAAGTATAGACTGAGTAAGCTGTAATCATTGTTGACAGTCAAACGCTGTAATTCTGCAATTTTATGTGTATGCAAAAGAGGGAATGTAATTATAGACCCACTAAAATTACTGAAAATTATTATTTTTGCCTAAGGTTAGTATAAATTTTTATAGCATATTTGCAATCAAAATGTGTAAGTGTATTACTGGGTGCACAGTGTGAGGAGCAGGGTAGGAAGTAAGGTTACAGTGGAGAGCAGTGTGAGGAGCATTGTAGCAAGTAAAGTTACTGTGTTGTGCAGTGGAGGAGCAGTGTAGCAAGTAAGGTTACTGTGGGGCGCAGCGTGAGGAGCAGTGTAGCAAGTGAGGTTACTTTGGTGTGCAGTGTGAGGAGCATTGTAGCAAGTAAGCTCACTGGTGAACAGTGTGAGGAGCAGTGTAGCAAGTAAGGTTACTGTGGTGTGCAGTGAAGGAGCAGTGTAGCAAGTAAGATTACTGTGGTGTGCAGTGTGAGAAGCAGTGTAGCAAGTGAGGTTACTGTGGAACACAGTGTGAGGAGCACTGTAGCAAGTAAGGTTACTGTGGTGTGCAGTGGAGGAGCAGTGTAGCTAGTAAGGTTACTGTGGTGTGCAGTGTGAGGAGCATTGTAGCAAGTACGATTACTGTGGAGCGCAGTGTGAGGACCAGTGTAGCAAGTAAGGTTACTGTGGTGTGCAGTGTGAGGAGCAGTGTAGCAAGTAAGGTTACTGTGGTGTGCAGTGGAGGATCAGTGTAGCAAGTTATATTACTGTGGTACGCAGTGGAGGAGCAGTGTATCAAGATAGATTATTGTGTTGCACAGTGTGAGGAGCAATATAGCAAGAAAGGTTACTCTGGTGTGCAGTGGAGGAGCAGTGTATCAAGTTAGATTACTGTGGTGAACAGTGTGAGGAGCAGTGTAGCAAGTAAGGTTACTGTGGTGTGCAGTGTGAGGAGCAGTGTAGTAAGTAAGGTTACTGTGGTGTGCAGTGTGAGGAGCAGTGTAGTAAGTAAGGTTACTGGGTGCACAGTGTAGCAATTAAGGCTACTGTGGAAACGTGATGTGATTTAACGGTGCCACGTCGTTCCTGCTGCCGCCACCACTGTGATGCGCAGGTGGGTGAGATCAAGGCCCACGCAGCGGAGTGGAAGGCCAATGTGCGCGCCGAGTTCCGGGAGACGCGGCGGCGCCTCAGCGTGGAGGTGCACGACAAGCTTCAGCGTGCCGCCACCATCCGTAGCATGGAGCGCCGGCAGCTGGGGCTGGACCAGCGGGCGCAGTCGCTCGATGTGCTGTCTGCAGAGAAGCGGGCCGTCTTCAACAGCCTGGATGCCGACCGCTCCAAGACCACTTCGCAGGAGAGCATCGACTCGAAACTGAACAACCTGCGCGCACGGGCCGAGCAGTACGAGAAGGGCGAGCAGGCCGCCTCCGATGACAACATCTTCAACCGCCTGGGCTCTGTCACCCGGTTGGCGAAGCGCAACAAGAGTAAGGAGCTAAAGAAGAACATCCCGGAGGACATCCGCAAGATGTACGACACCTTCGGCTGCAGCCTGGCCTCTGGCGAGGAGAAGAAGGAGGATGAGGAGCTTGGCGAGAAGGAGTTCAACACCAGCTTGACGGATCTTCCCCAATATGCAGAGGCCTGCTCGCTGCAGAATGGGTTCCCACTGAACAAGGAGAAGGGCGATGAGGGAAAAGCGGAAGAAAAGGAGCTAAAGACAAAGACTATGCCTTAGAGGAGGTGGCTGACTGGATGGAAGATGTCTTTAGCATCTGTTCACGTGCCTTAACTCCTCCTGTTCGAAAGGCAGCGACCTGGAGCTGCGTCCTGCTTCACACTACTAACTGTTCACTGTGTCCAAATGGTGGATTTATTTGCCAAAAAAAGGAGCGAATCAGTCACGTCAGGAGGAATGACTATGACATAATACCTGACAATGTTTTGTTACTTGAGAACGATCAAAACAATGATTTTTATTTAAGAAAACATAGAAGATTGCAACGGATGGGCTTTCCGGAAGCCCGAACAGTAACACGTAGTAGCAAATTTATTTGGCGCTATCGACGGGCCTGTGACCTACACTCGTGTTTTATAATTAAACTCTCGACATCCGAGATGACATACCGATCCCTGTTGCGTCATTCTGCGTCAAGTATGTTCAAAACAGAGAGCATGGCCGCGGAGGGAAGGCGAACGGGGACGCTGAGGAGAGGGGGATGCACACCAGGAACCAAAATACATGTATTCATAGAGTCATGCAAGTGATTGTCATGCCTAAGGACTCTAAACCTGAACTTGGGAATGAAAACAACAAGCACTCTGCTATTGCATGGTCTTGGAACTACCCTGCCGTCCTGTGGAGCATAGTGTATTCAAAAGCTTCAAGTTCACGGCCTCAAAACGAAATCTCAGGGCTTGTCGTCCTACTGTCGTTGTTCGAATTTCTTTGTCCCAGTCGCGCTGCATTCACACTTCAGAGAGAGGCACTGTCTCGGCCCGGCCTTGGCGAGGTAACGGCGCTCACCGAGGGAACAGATGACGAGCCCCAGGTTGAAACCCGGGACTGACTTTGTGGGTTTGGGTGTCAGTGGGAGGCGGCTTGGTGTACACGAGCGTGCCCGTGCGGCGGCATATGTAAATGTGTCTGTGTATGAGCACTAGAGCGTGTGCATATTTACCCCGTCAGGCCCTGTGAGCTGCAGTGTTCAGACGCCGATTCTCAGAGGAACACGAGTCTGTGTCGTTTGACTTTTTTGTATGATTGCCAAAGCGGTTTGGCAATAATTTATGAAAGCGAATCACATTCTTAGTACATACCAAATGATTTGATGGCCTACTTAACAACTGATTTTACTCCTAGTTGGCGTAAACAGCATGATTAGCTCTGGAACCCTTACAAAAAAAGCCACAATACGCAGAATGAGGAACACACAGTATACACTGGCTGCCTGTTTCTTTTCTACCCACACAGTCCACAGTCAGCGAATCAGAATTTAATATATTTTTATTACTGGATCAAAGAGATCAGAACAAAGGGTGCAAACGGGCATGTATAATCCCAAAAAACACTCTACTCTTTCTTATTAAAAAAAGACATTACATCTTTTAAAATCTGAAAGCATTTTTTTTTTGGATATCTTGGCAAGATACCAACTCAAGTGTATATATGATATAAAACTGAATCAGAAAGTGAGTCACATCTTAACCTGCAGTACTGGTCAGGGCTGTAGGAAAGGGAGATGATCATGAGATCAATATTCAATTTCATCAATTTATTTTTGGCTTAAAATTGCAATCTGGTATGACAGGAGTAGATGCCAAGAAGCATTTCCTCTTAACTGTTCCCAACCGTGAAATAAACTACAAAGTAATTAACACTTTCCAAGTTACTAACAAACCAAAGCTCTTCTGGGCTTTTGTAAAATGGAAGTATTTATTCCAGCTGTTGTAGGTGTGTCATAACTACATGCAGGAGCAGTACTCATACACAGTGTGTAAGGTGTACACACCCCCATCACAAAAGTGTAACGTTTCTTGTAGGTGAAATTAAAAATATTTACATCTAAGACCCATGTTCCCCATCATCGTGAAATCCCATGAGTCGTTAAAACGCTCATGATTAGGAGTCTACTAATTTATACATCTTGCAACTGTGTACTGTAAGGAATAAAAAATCACACCGCAAATAAAGTACCAGTTTGCTGTACTTTCAAGTTCAGTTTTCAGCAATTAAATCACAATGAATTAGCTGAAATGTCTGCAGTTATGAACAATCATTTAAAATATATACTTTGTTGTTAAAGACCTGTTCTTAAGAAACGCTAAATGGGTTGGGCAGTGCCGCTGCTGGGTGCACTGGGAACTGGGAGCAGAAAGGCTAGATACGCACAATACGCACCCCCTGTCGAAAATTCCAGGCTATTCCACTGCTCAAGTGGTAGGAATTGGAGGCTGTGGATTCACTGACACTTACCATGTGTCCTGCTTAAGAGGTAAAAACTTATGTTACAAGACATTGCCTATTATGTGGACAGTGCTTTAAATAAAAGGCAGGTGTTTGGCTAACTGTACTTTGGAAATTGCCAAAATGACTGGGAATACAGCTCCATTTTCTAAAGCATTTTTAAGCCGTGGAATGTCTCCCTTGTGTGGTCACACCCTTGCTTCCAGTGAGGTGAAGCACAGTGTTAATGTTAATCCAGATTTAATGTGCCCCTGTGTGTACTATCCAAGCTGTGCATTGTCCTACACAAGTCCTTCTTAAGAACTTTGACTTAAGAATTCTGGCACCAGCTGTGAGTCTGTACGTAATGAGGGACATCAGTTACACCAGTTGAGCGTTTCTGTACTTCCCAGGTGTGAAAATGGCCCTTCTTGGCCCAATCAGGCTAAGGCCCCCAGCCTGTCCAGGGTTTTGCCCGAGGCATTGGCCACTCAGTGTGAATGCAGCAGCTGATTCTCAATAAATGTTTGTTCTGAAAACAATAATAATATAAATTATTATTATTATTATATTAATAATAACAAAAAAATATTAAAATGATTGAAAACAAAAATGACAAAAAAAGACATGGAATATAAAAGCATGCAATTGTACAAGTACATTATCTTGGTATGGTATTGATTGTACCCGCACATGCTTACTCCCGCTGTTTTCGGATTTCCATGTTAAGCGCTAAAGTGAGCCTGACCGCTCGAGTCTGGACTTCGTACACAATAGAACTTGTGTGACCATTACATTTACTGTAGTGAGTGCCTTTTGCAAATAAATATCACCATTGATTTCAGTGACTGCTCGTCCTTTGCGTTTTGTTGGTCAATATAATCGCTCAGCAGATTACTCACAGCCTGTTTTGTTACCTCTGTCCCAATAATACTTACATTTTATTTGTTTAGCAGACACTTTGAGAAAACAAAGTGTGATTGGGGGTCAGCGACCTCGCTCGAGGGCCCAAAGGTGACATCACTCAGCCGGCCCTGGGATTCAAACCAGCAGCCATCCGATCACCAGGATAACAGCCTATCCTGCTGGCTCATTGGTCAGAATTATAGCTTCCAATACAAGACTGTGGGTTTGGTTCCTGCCACCGTAGCCCAAGACTCATGGTTTAGTTTCAGTTGCCCATTGTCTGTGTGCCCTGTAGTTGCCCAGCCCCCCCCAGGGTAGGACAGGTACCATGCCCACCTCAGCCCTGTACCAGATAAATGGATATAGAAAAAGGATGGATCAACTGGAATTAGATCAAATTCATTGATCACAAACGGAAACTCGTGTGCATACAGCGGCGAACATATAGAGCACAGGCGAACGTACATACAGTATATTGCAAAAGATAAGGTCCAAAGACACTAAACATGTGACACGTGTGAGTTTAATAATGAGAGGTGTTGCCTGAGACCTTCTCCAAATCCCAAGTAGTGCATCACCCTCAGGTTAGATGTTGGAGTTAAAGTAGTGATACTTTATTAACCCCTGTGAGGAAATTCTCCTTTCACCTACCCCAGCTTGCTCTCCATGAGACATACAGACACATATGTAGGTGAGATGAAGCATCAAGCTTGGGGGGGAGGGGGGGTGTCACAATGCAGGGTTAGCCAGCCTGCAGCGCCCCAGGAGATGGGGGTTAAGGGTCCGTGGCCTATTTTGGCTCGAAGCGACGACCATCCAATCACAGGCCCAGAGGCTTTGCCCACTTAGCCCGCTGAGCCACTCACCCCCAGCAGAGCCCCCACCCACCCTTTACTTCACCCTCCCCCACCCAATCCCATGGTTCCTGGTTGGCTGGTGGTCATGATTACTGCTATAAATGGCATCCAGCTTGTTATGCCCCAGCACTGGACTGTCGCTCTCAGGTACAGAACTATTTGTAACTGCTGCACAAATGCCAAGTGTGTATTTTATAAATAATCATCAGTGTGAAGTGTCTCAGCCTCACAGTATCATAAATAAATGGAACTGTCTCTATTTGCCTCCCGACTGGAATAAATCAATATGAATTTGAAATCCAGGACGTAGGACCTCTCCTTCCATATCAGACAGGACATTTACCTTGTTTGACCTTATTTCGATGGTCAGTATCAGCAGCAGTGGATTTTTCTTTACCAACAGTTATTATGTTTGGGACTCCTCAAATTACACTTCTATCGATTTTGTTGTTTTTTTTTTTGTTTCACAGAAGTAAGAAGGTGCTTAAAAATTCCAGGACTGGCGGTAGGACGTGACCTTCACGATCACTTTGAAAACAATAGCTGATTTCCAAGGATTCCACTATTAGCGTCTCTGGGATCATTATCAGTGGGCTAAATTGGGCTCAATCTGCTCAGTGAAAAGGCCGGACGCTGCAGAAAATTCCAGTAAATAAATAATAAGAGGTATGGCTCCGATGGTTCTCTGATAAAAGACAGCAAATATTCGATTAATCCTAATGAACCTCTGTGAACTGTGCTGAGTAGGGCTGCTCGTGTTCATTAAAGCTACTTTCTTTTTTTCATAATGTGCAATGGACTCCATGACCTTTATGGAAGAGATGCATTATCGACAAGCTGATTTATTAATTTAGACTTACTGAAAATGTTTAAAAAGTGTTAGTTATGTCACATATCCATCCGTCCGTCCATTCAATCATCCATCCATCCATCTGATCCTGTGCCCTGCTTCGGGTTGCAGGGTATGTCACATATGTTAATTGCAAATTAATTTTATTCAGCCTAATCTTTCCAATTGCTGCATTATGTGGAAAAAGTACATTCTCTGCTTGTGTTGTGGATGTTCAAAAGTGGGGGTGGCACCTCGCACTTGTGGGACCTGGGTTCAAGTCTCCATCAGGGTTCCATGTCATTGTGGGGTTTCCTCCAGGTACTCCAGGTCCCCTCCGCCCCCAGGTCCAAAAACAGGCTAAGGCTAGTTGGAGTTACCAAACCGTGTGTGTGTGTGTGTGCACCCTGTGATGGGTTGGTACCCCATTCTGGATTGCTCCCTGCCTTGCACCCATTGGCTTCAGACCCCCCCCAAAACAACCCTGAAAGGGATAAGCAGTTTCAGAAGATGGATGGATGGATGTTTAAAGGCTTGGTGTGAGGTGTAGCAATAAAATTTTACCATGGGTCTAGCTCAGGGATTTTCAAATCATAGTCCTCAAGGTCCGAGCACTGCTGATTTTCCAGCCTTCCTTTACCTGTGAGCCTGGTGTGATGCCTCTGTGGCCAATTAGAGTCAGTAATCATTAAACTAACTACCTGGGAGAACTGAAAACAAGGCCTGGATTTGGAATCGAGGTCCAGATTTGAAGAGCTCGGGTCTAGCTGTTTCCAGATCAAACCTAATTCGTACAACGTGTCCTCGTTCCATTGCTTTTAAATAAGGTGCTCCTTATTTTTCCTACACTCTTGTTGCAAGACAACATATTGTGACCAACTTCTAAGATGAAACAAGACAAAACCTTGCCTTTTCATTGTGCAGCAGACTATGGAACAGCCTGCCAGTTCCTTCAGGAACCTGTTGTGGATGCTGACTCGCTGATATAACCAGCAGCTCTGCAGCACAGTCTGCTCAGATGTGTGATCACACTGGTTCTGCTGCCAGAACTGCCACCCAGGCCTGCAATGTAGGGCAACCAAATACTGTGACACAATGCAGTGGCCCTCTGTGACCCAACAACTCCAGTCAACATTACGGTGCTATTCTCCACATCACTCCACCAAATAAGTGATTGAAAACTTTATCCAGATATGACTTTTTATGGTTTAAAAGCTTCAGTTTTGCATACGGTTGGGTAATCAAACTTCCCATGTACTTGTAGAGTACTGTGTGTAAAATCCATCTGTCTTATGGGGTCCAGGGTTGCGGTGGCTCTGGAGTATATCTGAGGAAGTGCAGGATACAGGATACCCTGGATGGAATTCCAGTCCATGGCCCAGAACACACACACTGGGCGGTTTAGAGACAATAACTGCATGATTATGCACTGCAGCAGGAATCCAGTGCACCCCGATGAAACCTGCATAATGAGAGAATGCACGCTCCACACACACAGGGCGGGGAGCACGAATCAAAGCCACCACACTGGAGATGTCAGGCCATAACAATCCACACCGAGCCACTGAGCCACCACTAAGGTGCTTAATTTTGTCTTATGTATTCATAACAATAAACAAGGCCAAACATCCTCTACAACAAGGACTGTAAAATCTCATTTCATGCTCTTTAGTATCCATATACCATTTTAAAATATGCACATTGTTTTGTGATTGATGACATAAAGCGCAAAGACATTTGTCATGTGTACAAGGACCACATCATTGGACCTTTAAGCCTAGTCAGCTGCAACCACGTTAGCTTGTGTGAAAGTTGCAAGAGGACACCAAAGTCGGTCATTTACTTATGACATGCTGACTTTCGGCTTCCTTGGGCTTCTCTTAAAACCTGAGTGAGATCTGACGCTAGCAGATTAAGTATAAAACACGACAAATCAGAGAGTACATGTTCACCGCTCAGTATGATAGGTATGGATAAGTTTCCCATGGCTGTGTAATAATGTGATCCTCCTGCTTACCCTGATGGATTTATGAAAGGCTACATAACCAATCAGGGGCGACTTTGCACTATAGTCACCTTGGTTGGCTCCTTGGACGTGTAATCGATGATAACAACGAAGTCCGTCTGCGGACAGTTGCTTCTGTATTGACTCCATCACACAGGCTGCTCCGTGGAAAGCTCTAAGAGCCATCTGGATATCGCAAGGAGACTCATAAATTAATCTGCTGCAGAATGAAGGCGAAAACTGTGTGTGTGTGTGTGTGTGTGTGTGGATGCATTCTGGGAGAGGAAGTGGGAGGAGGTGAGGTGAAGACGTGCAGCAGGGTTAGGGCTGAGGTGTGAGAAATGGTGAGAACAGTTTGTCTGAATTCTCCCTGACCCCCACAGATAGGGACTTCTGGGACACTTCATTCAAGCACCCCCCACCTCCGACCACCTGCCATTGACCTAAACCAAAAAGTATGTTAGCTAAACTAGATGCTGAAATGGGCTACAACCCCTGTGAACCTGCCATGTGCCTATTACCCCCCCCCACGGAAAGGTACTGGTTTATAACCCACATCTATGTCGTGGTACCACTCCTTTGTTCCCTGGGTAATTAATGGCCCCATCCATCGCATCGACTTAGACAACCTCTCAGCGGGCAACTCGCTCTCGGCCGGGTGACATTCAGTGGGTGACACAAGGCCCCCGGTGCGAGAGCTGGGGTCAGGATAACGCGTCCTCAGAGATACCTGCCACGCTGCAGCGTAATGCATGATGCGGCACTGTGCGGTTACTATGGAAACCCACATCTGCAAAGATCTCGCCACGTGAATGTGCACCGATAGGTTTGTGGCTCAGTGTATCCCTGTAATGGCTGGCAAAACATCAGCCTCCTCCGAAATACACGATTATTTATACCTTCATAAACAACTTCAGTGTACACGTATTGGGCCATGAAGACAGATGTAGAGCAATCCAGCTACTAGAGGCTTTATTGCATAGACTTGCTAGTTGTGCAATTGTAGCCATTTAGGTGATTGTAGACGTTTTTCTTTTTTTGTTATAAGGTCTCCATGTGGTCTCTGTGTTGACATGAACTGATGCCTGTACAGTGCTGCCTTTGATGCACAAACTGCATCCCATGCTCCTTTCTCCATGAAACTAGTTACTGCTGATTCTCCTTAGAGGTTCAGCAGAACGTCAGTAGGCCACGCCCCTCCCTCATCCATAGGGGGATATGGGGGTACATGTCACACGCCTGCCATAGTTGGGTTTGCACTTCCAGGTTTACAGTTGGCTTGGTGTGAAGTGCACCCCATCTGGACCCCCAAGTTCTGTTACTGGTGTTCTTCCCCTTCAGGAACATTCCCAGGCTGATGTCACTTCAAGTTCGATCCCCTCTTTAGTCCCATTCTTTGAGTAACTCCAAGTGTCCTGGGTTGGACCTCGTTATGACATCAGCACTGTTTCCATGCCGTCCTTGGCTGTGACCCTTCCCAGCTTTAGTGAGATTTCTCGGGTTATTTTCGCTCCTCTGCTGCTTCCCAGCAGCAGCGCCTGCTTCACATTTCTGTCTTTTGTAAGTCTTAACCCCGCTGCTGTTTGACAGGTCCCCCACAAAATCAACACTCTGGTTTCTTGGGTCATACACCCCCAGCCTCCCCCCAAGAGATAGGCCTGCTGGGTTTGACAAAAGCAAGAGCGGACAGGAAGAAACAACAACAAAAGTGATTTATGAAAAAAAGAGCGAAAACAAAGGATGGGAACAGCTTTTGTAGGGATGCCAGCGCTGACAATGGGGGGGGGGGGATGTTCCTGGCGAGACCGGCGGGGTAATTAACTGTTAGGAAGTTGGCCCAAGTAAATGATCAGATAGGATGATAGATTCAACACAATGTGACATTTGAATAATTAGCTGGTAGCTATTTTTGCTTTACACGCTGTATCAGTTTGAAGAATTCATTTTGGGACATCTGGGATAGCAGATAATGTGCACGATCAAGAATGTTTTTCTTGTACGTATTTTGATTTTGTGTATTGTCTTTGCAGGATGTGTTGCTGTCTTTTTTTGACAGCTTTTAAGGACTGACGTTGATCTGTATCAGTCAGGTGGTATATGTCCAAAATCCAGTATTTTAACAATTGCTGCTGCATATTAAATGTCAGGCCACATGCTGTAAATCCCTCCCGAAGAAATAAATCAACTTCTCTCTGCTTTGGTTGGAAAACTGCCTTCCTTTGAATATTAGGAAATGAATCAGACATCTATAAGGGTTTTCAATTTGACATTCAATATTTGATAAATATCAATATACAGTCTAAATATTTTGGTAGACTGTAAATGTCTGAAAGCAGCACTTTTGGAAGGAGCAATGTATCACATTAGCAGCAGGCTGGCTGTTTGAGGAGAGGGCCGCGTGCTCGAATGGCCGCAAATGGCCGTGTGTCAGTCTTTCATGCCGCCTGCAAACCTGAGCCGACCTTTTCAAAATGGAAATTAGCCCCATTTTTTACAGCGGGGGCTAATGCACCGGGGTACAGTGGTGAGAGATTGTCTCGGCGTGAAGGCTTCTCGTGCCGCTCGGAGCTCGTTCCCAGTGTGATGCATTGAGGATGCATAAAAGAAACAGGACAGGCACTTGCAAAAAAGTCAGATACAGTGGTACCTCGGTTCTTGAACTTAATCCGTTCCGGACTCCGGATCGAATCCTAAAAAGTTCAAGTTCTGATCAAATTTTTCCCATAAGAAATAATGGAAAACCAATTAATTGGTTTCCGCCCCCCCAAAATTACACCTAAATGTTTTTTTTACATTTAAACACAAAATGAACAGGATAAAACAAGAAGAGCATTTTTTTTCTTAATGGCTTCCAAAACGATAAAGATCT
>JAODJU010000039.1:12140555-12160924 GCA_026776725.1 Gnathonemus echidnorhynchus
CGCGTACAATTTATATTAGGTCAGCGTTCACGGTTCGACTTCTGATATTCAGATCGAGTTCTAGGTCAAACTGGTTTATTCGACTTTCAAGAAATTCAAGTTCTAGTGAGTTTGAGAACCGAGGTACCACTGTAGTCACCTGTTTGTGGAGTGGTGTAGCGAAAAATAATTCAATTAATACCAAAAGCTAAAATAGGCAAATGAGAATGACAAAACGTAGCATGTGCCTTTCACCTCAGTAAAAGTGCAATTAATACAGGGAAGCTTTATTTTTCTTCACAAAACACCAATATGACGCATTTCTGCACCTAAAACTGAAAACCAATTAAATGTGCTAAAATGTACTCTCCACCTCTAAATCTAAAATGCAGACAAGCTATCAAAGCACAAAGTACAAGCTGAGAGAAACTTTTGAGCAAAGTCATTTCATCTCGAGCAAAGGCGTCATTAGCGGCCGGGGAAAACAGCACCTGCTCGCCACCGCGGAACATTTCCAATCTTTTGGGCCGTCTAGCCTGCTGCCTGTCTCACTGCAAAGCCCGGCGGTAATGTTGCACATTCAGTCCAGAGCCCATCCCAAAAGGCACAGCACCCGCCTTTCTGTCGCAGGGCACAATCACACACTAAGGGCAATGTAGGGCAATGTAGGGCAATCACACACTAAGGGCAATGTAGACCCCAAAAAGCTGAATGTGTTTGGACTGCAGAATAAAACTGGAGTGAAGGCAGGCAGAAAATGTGGCCTTTATACACAATGAGCTGGCAGCCAGGATTCTAGCCCCCAACTGGGGAGGTGTGGGGCTTCCCACTGAGCTATTGTTACCTTAAAAATATGAACAAAATCCGGTATGTGCAATGTCTAGACCCACAAGGCCAATCCATATTATATATTTATTACATTATTCCGTATATTTATACTCGTATAAATGTTTTTCATATGTCATATCTGCTATTTTGCTGCATTAAACACTCAAGTAATAGAGTCAGAGTCTGTGTCACATGCAAGGGCATAAGAATCGGGGGGGGCATGTAGCCCCCACCCCCACCCCCTCCCCAAAAAAAATTATTTGGCTTAATCCATCCCCATAATAAATAGACCTTTGTCTGTAAATTATTAAATTCTGTTCCCCCCAATATCAAACACTCCCCAACGCTGTTGGTCACGTGGTGATAAAACAGGAAAAATTATGCAGTACTGTTTGTTATTTTATGCTGAAGGTGACAATGTGATATGGACGTACATAGCATTCCTGCCTGACGCATTGCGTTGCCATGAAAACCATGCATAGCGGAAGCACAGCCCTCGGCATGCGATGTGCTGCAGGTCCAGGGTGGCGCCCCCTAGGCAGCCTGCTCCACCTTCTGATCCCTCATACGTTCTTTCTTATGCAATTACCGAACAATAATCAAATTCCGAACAGGCCAGTGTCTGCTGGTGTATGGAAACTCCTGCCCTCTTCCTCCCAGTGGGCCTCAGATGTCATGAAAAAAATACTCAAGGAAATCGTCATAAGAAATGCAGCTCATCTATCTTTTTTTAAAAGATGTTTTGACTTGCTGGACTACTGCCCAGGCTTAACTGTGATATATGGAACTGTTACGTACCAAAGATGAATACTGATCATTTTTCTGGGTACCATCCTGCAGCAGCAAAACTACAGTATCTGCTCCGTGTATGAGAACTATGAGATAAGTACCAGCACTAATATACGGAGGATCTTACAGTGTACCGTTACCTTTTTACGTTGCTGTGCGAATCCCATCTTACGTGGCACAGTGTGGGCGTGCTTGTTTTAAGGATGAGTGTGAGGTTTGTTTAAGGCAGCACATGAATAACATGAAAGATCCTGTGGCATTTCAGGGAGAAATCCCCAACGGACCTTGACGGGTTTTGTCGGAACCGATGCGAACTATCACTCCTTTTCACACATGAGTGAGTGTCTTCCAAGTACCGACGGTCCCCCTGATCGAAATCATTTCTCTTTCTCCCAGCACTCAGCTTCCATTCCTTGAACCAGTCGTCACCCCCCGCCACCAGCCCCCCCGTTCACTTATCATTCCCCTGTACTCTATTGCTCTCCAGTCACAGGCCTGTTAATCCCTTACTCATTCTGCCTTGGTGTTACAGGCTATTTTCTCATTTCAGTCTCCTAAAGTCGTACACTACGCAGACTATGCTGTGTACCATTCAGCAGGCTATTTTACCAGGATCCATTTACCCATCTACCCAGCTTCCAAAACCAGTAATTCGGTAAAGGGTTGCAGCAAACTGGGAGGATGTGAAGCATGGGACTGTAGAAGGCACAGAACACCAGGCAGGGTGAAACCCGGGTCATGCCCCCCCAATGCCCCCCATCCCCTCCGAAACACCACCCACCAAGGACACTGCCATTTATTTTATTTTTATTTGTCAATTAAGGCTTTAATCCTTAAACAAATAAACCTGGTCTCTCCCAAGGACATCACCATCAACGTCTGGTGCCAGCACTGGGTGAGATCTCAGGTGACACTGCAGTCCGTCACCAGTGATTCGATCGAATTTCTTCATTAAATAAAAATAATAGCTGCAAAAATGTAATCAAAAAGGGGGTTATAGCTGAAAGGAGAGCAGAGCAGAGCGGGGGACTCCATACCAACTCACATAAGTAACAAAGGCATCAGGACTGGGTGTGTGTGTGGGGGGGTGTATTAATGTATTAATTTATTAATTCTATCATTTTGTGAGGGGGTCTTTGGCGCCTCTCTGCCAGCACTTATGGTTCCTGATCATTCTGAGGCGTCACACATCATCATATCTGCTCTTTAAGCCTTTTGATGACTCTTTTTGACCAAACTGAAAAACAATTCCCAGATACACAATTACAAAGCTCAGTTTTTCAAAACTGGTCTGGTCTCCCACTGCTCTCTGTCCTATCCTGCACCCCCCCCCCCCAGGCAGATAAATGTGTCACAAGAATTTGACTATGTTCCCTGATTAGATATGACAATAAAATCATTGGTATAATCATCATCATGGGAGGGTTAGTTTGGAATCATCACATAGACATTGTGCTCGGATTCAAAGCAGTTTTAACAAAAATTTTGGTTCAAAATTTTTCAAGTCTGGGTCGTGACTTAATGACCACAGGATAATGTGTGACTGGACGCTAAACCAGTTGAGCGTCACTGCAATAAAGTATGTCTTTGGACTGTGGGAGGAAGGCGGAGTACTTTACAGCAAATTGAATATGATCCTTGACACATTGGAATGTCGTGAACCAAGCTGGGAGGCACTGCGACGCCTCAGGAAGGCGCTGAGATGTTTATCGCGTTGCTGTCAGAAGGGCTGTTGTGCTGGTGCGGAGATTAAGGCAGGCGGCTGAGATTTAAGCGCCCCCTGCCTTCTCAGTGACCAGGCAAAGTGAGAGGCAGGGTCCCGAGCTGAAGGGCACAAGCGAAGACGGCTGGTGCGGGATGCCAGGGTAATAAGCTGCAGCAGACTGTCGCCCCAGCAGCGCAGCAGTAAGTGCTCAGGGAGCAGGGGCTGCCCATCGAGCTTGGCCAGGGACGCTTTTTCCAGCCCTGGGGGCTGATTTTCAATGTTCCAGTACCTGTCTAACTGCCTCGACTGAGCATGCCCATCTGATAAATGCATCTATGAATGACCCTGTTGGAGTGGTTTTAATGTCACAAGTTGATCCACTGCACCTCTGATGTTAGAGACACTAACACTGACCCCATGTATCAGTCTTGCGGCAGTGTGGCTCAAAATAACAGGATTGTCCACCTCTGTTGGGCCATTATCATCTTCAGAACCTCTTGGGGGAATGGCAGAGAATGGTCAGCCTTAGATATTTATGCATAAGTAACTCAGTAATGAATTAATTGACCGTATTGCCCGAGGATGAAAATGCTTGCTTAATATTATTTAAAATGGGCAACTGCCCACTGCAGTTTTGTGGGCAATACAATAGACCGTCTAATATTTCTTGTGGCCACCAGGTGGAGCTAGATGCAGCCGTCTGGAGCGCTGCTAAATTCTACACCACATTCCAGAAGCTCATTGAAACCAATTTCCCTGTAATGACTGAAGTGAAATAAACCGTATCTGTGTCTGAAATATAGCAAAATGTAAATAGGGCTGAACAGGGAATTTGATGATGCAAAACGCTTCCATCAATACAGACAGACAGACTCATTTACGTTTTCAGTAATACCAAGAAACAGAACACAATGCTAATAAAAACTCCTTTTCACCGAAGTCTTGAACAGAAAACGGCCAAGTTTTAGACTGCAAAACACTGGATATCTCCAAGCAGCTGCACATACATATGTGATACATTTATTCATTTAGCAGACGATTTGTCCCAAGCAACGTATAAGTGATTGCTCAAGAAACAAGAGTGTAAAATCCTATGCAATTCACTGACAAACAGCGAGAGACATCCTGTTCATTTTATAGCCGCATTGTCTTTAAAGTGCTGCTTTTCAGAATCCAACTGACAGCTGTATACCTGTTACCTAGGTAACAAACACAATTGCCGTAATATGAATATCTCAGAAGGGACAGATGGATTTTCTAATGAAGACGTTAAATGAGACCGGATTAAAATGCACAAAAGCAAGTGTTATGGTGCTTTTTGCGTCACGTGTCTGTCTGGATGTTTATTACAGTGCGGTTCACCTTCTTCGTGAGACTTCATTGTGGCCAGCAGATGGCGCTGGACCCCGGCTTTTCTCCCCGTCTTGCTGCAGTAGCGGGGAGATATTTCAAGCTGTCGCAGTGAGGTCACAGAGAGAGCTATAGCACTGAAGCGAAATGCTGATGGTGACCTGCCATTATGGGGGAAGCACCGCCGATCACTTCACAGTTGCTGTTGATTTCCTGACCAAAGCACTATGCAAACGTAAGCTTAAACTACTGAAATCCTTTCACTATTCAAATCACATTCAGCTGTGGGGGAGAGGGGTGGTTGTCTAGTTTCTTTTGCACGAGCCTCGACTACTAGTCAGTGGGAGATGTAATTTGCATTGCATTTCTTTCTTTTCGGATCGCTCTTCGAGATCGCCTACATGGCAATTTAACACTGATTTCCCCTCCTTCTGAATAATATATGTTATTGACAGGCAAAAGACACAGCCCCCCCACAGAGTAACGTCAATCACCGTGCCATGTGGCTTCCTGTAAGTCGCTCCGGTGTGTGTGTGTGTGTGTGTGTGGGGGGGGTCATTTCGCTTAATAAAATGCGAAGGCTCCTCTGACACTGGCTTCTGCCACGAGCGTGCCTGGTTCTCCTCCTGATGCACTTGCATGTCATCAAAGTGATGGAATTACACTGATATTTTTCATTTTCTCATATGGGTTGAACACTTATCACCTGCTGTACGCGTAAAACACGAGGGTGGGCGTCTCACCATAGTAAAGGGCTCGAAAAAAAAACAATGGGACTTTTTAATTTTATTTATTATCCTGGAAGCAGAAATCTATGAATATATTTTTCATCACTTTAAAAAAATTCTATACCACCTAAAATAATGCTTTATAGCCTTTATTTGCATTGTATCAAATAGTTAGTTTTCTTGGAAACTTATGTCTTGTTTGTCAGCAGTTTGCTCATGGGCCTTTTACTTACACAAAAATGTTCTGAGGGCAGAAGGAAAAATGACTGGTTCAGCGAGATAACCAGTCAAATTGTAGAGGAGGTGGCTCCAAGCAACTAGAGGAAGCAGGACCAGCCAATCAGATGTCTTGGTCCCGCATCCTTTACAATCTGATTGCTTATCTCCCTGATCCAATCATTTTTCCTTCAGCCCTCAGAATGTTTTTGTGTAGGTAAAAGTCCCACGAGCCTGCAGTTTGGCAGAGAAATTAATACTTTAGTTATAAAATCTTACATGTAGAAATATGTCATTTAAATTATTTAATCAGTGATAATGACACGAGTCAGAAAATCAATAAAAGAAACCACAAGGAAAAAAAGACCAAGACATTTAATCGTTTTACTGATGTCCTACAGTAAGTGTTATAGACGCTTGCATCTATGGCTAAATTGTTCACTTATAAATATAAACATCTACACGTGCCCTCCTGGTCATTCAGCATCTAATCAATGAAAAGGTCAGCATGGAAGATGTTGGCGAAAAGAAAGAAGGAAACATGCCCTTACTTCCTTGCCATGAAAGTTACCCTCTGGAACTTGGGTTTGAGACTCCGCCCCCGCCCTCCTTATATGCGATTTGCATGTCCCCCCCATGTCATCGTGGAGTTGTCTCTAGGTTTTTTTCTCTACCTGCCACAGTATCCAGTATCGCCCCCGGGCCCCCAGCTACCCTGCACAGGACAAGTGGGATCGATGGATGGATAATATAAGTACTGTGTTTGATTACGAGGGCTGTGGTTTGTATGTAGATTTATAAGCAGCTTAAGATTTTACAAAAGATTATATATTCAATTAATAATTTTCAAAAACCTTCATGTGTTATAACTTAAAAATAATAATAATTTTATATCGAGGGAGCGCCACCTGGTGGCACAAAACAAAGGTGTTCATGTCAGTATGTGGCACGGAGAGATATGTTTCAACTGCATGAAAACAGGTAGTTAAAACTGTGAAAATGTCATTAAGATCCTGTTAGGATTGTTCGTGTTTTTAATTGTGTCCTTATATAGTGTGTCAACAATTTTTTTCCTGCCAGTTATTTTTTTATAATTTTTTTTATTTTCCCTTTTTGTCATTTTGGAGTAAAAACTACCAAAGTATTTTCTTAGAATAGTAAATCCATCAGTCAAGCTGGCAATGAAGAGTATCAGTTTAGAATACTGTATCTGTATTCTTTTGCACTTTTATTCTAAATATGGGTCATTTGACTCAAAATAAATGTAGACAAGTGCAGAATAAAATGTAATTACAGAAATTAAAACTAAGCAAGCAAAACTGAAGAGAAAAATCTATTACAGTGGATTTAGTAATTTTTTTTTTATTGAGACAGTTTGTATAAATACAGCCGGGACTCACACAGCAGATGTTAAGTCAGAAAAGCAAATGGCAGCCTTAAGGCAGACCATTTTTAGCAGCTGAAACAAGGTTATATTTTAGCAACTTGTATGTGCAGATGATGAAAATAAAATAGCATGTGGAATTATACAGCTTATTGGATTTTGCTGAAATGACTGTCAGAAATGACCAGCTCTGGAGACAGCTGAGTTTGGTAGTGCAGTACGTTTAAAATGTAGTAGATAAAACAATAGAAATGTGAAACAAAAGAAAATGAAAAGACGAGAGAGCTCACTTGGATCTGTGAAAAGTGTGCAAGTCCATTTCAGTGTTTCAACCCGTCTGAGGCCCTCCAAAAAGATGTTCTTAGCTTCTACAGCCAAGAATACATTTCAGTGTCTTTCCAGACAACTTTGTCTTGTTTTAACCATATGAAAAACAACCAGTCAGTCCATGTCGAAGGTCACAAAGTGTGGAGAACACAAAATGCAAGTAAGGGAGCAAGACGGTGCAAAACATGTAAAAGCAGTATGACAACATATTGGTGACAATATATATCCCTCCCTCCATCCATCCATCCATCCATCCATCCATCCATTTTTTGTAACCACTTCTTCAGTGCAGGGTCACAGGGGACTGGATCCCCAACACTATGGGCGCAAGGTAGGGAATTACCCAAGATGGGGCATCAACCCATTACAGCGGTAGTAATATTTTATTAAAAATTCATGATTCACCACAATCTTTCCTTTAATCATCATTAATCAAAACATTGTATGATCAATAAGGCAAACAATCCATCTAAGCATTTTACAACAAATATCTGTGTGCTTATTTCAGATATTTTCAGATATTTTTTGCAAGTTTAACACGTCAGACCCCATGCCAAGCTTGGAAATAAAATAAGATTAGATAATGTGTCCTCTGGTGACACCTGACAGACAGTATATCTTGCCAGCACTCATCAGAGGGATCCTTCCTGGGAAACATTATTGCCATGGAAGGAAGCAGATCTCATAGTTAGTGAAATTAGAGAGAGAATTGAGACCTCTAAGATTGGAACATCCTTGCAGGAGCTAATTTACCTCCAGATTGCCAGACGGATGACTGCACAGGTTTGTTAATGTCAGACTGGAGACGATGTTTCCAGTCCTCACTGAACTATGGAGAAAGGGCCGAATCCACAGCCAATCTCTGGAACCTCTTGGTCTTGGCTTGAGCCAAAGCCTGACCCATCTTCATACTTTTCCACTTGAAGAAAACAAGTTTGACAGAAAAGAACCACAAACAGAATCGCTTGACGTTAGCAATTCTCCACATCGTTTATAAAGTTCAAGAGGAGCGTAGGAGAGCAGGGCAGAGAGCGAGCCATGAATTTAGGTTCATTCCGGTTACGGCATTAGCTAATCTGGTTGTTTTTACTCTCTGGATGCCGTTCCCTAAATCCAATTCAGGACAGGCAATTAAATTTGCAAACCTTGTTGTAGTGATCTATGTTGGCCACTTATTGAAATAATTTTCTGGCTTTGAGGGGTCTCTTTGAGGGGTGTGGATTGCTGAGCGGGGTCTTGAGCAAAGGGCCGGGCGTATTAATCAGATAAACTGCAAATGGTCTGACCCAGACCTCTCTGTCCTCCTGTTCATAGTTTGCGTCACTGACTGTTGGGAAACCCAGACAGTATCACAGCAAACATTCAGGTATTTTGATAACAGAATGAATGCTACAGCAAACAGCAACCGTAGCCTGTAGAGTACTGCTAAATGAGCACGACAATAATGTCAGACCTGTCTTGACCTGTATTGTGTAGATAGGCCGACTACTTCATGCAACAAATAAGTCTAAACAAATTAAAGCACAGGAAGTGAGTAGAAACACAATTTTCATCACAGTTCTTGTGTTCATACTTGTTTTCTGAGAACATTATTTAAAAAAATGCTTCAAAAATGCACTTTGCAAATACTCTGTAAAAACAAAGGCTCTCCAAACCATCTGAAAGTCTGGTGTCTCACAGATCGCTACAGTCTGTGACTGATGTTTTGAGTCACTGATCCACCTTGTTCCATACCTGCAATTTAGTGTGTCACAGATGCTTTATGAAGGACACAGTGAAATGGTTATGCTCTGAAAACTGTCAACCAAAATGATACAGGCAAAAAAAAAAATGAGGACAAATGGACAAAAATGTGAGAGGGGTGACAAATGGCAGCTATAAACCCCCTCTAATAATGAGTTTATTCGGAGGGCTGCGTACCCGTGAAATGTGGCTCGAAGGAGTCATGTGTGTTTTCCAGCATCCCGACACAGGTGGCTGGCTTGCTGGGAACGTGTAGCGCGTAGGCCAGGGCCTCAGCTACCCCAGCAGATGGCCTGAGCGTAGGCCAGGGCCTCAGCTACCCTGGCAAATAGTCTGAGCGTAGGCCAGGGCCTCACCTACCCTGGCAGATGGCCTGAGCGTAGGCCAGGGCCTCAGCTACCCTGGCAAATGACCTGAGCGTAGGCCAGGGCCTAAGCTACCCTGGCAAATGGTCTGAGCGTAGGCCAGGGCCTCAGCTACACTGGCAGTTGGCCTGAGCGTAGGCCAGGGCCTGAGCTACCTGGCTGATGGCCTGAGCGTAGGCCAGGGCCTGAGCTACCTGGCTGATGGCCTGAGCGTAGGCCAGGTCCTGCAAATAAGGCACATTCAGGATTTAAAGGCATGACTTTTCCCTCCTTTCTTGAAAATTGGGATGGGTTCAGAACTTTGTTACCTTTAACAGAATTGTTAAAGGATACCTTTATCCTGTGTGCCACGTGTGCTATATGGTTTAACTGACTTGTGTGAAATCATTAAGGATAATATAAAGTCAGTTTGCACACCGCTATGGAGAACACTGGTTTAGGTGATGTATTGAGGCACAAGTGGCAAATTAACAGAAATGGATAAGAAAAGGTCTGAGCCATCAGGTACTTAGTTTAGAAAAAACAGATCAAAACAAACTATTTGTTGGGGGAGGGTCACCTAGGGTGACAAAGAAGCTAGAAATGCCACTGGTGGGTGGAGCAAAATGATATTAAAGTAAATATTTTGTGTCAAATACATTACTGTTGGTAACATAAATTAAATTTACAGTATATGCACTATAAATGTGTGTATATATATATATATATATATATATATATATATATATATACACAGACACACACACATACTGTACAGTATGTACAAATTTTATATTAAACACATATACACTGTGTATAAACATTTACATGTATAAAGTATGTATACATTAATTAATATATACAAATTGTACTGAGACTTGTTTCAGCACTGAAACTATTCCAACAATAAATATTCACAATAATATTTGCATGTAATTAATTTCCTTAAAATATTAACATTTCACATCCAAACTCTACATACAAACAAAGTTAAAATTTGTATTCTTAATGAAACTTCATTTAAAATAACACAACAGGAACAGTAAAGCATTAACAGGACAATACGTCCACTCAGCAGGAAAATGGCTATTTAGAGGCAGAAACACTGCAAATATAATTCTTAAAGTGATTTTTAAAACCTTATTTGCATTACAGTGCTGCAGAGGAACATTACGGAATAATGTATAGCACAAGTATTTCAGGAATGCTACAAATCATTATATACAGTCACACATAGTTAAAAAATGTGAAAAGATTATCAGTTAAACAATAGATATTCACAAATCCTCAAAAGAATATAAATGTCATATTAAAAGTCACCTCAGACACTATTTTGTTTAATTGTATGCCTGCATATTTTGGAATGATGAAGTCTACTGTAACTTAACTTATAATAAGTAAATACCATAAACTCTCACAAATGTTGAAATGAACATAAGCAAAATATACTGTTTATTTAACAAAAGCAAATAATATAAATAAACTGAATTCACACACTCACACAAAATACTTTTTTTTTTGTGTGGTATTATACAATATTTACATTACATGACTAACAGCTATTTTATATTGTGTGACTTCAGGTATGACAGCAGACATTGAGTTTACCCAGCCCTTTCTGGATTGTGGTCGCTTCCATGGCGTATATTTGGATTTCACTGTTCATTAATTGTGTTAACTCTTGGATGTTGCATTATGTGACCACACACATTCTGTCATGTGTCAACCTTAGTCTGAACTGTAAGATTTAGTAATAATCCCAGCCCCACAGTCTGCCATAGCTTCTTTGCATTTTCTCCAGCGACTGACATGTTCTGTCATGGTGGAAGAAGCGTTGGTGTGGATCCCAGTGCCCCAGTGCTGACCCTGTGCTGTAAACATGGCACCGTCCTTCAGATGAAACGCAAAACTGAGGTCCCTGAGGTTATAAAAGATCCCTGGGCATCTTTCGAAAGAGGAGTGGTACCCTGATGCCTTGGCTAATATTTCCCACTGTGGCCCTTTCAAATTTGGCCTCCTAATCACCCCCTGTATCTACCTGGTGAATTCTCTCCTGCCCCCTCACCACTATAGCCATTGTGTGGTTAGTGTACTATAGCAGAATGGCTGCCGTCGCATCATCCAGGTGGGCGCTACACAGTGGTGGCAGTCAAAGTGGATCCCTTTTGGTTTGGTAGAAGCACTTTGGGTGTCTTGAAAAGCACAATATAAATGTAATCATCAATCAATCATTAAATCTATCAATCAGTCAATCTTTCAGTCATGCACATGTTTAAAGAGACAACACTGGTGCCTTAGACACAGGTTTTACACTGATGTCTATAAATTCAAGGAACCTTAATATCGCCTGATTTTGTCGGCTAACTGATGTATCTTTCAAGGCCTAGTTTACATTGCATTGCGGCAAAGATATTCTACTGGCTTGAATATATTTAGTGGTGGAGGTGAAATTAGCAGTCAGGGAAGCCTTGTCCTTCACCCCACGCTTCAGAGCTTGCTTGAACATTAGTCTGACCCGTTTCCTGAAGTGACTTCCCACAATGACGTACAGAAAGGGATTCAGCGAACTGTTGCTGAAAGCCATGTAGGTGGCTATCTGGGAGCTGATGTCCAAACCGTGCCACCAGGGACAGCCGGTGATTACTTCGTAATATTCTAGAGTGTCAAGGAAGGTCACTATCTGGTGTGGGAGCAAGCAGAAGACATTGGTCAAGAAAACGATGAGTATGAGATACATGGCTTTCCTTTCAGTCCTTTCCCTGGGGAAACCCCTTGGATGGTTCTCCCTGAATACAGCTATGATGCGGTAGCCGCAGAACGACAGCACTGGCATGGGCACCAGGAAGCCCACGATATTGGTTGTCACGTTCCACTGGACCCTCCAGCCCTGATGGGGGTAGACCAGCTGGCATGCGTTCACCCCAAGGGCAGGAACCTCCTTCACTGAGCGGAACAGCAGAACCGGAAGGCTGAGGAGAAAGCCCACCACCCAAATGCCCAGGCAGATCCTTCTGGCCAAAGCAGTATCCCTCTTTCTGCCGAATGACAATGGCTTCACCAGCGCCAGGTAGCGGTCTATGCTAACCACGGCCAGGAAGAGGACGCTGCAGAAATAGTTCATGGCGATGAACATGTTGACCAGCTTGCAAAGCGGCTCACCGAACAGCCATTCGAACTCCTGGGCTACGGTCACGACCCAGAAGGGCAGACACGCCGCCAGCACCAGATCCGCTGCCGCCAAATTGCTGAGGTAGACGTCAGCCACAGTGTTGTGCTTGTTCCGCAGGCAGAAGACGCACAGCACAAAGGAGTTTCCCAGGAGGCCCAGGATGCAGATCACTGTCATGTAGGAGGGCTGGATCATGTATAACCAGTCCCAGGATGCCGTCAGGTTGCACTCGTCAAAGTCCGTCACGTTGCTGGTTGGATCCCAGCGTGGGCTGGCGTGGCCGGATTTGTTTAAATCCATTGGGAGCTGTGAGAGGAAATGATGAGCATGTTATGACCTATTGGAAAATGACTTCTATATTAGAATCATTGGATGACGGAATAAACATGCATGGAAACTAAACCCGATCCATGATTGTTCAAAAAGAACAATACAGAACCAATTAGCCTTTACTCCAGTGCTGGTATAAAAACAAGGTTTCATAAACACAGGGGTTTGAGTTCTCCTTTGGTATAGATCTACACTATGGACATAAGTGCTATATGAGAAGGAGAATCATTTATAATTAAGAATATTGTCACTTTAAACATGGATAGCATATAGCCTGATTATGACCCGGAGGCTGGGGTGTAAATCGGTGTCTTCAAGGTGATTCGATTAGATTATGATTATTGAGGGAATAATTCGATGCATTGGGAATCTTGAATTCTATCACGATTTGTTTCGCTTAGTCGGTTCTTCGATCAAACTGAAGCCTTTTCTGCCTTCACTGAAAAAAATCGGAAATCTTACCATGGGAATTTCATTTCATGCTATTAATGGAATACAAAGAAAGTAGAATCTCAGAAAATTAATTAAATGGACCAACTACAGAACTGTAGAGAAAAAAACATCAAACACATTGTAGGAAGTGCTAACTTGGGAGCCACTGGCAGAATGACGTCATGCCATTTTTTCTTCTGTGAAAAACAAAAGATTGCTCTTACAAACATGCGGTATGCCCTTACTTTGTGACCTCTTAAAAGTGGTGAATGAGTTGACGAAAACCATCATCAACCTCCACTACGGAAAATGGCTGATCATCCAATGCAATCTTCCACAAAATTTTAACAAGTATCATGCATTTCTAAGGTTAATATTACTTTTTACTTAGCTAACTATCTAGATTCCTCAGGGTCTTGACAGTTGCTAGTGTGTCTTGCAAAAAAAAATAAAATAAAAATTACCGCTACAAAACAGAGGCACGTTTCCAAAAATCATCATTGCGCAAAGAGAATCTTAGCCATTAGAGAGAGCATTCTGGGGTTTCCCTAAACAGTTTTGGCAAAGATCATCAGGTAACGATCTTCTTTATGGATATTAATGAACTTTCCCCTGCAATCTTGGAAATTCATGTGCAGACCCTGCTACCTGCAGCCCGTGAGTGTGAAACCTGGAATTAGGGGCATCTTTATTTTACCCCCCTAAAATTGATTCTGACATTACAGGTCGATGCATTGAATCATAACCTTAATAACTGATTCATCACAATGCACTGATACACCTTTACACCTCTGACTGGTGGAGTTTAACAGCGTTTGTGATTGAAAACCTTCAGAAATGTTCAACACTGCACAGGAGTCATGGAGTAAACGCACATTCATCTGGTAGAACTCCAGCCCTGGCAATGAATAAGCACCTTACTACACATTCTACTGCTCCCCAGCATAGAAGCCATTTCCATTGCTCATGTTTGCATTCTTGATGAATGTGCTCCCCCTCTTGGATTACTTCTGAGTCTAGGTCTACACTCACTGAAATAATATCCTCAGGTGATTAAGGCAGTTTCCACTAGTGACTCACAAGGGAACAACCACACTCTTACTATCTCAGTATTATGCAATTCGTGAAAGGCACCCCCTTAGACAGGAACATACTAATACCACATGCAGCTATCTTGTAGACCATGCCACCTCTTTTCTGGAATGTAAAGGACCATGTGACAAGTAACCTGGTGTTTAATTGTGTCAAGATTCTCTGCTTTTGTAACTGTTTGGCTAAATAAGTCAAAAACATTATCTTCTGACCTGTTAATTGGTAGTAGTTGATCAGAGATAAAAAGAACGCAATATGTTACAGTACATTGTGGTTTGCCTTATAATTACACAAAAATTCTATAGACAATTCTGACCGTGGTAATTTAAAAGAGGCATAATTATTTTATAAAATTTACATTTAAAATAAAAGGAAAATTTTAAGTTAAATTCCCAATCCTTGCTTTTTAAAAATCCATCATTTTTAACAGGTTAAGCATACAGTTCTATACACAAGCTATGCAATATTGTAGACAAAAACAGTTTATTTTCAGTTCATATCCTGATCTGTCTGACAGCTACATCCTTTTTATAATTAAATGGTGTCTATTCACTCTATTCATTATTATCAACATGTAATAATTTATTGTACATACACTTCTATATAAATATATGAAATCTCTTAAGATATGTCATTCCAAACAAACCAATAACTAAATAATACATAACAAAACTTAAATAGAACTTTGTTTCATTTGCTATCTGTACAATGACGAGAAAGGTGACTATCAAACACCTGTACATGTATATTGAAAAGGATAAAACTACGATTTTTAAGTTAGCTCTGTGCTCCTTAAGGCAACTAGCTATTCATAAATGCATAAAGTCAAGAGTTCTTACCCAGACTCGTTCCACACGTTCCACAAGTTCTTAATCCAGATGTGCCGTTTGCACAGCCTCAGACGTGTAACGCTGACCAGCTATTGTCCACTGAGGCATTTGTCGGGTTGGAGGACTGAGTTTAAGTGGAGGAGGAGCAGGAGATGCTGAAATGATGTCATTTATACCACAAAGATAATCTCTCTCTCTCCTTCTCTGTTGTGCCTCCACATTCTTGCCGACTTGAACTTGTGTTAGTTGCAGTTAGATGCATTTTTCATATGACGTCTATGCGAGTCTGTCATTCTCACAGGGTTTCAAAGACTTTTGTGCTGTGGTCCGCTGGCCCTACTCTTCCATTTGCTGACCCTCCATTTGAACTGAAGACATTTGTCTGATGTGATTTCATATCTTATCTGCTTTTTTTTTTTTAACGTTACTATAAAGAGAAAACTGGAGTATGATCAATGAAACCCATCAACATTGTTTTGCTTCTCACATTTAGCCGGTTTCATTTTGTCCCACGCATATTCTTCATCAGTCAACAATTGCTGAATTTCCCTTAGAACCTAAAGTTAGGGAGTTTGGCTTCTGACCACAACTCCACGGTTGAACAAAATACACCCAGACTGCTGAAAGATTGTCTTATTGCTTTCTGATATCAGGTTCTAAGAAACTTCAGTTCAATCAAGCAAAGTAAGCTACTTCTTTTCATGTGATAATCCCCAACATACACACATTCATGCCCAGCCAACCACCTCAAAAGGAAATTTCCCCCAGGGAAGTGCATCTTAATCTTAATCAGGCTGGGCTATTGCTCTAAGATACAATTAACCAGGAAGCGGAAAAGCCGTCTGTAAAGCCAGCGGCTCCAGGTGTCTGGTACATCTCCTAAGTTATTTTGTTCACTCTCTTTAACATGAGAGAGAAAAATATCACAATGCACACATTTGCCATTTGGCAGGAGAGATTCACAAATAAGAGATCATTTCTGTCTCTAAGGCAAAATATAATGTAGATTTTAGTGGACTTTATACCATCATGCAGTGTATAATGGAGACACTAAATGTGTTTATTTTATGAAGGAGAGAAAACAAACACAAATTCATTTGTCCTAAAGCATTTTGATAGCCGTGATTATGAATAAGCTCCCATTTTCCAGAGAAACTTTGGATTTTCATCTGATTCATGGACCACAGACTTGTGGGGGGGGGGGGGGGGGGGGGGGGTGTGACCTGGGCCCATGTCTGGGTGACTTTTAATGCATCATTGTTAATGAAAGCCTGAATTACATGTGGTTTTTCTGTACCCACTTGTCCTATGCTGGGTTGTGAGGGGTCCGGAGTCTATGCCAGGGACAAGGCAGGGAACAACTCAGGATGGGGTGCCAACCCGTCACAGGGCATACGCACACACCATTCACTCAGATGGACACACCTACGGGCAATTTGGTATCTCCAATTAACCTCAGCATGTTTTTGGACTGTGGGAGGGAAAGCAGAGTACCCAGAGGAAACCCCACGACGACATGGGGAGAACATGCAAACTCCACACACATAGAGCTATGGCAGAGACTCGAACCCTGGTTCCAGAGGTGTGAGGTAAGAGAGATACCTACTACACTAGCGTCACTTTAAACAAAAAGTTAAATCTGACTTTTTCAAAAGCAAACAGATGACATGACTGCATGCCCCCCCCACCCCAAAAGGGCCTTGCTTTCAGATGCGTTCCACTGTCCATGGTCTGACTGATGTCTACAAAAGGATATCCTGTCTCATTTCCCAGCATGGACTTTGCAAGGAAGGGGAAAGTGACCGCATTTATGGTTGGTGTGCCCAGCCCACGGGAGAAGGACACAGACACATCCGCTGCCCGTCACTCTGTAACTCAGCAGAGGGCTTTTGGGGTGATGCTGAGAGAGGCACTATCAAGGCAGGCGAGCAGCAGCTGGTGAGCGGCGATGAGCCACCCTCAGTCCAGGTCATGGTGTGAGCGGCGATGAGCCACCCTCAGTCCAGGTCATGGTGTGGGCGGCGATGAGCCACCCTCAGTCCAGGTCATGGGGTGGGCGGCGATGTGCCACCCTCAGTCCAGGTCATGGGGTGGGCGGCGATGAGCCACCCTCAGTCCAGGTCATGGTGTGGGCGGCGATGACCCACCCTCAGTCCAGGTCATGGGGTGGGCGGCGATGAGCCACCCTCAGTCCAGGTCATGGGGTGGCCCAGACCAGGACAGCACAGACAAATGACTTCATTAGGGCTTGTCAGTGCAGTGTACTTAAGCGAGGTGCCAACGTTGGGTAGGGCACCATGCCAGCTGTTTCTATCTGGGACCTTTTATTACATTTGGAACTCTTATCCAAAAGATCCAAAGTTTTAATGACAGTTTAAAGAATTAAGCTGATCTTTAAAATCTTTTATTGACTCTATGAGGTACTTAATAGGGTGTAGAATAAACTCTGCATATTTCCTGAACCAAGCCGGTTGTGTATATAATACTGAACACATTACTGTATACATCGACCTACATATGTCAGGACTGTTGTGACAGACAATAATGGAGTAAAAAATATCTATCGGCATTTGGCACCCAGGATGCAGACGCTGCGGAGTCTCTTATCAGGAGAGCTGCATAAACAGCAGCTTGGGATCAGCAGGGATCGTCAGTTGATCATTAGATCATTAGATTGGTGGTGATCCATTAGATCACTGAGTTCAGGAGATTATCACAGCAGGGCTACGCTGCACCCTGGGTAGGCTGTATCATAAGGCAGCAGGGACTTCTCTCAATAAATTCTTTCTATATATATAACTCAAAGTGATTTAATTAATTTTCTTCCTAAACTTTGAAATGGCTTGAAAGAACATTTTTCACATAAATATTTATGAGCAATAATTCGCATGATTTTAAATTAATTTAATCTAAATCCTGCGATATTATTAATTAGTTTAATTAAGATTACATAAGAATCATTGCATTTATCTCTCTCTCTTTGAAAGCTTCAGAGACATTTAAGGGTGACAGTTAAATATTTTACACAATAAAAATAAGACCATGGATTCAATAAATAGGGAATTTATATTGCCTGAGACCTCAGCAAAAGTCATGAAGAATTTATTTATTTTTTTTAACAGGACATTGTGTCACAACTGTTGACACAATTGAACCCAAGGGGAATAGACACCATCTGGCTTAAGCCTCGAGTCTGAGTCACCAGTGTTGGATCTAAAATTGGTATCATGTCTCTCAAAGTCTTCCAGGCGGTTTGGTTGGACAGTTGCAGTTGCAATCCCCGCAGTGCAAATATTTATTCATTAGTTTCATCAAACACACAAACACATTAATGGATCAAAATCTGTTTGTTGTTTATGGTTTTAATTACTTTTTTATGATTTTAATCACATAGTCTTCGACATACACTACACACTTTGCATCAATAGAAAGAGAACAGCTTTATTAAGCATCACCCTGGTTGTTAATTTCTATTACGTTAAACTTAAACAAAAGGTGCTAGATTTTTTAAAATATTTAAACATGTTTAGTTCACTAGAATGAAGACACTGCTATAAAAGTATACTGTTTATGCTTAATTGGGCTTTAGGAAGTTTCAGGCATGTTACAACATCACACTCACTGCTTGTGTAAAATGTTTCCTTGGAAACTTGGCCCATAGGATTAGCTTTTCCACCAGGCTTTATAACCCAAATGCATTTTGGGTAATCAAACATCAATCTTGTGTGTTGTCTAGGTTGACTGCCAAGACACAACTAAACTGCCAAATAAAGTTCCTTCCATCTAGTTTTTTGATGATCACATATCCAGTTAGGATCATGGGGATGTACAGTCTATTTCAGGAAGTACAGAGCAAAAGGTACGCCATGAACTGGATGACAGTTCTTCACTGGTGAATCACATATTACCTAATAAGCTACATACACAGAGCTCCGGCTACTTTAAGAAGCCCCCATAGTAAGCTAGAGCCGTGGATAAAATCATAAAGCTATTAATTGAGGTTACTAAACAACAATAAACCTGGATTAAGATAAATAACAGTATTATATAACGGAAACATAGCTACTGTGCTTGCAGATCCATGTTTGAACCCTTCCTGTTTTGTTACCACTGGGAGTGCTTGGTCACCTTAGTAGGTTCATCGAGACATCAATAGGTTTTTCATGCATTCCTTCAAAGAGTGAAAGTACTCGTTTGTATAGATTATTCTCAAGTGTTTGTTCCAGGATGATGACTAGTAGGATGAAGTGTGCAGATAAAGAAAATAAATCTAAGATCATACACAACTGTGTTCTCCGCTTCATATTTATCTTCACAATGTTTCATATAATTTTCTTTAATTACAATAGAAATAAACATTTGGTGTACGTAAGTAATTCCAGTTTAAATATTATAGTTTTAACTGGGTTAGGTTCTGTTGCTCAACATCCAATTGAATATGATGCTTTGACATTAATTAAAAAATGGTTGAACAAACAAATAAAACAAATGTAAGCTATATGAGTAGCTTTCTTAGAAGCATCCAGGCAAAATAAATTTATTAAAGACAAAAGGTGTGTGACAAATATGGGACAGGAACTAAATAAAGAAAATTCGAGTTTAGGTCTCGCAATGCTGCTGCTGTTTCTTTCCATAAATGTGTTTTTCAGAACTTCCTCTCTTATTTAAGTAATATTTTATGTGGCTCATCATCAAACAAAGTTTGCCCTTTAAAGCTTTGGGGGCGGCAAACTAACTTCGACTTGCATAAAAATGTGAAATCTTTGGCACAACCCTTCTAGAAGCAATTCAGTGTGACCAGCTTTGTTTATACAAGAATAATCATAAACTCACTTCAGTGTAAACTATTTGTCAAAAATATCTAATGGTGAAAAGCAACATTTATAAACTATAAAAACAACTCACAAGCCCTGCAAAAATTCTTACTCAGTCACTTCCCACCAACAACTGTTAAAATTAGAAACAAGTGTCACGCTTTAAGGGCGCACGGGGCGTAGACAAGGCGCAGGACGCAAAACTCGGGGCGAATACGGGGTTTATTTGGATCAGCAACACAAAAGGAGCACGTAACCAACGGCTGACATAACATCAATGACCGGACTGGGGAATACTGACTCAGACGC
>JAODJU010000039.1:12180614-12208359 GCA_026776725.1 Gnathonemus echidnorhynchus
AGGTGTGCCTTGTATAATTAAATGGTTAAATCTAAACAGTTCTAAAGCAGGATAAAACCTTGTATGTGGTTCATTCATTTCATGTTTTTAGAGATTAAAAACGTAACCAAGAATCTCTAGTTTTCATTCTTGATTTTACTTTTACTTTTTAAATACTCAAGTACAATTTGAATGCGGTACTTTTTTACTTTTACTCAAGTGTGATTCTGGCCGAATACTTTTAATTGAGTAAAATCTTCACTCATTACTTGTACTTTCACTTGAGTACCATTTTTGAGTACTTTTTACACCTCTGCTCGCAAAACAAAAATGGCAGTCACTGCCTATGAACCTGAAACATACACAGAGATCAAAACAACAAAGTCCGAGGGCCGCGCGAAGACGTTAAAAAACCGGGCGAGAGCTCGAAACCAAATAAGTAAACCAAAGCGAAAGTCAGAAATCCAATAAACCAAATAAATCATACGCATTAATACCCATCAAAGCAAACCAACAAAATAATAATAATAAATGAGCAGAGCTCCCGAGGCGTCCTCTGATCGGCTTTTCACTTCGGAAGACGGAAGTGACGAATGCTGCATACAGACAGTTGTGGGCGGAGTCTGCACGTGGAGGCGGAGTGAACGTCGAATGGAGCGCGAGGTCGAGGATGAGGCTGTGGGCGGAGCTGAACTTATAGCGGCGCGTAAAACAAGAAGGTCTAGCTGCAGAGTGGAGCTCCATTGAAAATATGTTACCTCCACAGGAAACACGTGATCTTTAAGGGCGTACTCCGGTTAGGGTTAGGGTTAGGGTTAAGGTTAAGGTTATTCGCTGTAACACAGAGTTGAGGTCACGTGTTTCCTGTGGAGGTGACGTATTTCCGGTGGAGCTCCACTCTAAAGGCGCCTGCAACTGGACCTTTCTCTAAAACTGTGCAAAATTCATGGCTTCAAAAAGGAAGCGTAGTGTCACATCCCTCCAAAAGAAGCTCGATATCATTACAGAGATACGAAAAGGAAAATCACACAGAGATGTTGTAGACCGTTTTGGAGTGGCTAAGTTTATGGTAGCCGATATTTGGAAGAGTAAAGAAAAAAATCATCCAGCTCACTTGATGCTGGTTAAAAACTGGATGACCACTGCAAGGAATAAAACGGGATGATTTGCTAGCTCAGACTGAAATAACATTGTATTATAAGCCTTGCACCTCATAAATATCATGTAGTTTGTATATGTATACACGTACATGTATGTTCTACTGTACCGTTCATGTATTTCTAAGTTACGGACATTTCTTACGGGCACCCCTCAGTCCCACTCTGCCCAGATAAGGGAGGTTTGATTGTATGCGTGTCCGTCCTGCATTGAGGGTGTTCCCCTGTCATGTGACATGTGCTGCCTGGAATAGGCTCCATCTCTATCTTATTCTGCTTCTTATACCCTTGCATTCTGTGATAGGTTGCTGGAAAACAAAAACCATACACAGACAGCTGATGAACTTAAATATTTATGCAAAATAAATTTTGTACCAGTTACTACAATTAACACATTATCAAATCAGAATTTAAACTATTTGCATAATGGCATTAATTCAGTTTGATGAATAATGCGTGAGATGGTGGATTCAAAGTCTTAGAAGAATACTGACAGATCTTGGTAGCTCAATAAAATTACTGATTAAAGTTACATTACAAAAATACATTATTTTTTTAAATTAATTTTTAAATGATAAGTAACAGTTCTTGTTGTAATGTACAGGAACACAATAAAATGATCAGTGACTGTAAGAACAGAAAATAAAACTTACAATGATGAAATGAACAAAACAATGTCTCACCTGCTATTGGTGCTGATCAAACCCATCAGAGCTGCATTCCGTCACATTGCTTATTGCTGTAAGCCCTCATTGGCTTCATGCATGACCGAAAATATAATACCTAAATATTTATCAAAATGACTCAAAACATGAAAGAAGCCTCACGGGAGCTATAAAACACGCCGGGTGTGTCCTCCGTTCCGCTGCGCTGTTTTCCCAAAGGAATCAAGAACAGAATAGACTTTGTAATGAAGCTAATTGGAAGTCACTATCAAACCAGCCGAGCATGAAAACACAAGCTCCCCATTCCGACTCCCAACAATACATACAGCTGTTTTTTTTTTGTACTTTTTTTTTTTTTTTTTAAATATTCTTATTTTGTTCAAATTGGCCTCAAGAACCAAGCTCTCTGCTTCTTAAAGGAGAGGTATGTTCTGCTGAAATAACAAAGGTGAGGTTAAAATGATGTGGCGTCTTTACTGGAAAGAATTACGGCCTTGTCTGCACCAATTATCTGGGAGCCCAGCTTTCTATTGACGTCTTTTACCATAGAGGCTCTGGGGGCTGATTACAATTTTAGCTTTATAAAAAATTTCTTAGTCTTCATCTGAAGAAGAAGAAAGGGTATTTGAGAGGGTACATAACACCTGGGAGCTGAGGAAAGCAGAGAAAGAGACATCTTTGCTGGAAGAAGAGTCAGGTATACAGTGAGTATGGAAATGCATTTTGACAATAGGCTTTAAAGCTCGTATCCCAGGAGAAAAATAAATGCCATTCTATGTATAAATAGACTGGACAGACCCATAACATGTTTAATTATCATCTGAACCTCTGGGAATTGATTTTTAAACAAAATAACATGCAGTCACACACACTGTGTATACATACTGCATTTTTCTAATTGGTCATGGTCTTAAACATTTGTTCCAAGCGCTGTCCACACCAGTTTGAGTCTGATCTGTATGGACACATTGAGAGGAGACTGGGTCACAGTGAGGCAGGGCTCACGTTAGGAGCATTCAGGAGAGAATCTCCTCTGTTAGCTAAATGCTCATCAGGACACTGGCTTCACCCACAGTGGAAATTTCATTTTCACCCTATTTGCGAGACGCCCCCCCATTTGCATAACCACCGTGAAGCACATAATGTGTGATAACCGAAGCCACGCTTTCTGAATGCGGAATGCAGGTGGGCCGCGTTAAAATGGCTCCCGTGTTTACATTTCACAGGAAGGGCAATATTTGTGTCATCTTAAGCCTCTTATGTTTCAATTAAAAAGCACGTCAGCTAAGTGCAGTGTCACAGCTACAGGTCAGAGTGCAGCCTTTTCCTGAACACCCCCCCCCCCCACTGTGGTCTGGGAGCTGTTTACTAATTCAGCACTGGAGAGTACAGTACGAGTGTCTTCACTCTGTCCTGCTGTCAGCCATGTCAAATCAAACGGGCCCCCCAGTTAAAAACCACAATGACACATCGCTGGTTGCCAGTGCCAATTGAAAGTTAACTATTCCCACCTCTGTACATACTCTCTTAACTGTACAAATTGTACACCTGAGATACTTTTGACACTTGAGAGCTTCTGCAGCCATTAGCAGATCCAGTTTCTCAGTAATGGTGCCTCTTCCACTGGACTTTATTGTCACTGTGTTTTATACGATACACATAGTGCCAGGACAGACGGCTTTTTGCCAGTGTGGAATTTTATCTCGGCTGAAGAAACTGCCAATTCTCTGTCAAAAGCTAAACATTAAATTCATAGCCAAAGTTAAACTACAATTTTACTTTTCTGTCCTCCTCAGTCTGACAAGGACGCACGTATATAAAGATTGGCTATTAAATACATTAAAAGCTGGTAAAGTATTACTTTATGCAGTAAATGCATAAATTAATTTGGGTTTGAACTCAAAATCTGGATTAAATTTATAAACATAATACTTACAAATCCTTCATCTTCAAACGAAATTAAGAAAAAAAGGTAATCGTTGAGCGAATTGTAGATAATGAGCAGATCAGGTGGGGTTTTAAAGAAGCGGGTCAGGGGCCGGGGGGGGGCAGGTAGGGGGGTCATTATTATTATTATTATTATTATTATTAAGTTTATTTTGCACTGCCTAGCATTTATCGCAGAATGATGTTATTCCATTAACACTGACTGTTAATATTACAGAACTGATTTTATCTCCTAATGTCTTCCGTTGAGGTCTAACCCCACCCAGCCTTCTTAGCACTTCACATATCATGCCCCTGCCAATATTTTACAGTACTGAGCAATCAGGTAATAGATATCAGTAATAAAATTCTGTTCCACACTGGCTGACTATCAGATGCACCAAGGCTCGCTGCCTGAAGGGGGAGCTGTGCTCCAATCAGCCTCCTCCTGCCCTTGTCAAGGTCTGGAAATTGTCTGGAGCAGCATCACCTCCCGGAAACTTCCAGCAGGACGTAGCCCAATATTGCTGGCCCGTGCACTGTGGGACCAGCAAACGGGGGACAAGGGTGTGATCAGGGAGCAGAAATTCAGAATGAGAAGGAGCAGTCTGGCGGGGCAAGACATGATGACTTCCTTTGTTCTCTGTCAGCAGTGTAATCATCCCTATTAGCCGCGCAGCCGCTGGCGTGACCCTAACCGCCACACCCTGCCGCTCTGGCTCCCCCGATCCCCCGCTCTCCGGCTCTCTGATCCCTACGACCGTGTCAAATCCCAGTCGGGCGGCTGTCTGATTATATCTCACATTCGCCGTGCTCTACGGAGGCAGGGATGAATGAAGAGCAGATTACCACGGCAGCCTGGAACTAACGTGTCAGACGTGCGCTGTGGAACAGCCCCGCTGTCTGACCCAGAAGCGACAGGAGCTGGCGTGGGTACTGAGATATTTTAAACACATGTTCTACTCTAGATAAGAATGCACCTCTTGGGCATACACCATAAACTAGTCACTTAAAGAAAAGCTAGCAGTACCAAAACTTTTCTTTTGTTTAACTTTAATATGGTTTTGTATTTTGATGAGGTGGACTCAGGAATGTGTGACATCTGGGTTCTGCCCTGTCCTGTGGCCCATGCTAGATAGACAGTATGATGATGGATGGATGGATGCGTGGATGGAGTCAGGAATCATTCATTGCATTAAAATCAGGGTCAATGTGAAGTCAAGGTGAGCAAAGGTTTTTAAGAAGACAAGGTTGCCTATGCACAGAAAAAAGCACAATGATGAATCCCCCCCCATGCACTTACTAATCTTGTTTTAATGTTCTTGTAGGTGGCTGGTGGGTGAACTGTGAATGCAGGGAGATACACAATGTGAGGTACATGCCCATGAAACTGAACCATCAGCAGGTCATATCGGGATGCACTGCGTGGAAAATGTGCTGCACCTTCCACTAGAAAATTGCTCATGACATACAGAAGGGTACAGCAGGTATGCCCTTTACTCTTTTTGTCAGGTTTAATACGCTTTATTACGCCCGTGACATATCAAACAGGCACTGTGAGAAGACAGAGCAGACCTGACAGCAGAATGGATGACATCATCTCAAAACAGGGGGCTTTCTTGCCAAAAATGAGAATGCAACGTGTGTCGAGATCCCTCTAAATGAAATTTCACAAAATATGATGCAAATTAAAAAGGACCCAAATGACTCAAACTCATCAAGCCAAACCCACCCTCAGATTGAACCTCACCCAAGGGAGCTCGCCCCCCTCCCCCACCCCCCAGTGGCCTTCTCCGGATTCCACCCAGCTAGCCCTACTTACCCCCACCGCTGCAAGATATCCAGCTAGAGTGAAGAGGGCTTCAAATGAGGCATCCATTTCATGGGGGGGCAGCAGCAATATGAAATAAGCACAGCCCTGCTAAGATCCAGCGCTCTCTCTGCATGCCTACAGCACAGGGTCACTCACTACCGCATTTCAATATTTAAAACATCCAAACCATTTTTCCTCACACTGGTCAGAGGACAATAGGGTGTGGTTGCACTGTTGACAGTCTGTCTATACTCTATTTTTCTCAAAATAATTTATCTTTACTATGGTGTTATTTAGCCCTAATTACCATGAGACTAGGGTCTAGCCCCCCCCACACACACACACCACCACCCACCACTCTCCCTGTGACTCTAACCAAGATAAAAAGACATGATGTTGTCATGTCACTATGGGACATTGTCCCAGAATTTTCAGCTTTTTTCCATGGTATGAAATAAGACCTTTCATTCTTGTTATTTCTGGAAATAACAAATACCAACAATGACACTAGTATCCATGTGGTTTAAGAAGCTGTTTGAGATGCTGTTTTTACCAAGCATTACCAAGCACTGGTAAAGAAATCTAATGGTCATTCCAAAACCACATGTATACATAACAAATCTATTCTGGTTTGTTTTAAAAGTGATAATTGTATGATTCCATGATTTTATTATCAATTATAACTTGAATAAATCATCATTCCCCTCTTCAAACCACTCGTTAATCTCCAAAAGTATTATAGAAGAGCATCAGATTTTTACAATTTATGAAAAAAGAAATTTTTAATTTGGACCTGAAATTAGTTCGGAGTGATTTGCATGCCAGACCAACTCGCCCGCTTTCCTGTCTTGTGCCCTGTGCTTCCAGCGATAGGCTACAGAAGATTATAATATAACCCACTGATATTTAAATCTTAAATAAACCATAAGAATGTATTGAAATTAAAGCTTCATTCTATTCAAGATTCAATAATATTGTGATGTAATATGTAACATTCAAAATTGCAAAAAAAGAGGATGATGACTCATCTTTGAAGTCTTTAGAATTTTATGAAGTGGTCCCATTTACATATAAGAGACAATTATCCATTTCATATAGTTTCCCAGATGGATATTATTAAAGAATAATATGTTTTTTTGCTGCTCTCAGCCATATCCACATTTCATCATGCGCAAAGTTTGGGGGGTGGGGGGCAGTCCGACCCCCCCCCCCCCCCAGCCCAAGTCACTTGAGTTGAAATTGCACTTAATTAGGAAGAACAGTATCACAATACATTCTGTGCTGGTACTTTGCATCTTTGTGTAAATTGTTTGTACCATAGACAGACAAAATAATAGGTCATCTGTGCATCAGAAACGTGTGTTACACACAGGGTAAGCAAAGTGCACCCCCCCAAAGTGCAAACATCAAGCTCCACCTATGTGTTTCACTACAAATGATCATCAGTCTCATTAGTACAATAAGTAGATTACAAACACAATAAATCTGAGTCATTACAAATGGTCATAATCCACCAATGGACTTTGGAGTCCAATGGAGTTTTTAGTGACTTTTTCTTTTCTTTGAGTTCTTCATCACTCTTCCTCCAATTTGACAGGGGTGTGTAACAGCATGAAGCTTGATGAGGCTGCCATTGTTTTTAGAATCAGCCTGAAGATTTGTCCTTTCAGAGCCAGGTGAGGCTGTCGGGGATTAATGGCGTAATCAGTTACAGTGGCTGATCCTACTGGCCTTCCATAGAATGGGGGTAAATAAAAAAAAACATGCACTGTACTCTAACAAGATTTGGGATTTATAACGCTGGCTGGTCATTTAAATCATCTGGAGACGCAGGAAACCATTCTGATCAGGGTAAAAACTGACTGGCCAACATGTTTGGTATAGCAGGGCCTTTTACCCACAGGATTCTTAGAGGACTTATTTTAGCTACATAAAGCTGAGAGGGTTGGCTTGTTCTGCTGAACACCCACGGCAAAAATATTCTTCTTGTTACGATCATTACCAGTGGAACTGTTAGCTCTCCTCAGCCTACTACATCTGTGTTAGATTCAATCATTTTTGATTTTGTTATGTTTTGTTTTTCCGGAACAGAAGGCATGAAAGAAATACAGACAGATATTTATACTACAATTGGTTAAGGTGATGAATTTTTGACAGCTTATTTTTTCCATTGCATCAAGCCATAAACACGTATCCATCTATGGAAAGATTTTTTCCCCATTGTCACATTGCATGTTTGTCTTTGCTGTACATGGACTTTTGTGGCAGAAATCTTGACAAGCGCCTTACTCAACATCACGACCACACAACCCAACCACTCTACTACGGAAGGTCCACTGCCACCATCCGCAGCCACTTTCCTGCCTGCAGTTTCATTTTTCGGACTATTAAGGGCTGGGTTGACTATAAATACCTATGATTAATGAATATCCAAAGACCTTACCTGACTTTCTTCATGGTGTATGGCAGTAAGACTCAAGTTTAATTAATCCAATATGAAACACATTGACAGCTAGATCCCAGTACCCCAAGGTATTCAATGAAGTATTAAGACCAGTTAAGTTTTGGAAGGGTAATTATGATAAAGATTACGGTGGACCTCATTGAATCATCAATTAGCAGCTGGCAACTGCATGTTAATTCCCTGATTTTGCACAAAGAAGGTAAATTCTGAAAGTTGCATCTATTGTTCTTCGTACCAAAATTCTCTGGGTCACCTGGCAAAGAGGACGCTGATATAACATCAATTAGGGCATTTGTTTATGCATTCAAATAATGAATGAATTGGGGTTTTTTGTTATTCGTTTGTTTGTTTTCCCCAAAAAGTCAGGGATTCTTCTTTGGTAATGTCGATAACATTAAAGTAGCTCTTTCTGCATCCAGCTCCTCCTTACCCAGGTACAAATCTGGCTGGCTTTGGTGCAGCGCCACCCTGGATGGTGCTGAACATCTCTGACCAGTTAACCAGACTCTATAAAGCTTTATAACTGAGAACGGATACAAGGAGACACAGGGCCATCAGGTATTTGCCTTTCAGGATGGACCATAAACAATGCAGGCTCAGCATTTTGCTTGATAGGTTCCGGATCATATATACATTAAAGATGCAAATGATGCAGAATGATGTTACAAATAATGAATTTCCATAATTCTGTATATAAGCTCTATTAAGTTAGTTCTAGTAATGATTTGCTGATTGCTACCTGTAGAGTTACTAGTAACAACATGTGCATTGCTTATTTTATGTCTATCTATCTGTTTGTTTGTTTGTTTGTTTATTGGTGATGGCTAATTCAAATGTATGCATGGATATATTATACTGACACAATCATCCAACTTGCAACTTTCCTATAGGATCACCATCTTCCAATAGCTACACCGCCTAGAGGGCATTTTAGTTTGTACCAGGGAAACCGTTTTTCCACCGAAAAAGCAAATAAGTATCAGTGGCCATGTTGAACCGCGTAATGAGAAAACACATACCCTACAGTAACTGGAAAAGAAAGTTACTCTAATAAAAGTTATCTGACAATAGGCACTGACGTCTTATATATTGCAATGATCATAGCATTGTTACATTTTGACTTTTCTCGTGCGTTTCACAATACTACAAAACCCATGTAGCACGGGAAACAGCTCCTTGCGCGACGAAAAGAAATCATTAACAGACCTCCTGTTGTTGATTGTAGCAAATGTTTGAATATTAAATTACAAAAATCATATTTCTACGGAGGACCTCCTAACGGGCTTTGAACAGCAAATGCTCACATATGACTAGTATGTGTCCCGATTAATCACAGAGCAGTTAATTAATAGGTTCAAAAAATGAATATTTGCATATGCATATCAGGCCAATAACTAATTAGCATCTGCTATACTTAGAAAACAAATTATCAGTAATGAACCGCATTAGTTCAGTCTAAGGAATAATTTAAGGAAATAACAAAAGGGCGTGGCGGCAAAAGTTAAATTACTAAAAGTTTACGCACATGATTGTAGCTACATGTTCATTGGAAGCAAAAGCCATGAACACAATTATGCCGGCTGTTGTTTTCCTACCTGCGCGGCCATAAAGGAGAGATCCATTATTTTGTTTTTATCTCAGTAAATCCAGTAGAAAAATCAGCCAAGGTTGAATGCCTTATTTCCCCCGGTGGACATCTGACGGTTTACGCTGTCAAAAAAAAGCGTCTACATCTTAAGTGTGAACTCCAGCCTTTCTACTGCTACCAGAAGACTCTTTTCCCTAAAATTGAGAGAAAGAGGGGGAGAGAGAGACAGAGAAAGGGAGAGGATGGGAGGGGGAGACGGAGAGGGAAGCGGTGGCAGTGATGATGGAGGGAGGACAAAGGACGCGCTGCCGGATGTCAGTCGACTCTTAATTCTTCATTAAGGCTCAACATTATCCTTGTATTTTTAAATAGCCTACGTGCATATGATTTCATCTATTTGCCTATCTCAGCTGCTCCCTTTGTTTTATTGGAATGAATGCGTGCCTTTATTAATGTGTGATCTGTTGTTCCTTATTTTGAATTGGACCGGCATAACAAAGCTTAATTGAAACTCATTTTTATCGCACCTTTGAGTTCGCAACACGGTATGAAAATAACGAGTTTTGAACTATTTCGTTTCATGATATACAAAGAGGATAGATCTACTATGAGGTAATTTATCTTGCTGAGTGCTCGAGTTAAATGCAAAATAGTCTGTGTGATTAATGTTAGTTATCTAAATTAGTCAATATTTAATATTTCCGGTCTATTTCAGGATTCAGTGTTTTTTTAATACGTCAGGAATTATAAATGCAACCCACTGCGTTAAGAAACTGAAGTATTAATCTATAATTAGTTACAAAATTGGTCAAACTTTAGTTTATAATGTCTGAATTGACAGACAAGAAGCGTTTTATTACAAATCAGTTTATTATCATACGTGTTTTCTATTTATTATTGTTTTTGCATAGATGCATCACACAAGACGATCTGAATCGGTACAGCAAATGTCCTCCTGTGATATAGACCTATGACCTTTTTTTTGTCACGTCAACATCTTTATCTACTACAGGTGCCCGGAGCACATAATTGCAGGCATATCTCTCAGTCTGCCCACATTCCTTTTCTGGCCCCCACCACATCACCGGAGCATGCTCAAAATCACTGTCATTGTTCCTCCAAATACTTAACGCCCCCCTCAAGCACCCAGCGATCCATAAAAGCCAGTTTTTTCTTATCTCATTTGTTCTGATTAACATTTATCATCCTTATGCAAAGAATGAGAGAGAACGATGTCACTATGTTCATTTAGAAGTTAGTCTATACTGGAGCTTTTAACAGAGCATGGTGCCCAGCTGCAAAGAGTGGAACTGAACTGCAGGTCTCCGTCCCTCAGATTACTTTGCGGTACATACTCTATCTACCCAGCAGACAGCATCTCACTGGCAGCTATGAACTCCTCTGTGCACTAAAGCCCTCATTGCATGAGCGGTAATTTATTTTTTATTTTTTTTAAAAAAAGGGGCAGTCTGTCACGGCACGAGAAACGAAAGCTTCTAGGACAGGCGCTGGGAGAACAGAAACAGGTTTTATTTAAGCTAAACAGGAGCAGGGAAATAAACAAGACCATGAAGGGTCAGAACAAGGAGGCTGGCAGGGGAAGGACACAGGCAGACAGGAGGCGTGACATCAATGACTGGACTGGGGATGATGGGACAAAACAGGTACTTAAGTACACAGACCAGCAAGAGGTAACAAGGAACAGGTGCGGCTCATCGGGGCCACATCAGGGAGGAGACAGGAGGGCCAGGCGGACATGACTTCAGAAAAATACATTAAGGACATGATAAAAGAGTTTTGTAGTTTCCAATGCTATCTGTGCTATAACAATAACATTTATATTGTTTTTAATTATGTGAGGGAATTGTATTTTTTTTTGTTTTGACTGTGAGACTCTATCATTATACTCAAACTCTAACCTGTAGGGACTCTGGGTAAAAAAAAAAACAAAAAACTCTAAGCATTCTTGAACTACATTTATCTTGATGAGAAACTTGTCTAGTTTCTCTCTAATTCGCAATAGAACTGCTGGGTTTCTTATAGGAAGGCTTGTTGCCGGTTGCCTGTAGAATGAATTTTAAATAGTGATATGCTCTAATGCAGTGGTCACCAGCCTTTTTCAGTAAGAGCTAATTTTACAGGGAAAATAATCTGTGAAGCTACAGAGTTGAAACTGTATATTTTGCAAACGGGGGGTGGGGGGTTCTCAGTAGATTTTGTGGTGATTGACTAAGAATGTTTGACAGTTTGACCTGTTGATCTTAATCGACCGGTTACCGACAACTGCTCTAATGTAGTCCTATATGTCAGGGTCAGGCCCTGCTGTATCACTCTGTCCCTTCCCTGTTTGACCAGCAGGCGGTGCTGGTCATCCCGTCCCTCATGTTGTCAGTCTTTGTGTTTCCCCTGCTCCCTTGTTGGCCGCATTGCTCAACTTGTTGAGCTTGTGGTTGTCTGTGAATCTTTCTGTCCTGTGTTTGAATCGCACCTCCTCTGTTTCTGTATTTTGTTCCCTAGTTTCATTGTATGAGTTTTTCTAGTTCCTGTGTCCTGTTTTAGTTTACTTGTTTTCCTGTGTTCAAGTTCTTAGTTTACCTGTTCAGTTCCCTGAGTTAATTAGTTTCACCTGTGACCTGTTTTCCCAGTCATTGTTAATTAGTCTCACCTGTCCTGTGTTAGTCTTGTTACCCAGTTTTAGTTTCAGTATTTAAGTCCCTGCTTCTGTTCTGTTTCCCAGTGGTTTGTTGATTGTGAATGTTCTGTTTGTGATTATTGGATATTGCTTGATGTTACATATCCTGTTTTGTAATTAGTATTTGTTTACTTTTGACCCCATGTGGTCCTTTGTTTTTGTTAGTCTTTTCTAGTGTTTTTTAGTTTATTTAATACAGTAAAGTGGGTTGTCCACCATTTCTGTCGGCACTATGCCTCGTCCCCGCTCCAAACCCGCCCGGATTTATGACAATATATGTACAGGCTGAATATGTAGAGTCACGTTTCACTTTGCATCTTAGATTTCTGCTTTTTTGCTCTTGAAACATTGGGACCCTGCACAAAGGCCTATTATTGAACTCTTCCCAATAATGAAAAATACCCTATTGGTAAAACAATGTTTTACTTTAAATGCATTGTGCAACTGGAAAGAAGAAAAAAATGAGCTATATTATTGATAAGATACAATGTCTGAAAATGAGGTGCAGTGGAATACTGGTTCCTTACTCTAATGGACTAAATGCATTTTTCATCTTCCATAAGTAATACATAAATGAGAAATCATCCTCTATAAGGACGGATGTTCAAGAAATATCACATAGAAGTCTGCATAAAAACGCAGCATCCTACTGAGAAAAATAGGATTTGCATGAATATGGATGTTATGATAGAGTTCCAAGATTCAAGAGCAGAGCAAGCAGGTTTAACGATCCGCATCAAGGACAGAGAAGCACTGAAATGTAATCCACAACTGAGGGTCAGAACACAATACAGGTTCAAAACAACTCAGAGCAAGGAAGCAGAACTCAAACCATAAACACAGCCAGCAGTTCTGCAAAGAGCAGATTGAATACCTTAAAGTAGTTTTTATTTCCAAGACTTCCTCATATTACCCTGGGGCTATGCAGGCGGTGTGTCTATACTGTATATCAGGTGGGGGGGGGGGGTGTGTGGTTTGAGTGGGTGTGGTGGCAGGGATTGTTGACTTGCAGCAGGTGGTACAATGAGTGAAAAGTTTAGCATTCAGTCTGTTAGGAGTCAATGTTTCTGCTTGTGTCCTTTCCTTAATGATTTTTTAGCAGTGTATTGATCAAAGCATGACAATGATAGAAATCAGTCAATAAAAAACTGCCACTACCTGATAATTACTCAGATACTCAAACAGGCGAATGGGTGACTGCCCATGTTTTGTTTATGGTTTTCATGGTGACATGACTCACTCCTCAGACTGAACAATACAATCTACATAATTGTAGATTTTTGGCCAGTAATCATAAAAATGTTTCCCTGAGCTTGATATGTAGTCACACATTGAGTGAACTTGTGAAGTTTATTCATTTTAAACTTCCAAGTCTGTTTAGTAGAGTAATAAAAATATTGCTAATAATGACGATCTAAAAATAATTCCTGTCTTGGCTTATAGCATGAATTCCTATAATTTCTCATAATATGTACTATACATTTATAGTATCAATATACAACATAATTTGGCTCATGGAAAGATGTCTTGCTTTTCTACTTAGAGACTATGCCTGAGGTAGATAAGACAATATGAGATGTTTACTCCTATTACCTATTTTCCTATCAAAGCATCAATATGCAGTTATTTTTCTGCCAATACCCCTTTATTAACTGTTCATAGGTCTGCAGGCGTGCCATGTATTAAATGACTAGAATAAGTATATTAGCAGAATCTCCTGCCAGTACAAGATCACGTTGCATATTGGCACATTGCATCTTCATTTACAGTATTCTCAGACTGTTGTGCATTTCCAAATGACCAAAATATCTTTTGGCCAAAATAACTAGCTGACAAACAATGTGAGACTGAAAAAAATGTACAAAATCGCAAAAAAAAAATAGGTGTTGATATAATTTCACTAACACAAAGGATCACAGAACAGTACACATGATGGACCCCATTCACAGCCAACCTGGGAAAATCTGAATGAGGCCTGAAATGAGAAATTCAGTGGCTGTATAGCAGACAAAGCAGCAGAAGCCCTTTGTTTTCATTCATTTACTATGACTTGAATGGGTTTGTTGACCTGTAGTCTCCTGGATACAGCTTCTGATGAAGACACTGTGGTGAAAGACCCTTTTGTTTTATATTTCTGCATGTTCTCGCTTTGTCTGTCCTTCGCATCCATGCCAAGTCTAATGAAGTATGTGCCTCATATAGTGTATCTAAAATTTATGGCAGGTGATGAATTAAGGACAAACAGCCTTGTAACTTTAACAAGAAATATCTTGTTCTGCCTGCCTCTGTAGAAGTGAATGTGGTGGCAGCCAAAGGCACAAATCCAGTTCAATTTATGCTACCAACTCACCATAACGTTATTACGCATCGTTTCATTTTCTCCGTGCTGCAACTCTGGCTGACTTCGATCGTTATGTGTGTATCATTACACATGTTGTATTTGTACAGTTTGCAGAGATTGTAGTGATGGTAGGAATTGCAACGGGCTTTCGGAGTTCCCAGAAAGCACTGATGATCTTACCATGTTACCAGTTCATTAGACTATGGGCTGGGGGATGGAACCCATCAGAATTTCAGATGACATTCCATTATAAACATGTAACATAGAAAACAGAAAATGGAGCATACTAGACTGCGGGCAGGCATGAGCTTAGTCATTGCTGTATCTCTGATGCTGAAGCAGTGCAATTACTACCCATCCTGAATGGTGTTCTCCTCTAATTTATGTGCACCTTCTGAAAATCTGTGCTTGACAGAAATAGTCAGTAATTTCTGATACCTGCAATACTGATTATCAGTTATAAAGAGATGTACTGTACCAGCCCAGAACAAAAGTACAGTCTGGTCCTTTCTACATTTAATACTCACTATACCTGCATTCTATGTCTCCATTGCACTACAGTATATGTTCACATTGCACTTGTTTGTGTTTACATATTTATATATTATAGTTGTACATGTATTGACTCACTATTTAATTGCACTGCTTGTAATTTGTATTTCTGTTTTGTTTTTCATTTGGGTAACACTTTATTTAAACCACCCATGTATAATGCATTATAGATACCTGTACATTCATAATGCATTATAACACATTCATAAAGTATTATACACATGGCTGTAACTATTTATCAAAAGTTATAACACATTATGACCATGTTTATTATGCATTATACTGACCATTATAATGCATTATGAAAGTATTTATAGTGCATTATGAATGAGAGCTACATAAAGCATTCATAATGCTTAATAAACATGGCTATTGTCACAAACCCGCTCGGACCAACAGAGGGATTGTTAACAGACCCTTTATTTAACCGTGTTGATGGAACAGAGACTGGGAGCGGGCAGAGATGTGGTCGTGCAGGCAGGGTCGAAAACCAGGAGATTGGGTACAAGCGGTAGGCCAGGGCCAGGATCTGGATCCGTAGTCGGGGTCATAGGCAAAGGGGTCGATAGCCGGGGGGTCCGTCCGAAGACACAGACAAGGCACACAGGGCAGGAGGGAGGTTGAGATGGGTTGCAGGGAGAGTCGAGCAGGGCGGAACGGAGCTATACGGGAGACAGGGAAATGCACACTCAGTATGTATCTTTGCTTCAACAATACCTCGCACCGGGCTGCGGGGGTCGGGGCAGCCACCTCCCATTGCCGGTCCACCGGCGGGGCGTGGCAGCTATAATGTGTTATGCCTTTTTATAAATGGTTATAGCCATGTTCATAAAACTTTATGAATGCTTTATGAAGGTATCTATAATGCATTATGATGACTGCATTAAGTAAAGTGTTACTTTAATTTGTTCACTAGTGGCTGGAAGGACATGCAGAGTAAGATTTTCTTTATCTAGTGTAACTGACTGTTTACTGTGTCTACTCGTGTGATAACAAACTCCTGAATCTTGAATTTAAGCCAGTTTGACCATAAACATAGGGCATATAAACGGAAAATACAAATACATACATAAATTTAAAAACTGTTGAAAAGAAATGGTTGAGTTACCTAATTTGCACAGAGGTATGACGTTATCTCTCGAATGGATATGTTTATCACAGCACATATGCAACTGTGGCTGGGAAGAGAGGACCAGACTGACTCACAGCCAGGTGGAGATATGTCAACAAATGGCACGGGGGCCAAGATGAGGACGTGAGCGAAGGCTTGTCTAGTCCCTTCTGGAAATCACAGTCTTTCCCTTGAGATCAATTTGTATGCAGCCAAGTAAATATCTGCTAGGTAGCTGAAGTAGGCCGTCATTACTGGGGTAATTACGCCGGCAGATGTGGGATAGACTCTTCACTGCGGCCACACGTAGCTGGCAGGTCGAATAAACAGCACGCCCCTCTGGCCCTTTGCAGGTTTCAGGCTTGATAGAGACTTACAGAGTGGGACTGACGGAGATGACTCAGGCGGCCCGTAAGAGACTGCGCCACGCAGCATGCAAACATAGTCATTATGCTTCTGAAACCCTATACCTTTATAGAAAGGGAAGCTGATAGGAAGGTCCTGCAAATGGCAAGCAGTCTCCATGCCCACCTTCCACAGGCAGACAGTAAAGTGGCAAATGGACATTTTGGCAGTCAGAGAAAAAAGCATAAAATATATCAGGGCAACTCGTCAGCGATGTTTTGCTTTTCACAGCATCAAGACTGTGGATCAGTTAGTCTCACTGGTACAATGTGTGGACAGCGGTTCGCATGGAGCCATTAAGCTAAAATGATATTCAACTACAGCACATCGATACCGTCTCCTTTGCTTATGAATTCTATGTATACAGCCTGTATTTCCAAAGACTTGTATTTTTTTTTTCCATCCCCTAGTGTACCGCTGCAGAAAATTTTATGATTTAGTCCCCATTTTTGCACCCAAAAAACACTATTTGTATCGATAACAGCCAAGAATTCCTGCCAAGAAAAGAATGTGTTGCTGGGTCCTCATAAGAGCTTAGAGGAATCTGCTGGTCCTGTGATAGAGTGTACCCAGCATAATTATCTAAAATAGATCTTCATGGTGCAGGACCTTCTTATTTTCAGGACACATCCTTGGCATCTGTTCTGCTATGACAAAACCCACCAAGTCTATGAAATGAAATCTGTTCACTGTCTAGACTCAGTGCACGGAAAGATTATGCTTTATGTTACTCAGTCATCTGAAGGCTAATGGAATATTAGCTGCTATCAACGGCACCAAGTGGCATTTTCAGGCTAATGATACAGACTGTTGACTGCGGGAGCTAAACAAAGGCAGACTGGAAAAGCACAGACTGTTCTCCAGTCATCTCTCACTCCTATTAAGCTCCGTGCAAAAATTCAATTCAATTAAAAAAACTTTATTTGTACCCGAAGGGCAATTAAAGGAAAAGAATACAAATAAGTGTCTACTGTACATTAATTCTATACTTGCAGTGAGTGTAAAACATAAAATGGAGAAACCCATCCAGTTGTCCATTTTCTAGCCTCCCAGCCCTGATGTTGCTGCATCATGTAGGCTTTGTGGTGAAACACGTTTCCATACAAGCTTGTTGTCCTCCAGAGGGGCGGCAGCCTGTGCAGGCCATCTGTTTCACAGTCCCCACTCGGCCCTCTTATCAAAAGGACTGCATTGCCAGCTTTTAAGCCCTGAAGCTCTGAAGTAACTGAAGCCTCTATGGACTGAGGCTTCACTCAAAAGACACCAATAAGGAACAAAAGGTGGATAAACAACTATGTAGGGTGAGTTAACCCACATATTGCCAGGATTAATCACACTTAGTCTGACTATGTGTAAACAAACAAACAGTGAATGCCTTCATACAAATTAAGAATTGCTTTTCCAAAATTCAGCACAGCAGTATAGTACTTTGGGGAAAAAGAAAATACTTTAGCTTTAGAAGTTCTTCACTTATCCGTTCGTCCGGTGCTGCATATTCAGAACAGGGTCACAATGATAGTTTAAATACTTAAAAGAAAAAACAAGCTGAAGGTATTTCTAAATTAAAATTCAACTTGTCATTCTAATGTGACACAAGGTACTTAGATGTGGGTAAAGCTGAGGATTCAAAGGATTCCCACAGTCTCTCAGGGGCTTAGTGATTATGCTAAAGAACCAAAGGTGGGTACACATCTCCTGCACCAAAGGTGAGTACACATCTCCTGCAAAGGCAATAGAATTTTACCATGGGTTTTTTGGTTATATCAAGTATTTTGATAATTTCATTTTCAGCAAGGGGAAAATGTTAAATTATATAAAAGCACAAAAATAAAGAATAAAGAATGAGAAAGCATAAAAGTGTAGAAGTCAACATTCATTGCATTGATCATTCCTGTGAAATGGAAATTCATACACTTCCCATAAATCACTAAACTCTCCACAAACTCTCTCTTTCTGTTCCTTAGCCAGGATTACAGATTAGTTTTTCAATACTCTGAACTCCACCCTGGACCTCTGGCATGCATTCTGTGATAGCACATTTATAACTTGCACTAGCAAAAAAAAAAAAACTAACAATTGTCAGGAAAATATTGGAATTACATATATAGAAAAACCACATGTTGAAGGACTTCACCATTACATATTTGGCCGGATCATCATATTTTCATATTGTCATATCATATTACACTGAATGTCATTTAGTATTATGTAGGAGATGTAAAGGACATCTGACAATTAGGACTTTGATATATGAGTTTTAAAAGCAACACAATGTAGAATTTGAAAGAGGCTTAGGAGTCGTCAGTGCCAAGACTGCAGGTGCATCGGTCAGGAAAACTGCTGAATTATTTAACGTGTCAAGGGGAGATGTCTTAGAAATCATGACAGCATATGAGAAACATGGACACACCGCATCACAAAATAGGAACAGCATCACAAATCAAAGCTCACTGACGGGGAGAGAAGGATGCTTAACGGGATTGTTGCTGAACAAAGGAAAGTACAGCCTCAAAGCTGCCAGTGTCAAACCTGCCATATCCAAGATCTGTGTGCAGCGAGGCAGCGGCTGGTGTAAGGGGCACAAACCCATGAGGTAGGAGATCTGCAGTAGCATGGGAAGCCATTTCATGGGAGTCTAATGGTTATTCTGATTGGTCATTTAATGACCAAGGAACATGAGGCAATTATCAGGGGCAGATAGACCTTATAGTGCAAACAATGATCCCTCATGATGTTTCCGTATTACAAGCTGAAAAAGCACTTATACACACTGCTAAACAAATTCAAGAGCGGCTTCATGATCACTAGGATGCCTTCCATGGCCCTCCCAATGACCAGATCTATACATCATTCAATGACCAGATCTATACATCATTCAATGACCAGATCTATACATCATTCAATGACCAGCTCTACCTGTATATACCATTCAATGACCAGATCTATACATCATTCAATGACCAGATCTATACTTCATTCAATGACCAGATCTATACATCATTCAGCCTGGAAGTTCTGGAGCATAGAGTATGAAGCAGATTTCCAATTAAAGAACTTCTTGAATTTACCATTACAGACAGTTCCGGAATTTCCATGGCATTCCAAGCAGCAATGAAGCTGTTCCGGAGGCATGGAAAAGCTCTATTTCTTATTGATATGTTTATTGATATTGATACATTGCCATTTGTTCCTTTCACGTTGTCTACCCCCTATATGGTTTGTTTAGGAGACTCCAGCAGAAACTGAAAGCAGAAGCACTAATCTTGTACTCGAGGTTCAGTTCCTTGGATGGGTTACGTTACTTAGTAAAAAAATCAGTACCTGACAATATTATTTAAAAGCCACACCCACTGAAAAGTCTCCAATATAGCCTACATTTTAAACACATCATGTTATTTTAAAGTAAAGCCATGTGTTGCTTCAGATGGCAAATAACTTGACTGTAACTCTTAAGATAAAAAAAGAAAGTAAAATTGGATGAATTATTCCATAAATAGAAAGATATACACATTCATCACAAAATCTCAAATTCTGCTGCACACTCAAGAGAGGGCTTTAGAGAAGCATGCTAGTATCCAATAGTTAGCTTTTCTAAGAAGAGTATGTAAGTATGCAGTCCTTGCAAACCAGTAGCAGGAAAAAAAACAAACTTAAGGCAATGAAATTCATACTGTTCAAAGCTTATGGAGCTCTGGGACTCCAGAGAAATACAGTCAAAACCACTCACTCTGCTCAGGTGTCACTTCTCAGAGACTGGCACGTTGAACATGCAGCACTTTCCCCTGGACTCTTCCGGAACCAACACATACACTCTCTACGGTTTTACTAAGCAGTGAGAGGTCTTCAGTTTGTTACTACTGTAGTTCCAGTAGTTAGATGTTTTGTGCGTATTGTTCTGCATGAAAGCTTCTATGTACACCAGTAACTTCTTCAGCTCTTGGAGGTGTGCTGCCAGACGTCATTGAGCTGATAGTGAACCTCCCCCCAGTTATCACCTTTGTAGGACTTTGTAGGACATTAAAAACAAAGGAAAGCAGAGGAAATACAGGTAAAAGGTACCAGGGACCTTTGAGGTCTGTGCCTGTTTATGAACATCATCTTCATTCAACTTTTAAAACCTTCCCTATAAAATCTCCTTTGTGAAACTTAATTTACGTTATGCAGTCGTGAGTTTTGATTCTGTTTGAATACGCATTACAGTTTAGTTTGTTACAGCGTCAAAACCTGTCCACTTGCCTGCCCATCAACATCAACCTTCAACATCAACCTCCAAGAAAAGCCTCAAGACTCTTTTCCAAGAGCACTCAGTTAGCTCATTCAATCACTGGCCTTCACTGTTTTCATCCACCATCCCTTCATTACGGTCTCTTGGTAACCCTGAATTTTCTTGTGTTTTGCACTTGTCTTGTAGGATTTTTGCACCTGTTATTTTGCACTTGTCTTTTCTTCATGGTATATTTGATTTGAATGGCTCTTTTACTGAGTTCTTATAATGTTTTGTTCCAAATCTAACTTGTGCTTGTCACTTGTCATTCATTGGAAGCTCACCACAGCTACAATTAACCTCACTACACCTAAATTTGGTCCTTGACAACAATGTTCTCGAAATGTATTATCTGCCAGCCTTGTATGTAGTTTTGGACAAAAGCACCAACTGAATAAATGTAAATGCAAAATCAATCTTCTGCAATAAAAATCAGCAAAATGATATAACTTAAACAAAGTGGTGATTACAGAGATCTACTAAATTACAATGGGACAAAAATTAAACACATGGCACTCAGTAACAGCAATGAGGGAGTGCTTTGCATTACAATTCCATGACAAAAAAGATCAAGAAAGCTGCAAGCTCTGTGGCTTGTAATAACTCCAACTAAATACCACCGACAGCAGCCCTGACCCCTTAATTAAGACAGCATGGTTCTCTGTGCGTGCCCGGCGCCATCTGGGTATTGTGAGATTCAGAGTATGGGGCATGTCATATGGGACATGTCGTATACCTTCCTCCTAATGCAGAGCTACGTAAAGCCGGACCAGCCACCCCAGACTCATTCCCTCAGAGAGCATTTTTATTGCTCTTTCAGTGTATTGCCTTGCCTCCCGATCATCCACCCATCCATTCGCCGTGCCGCTTCTCCAAGACATGGTCATGTTGAACCTGAAGCCACTCCCAGAAAGCACAGATCACAAGGTCTGAGACATCACTCCATTGCAAGGTGTCCCGTTTTACTTTTTAAGATGACCTGTTATTTACCAGCAGTAAATAAACCCCTTGTAATTTGGCATGCAAAGTACCGTGGCCTACTATTCAAAAAGTATTTATATATTAAATCCATTTGAAGATACTCTGAATTTACTTGAAGGGCCTTTTAGCTTGTGCAAGAATCTACAAGAACCGAATCTAGAAGAACATACAGCATGGGATTCACTGCCTTGTCAGATTCTCCTACTTGACCCAAAGCAGAGTGTCTAGGTGTCCACACTTGATGTTCATCTGTCGTGTTAACTGGCCTTGAGGTCCTTTGGACCCTTCAAGCCTCGCTGCATTATGAGGACTTCAAGACTTTTTATTGTCATTGTACAGTTGCCTGGACAACGAAATTAGCTGGCAAGACCACAAAGATGCAAGAAAGTGACAGTGTCAGTACAAGATATAAAAACACAATATACACAATATACTTGGATATACACAATATATACAAAGGACTTGTTGACTCTATATGATACTTCATTCTGAAAATTGCATCCTTTGCCCAGTTATCATCTTTATGCAGAGTCCCTCACAACATATACACCTGTAGCGCAAATTGTCATGCTTGAAGCAGAAAACACACCAAACAGCAATTCCATGCACCACCAAAGCTCACTGGAAGAGATCAAAAGATAATAAGCATAAACAAACCAGGACGATCAATCAGACGATAAGCATTTAGTCTTATGGACTGTGGCTAACTAGCAAAACAGGACTGGGGGCGCTGGAGTACAAGAAGTAGTTGAAGGTATTCTTCTGGTAGGTCAGACATGGCATATGCCTTGAAGAGTGAGGAGGGCTCCACCTTCCATCATGGCAATGGAATCTGATCTAGCCCAGCATGCCTGGAGAAAGGGGATGCATGTATTAACTTGAGTAGGGAGTCCTGATGTTGTTTTAGTACTCAGAGCTCAATGTCCCAGTTTATGAGCCACACGTGTGGGATAAAGTATCTACACACATTCTTGGTGTGAGGTTCTGATCTTGGGCAGAACCAAGTACTCAGTGGAGGGAACTGAAAAAAAGCCAGAAAATCAATCAATTTTACTGAACATGAAAAGTTATAACCTTTAATCCTGAGGTGTTAATGGCTATAAGATGGTGTCCAACATCATAAATACACAGGGGATGGGGAACTAAAATATGAATTTACCCATAGATTACACAAATGCAACACCTCTGATTAAAGTACTGCAATTCTCTACCCTTTTGGTAGGGGGCAGTGAGAGAAGCCTCATTCCACCTGCTCTCTGCAGCTAAGACAATTACTAACCTGCTATGTGATGATCAAATACAGCCCTAAACTGCTGGGACACTAGCTTGAAGATTTTCAGGCTCCTTTCCCTGCAACTCCCAAGGAACAGAGACAAAAAAGTGAATTTTAAAACCAGCCAATGAGATGAAACCAGGAACTCCAGGTTTGTTTTGTCATGAAGGACGTCCATGATGACCATGAGGCCAGCAATGATAACAGCTTTAAAGGAGCATCTGCTTTAGTCACTTATTTTGCTAAAGCATTAAAAGGTCCATCAAGTATAATAGAGACATTATCTACTAAATGTTATCAACTACATATTAATCAATGATTTATATTTTATCTACAATAAAAAAAAATGGAAACGGTGATAGAAAAAAGAACAATATGATCAAATTAAACCTCTTGTTAAAATCAACTAATTTTTCAGATAATCTTTAAACATTCATGGCTCCAAAAATACAAGGGATTTCAGAATGATGACAGACTCATTAAAGCAAATTCTACACATGCTCTATGCTGTCAACATACCTGCAAGTGTTATAAGAGAGGACAAGTTAATCTGTTCACTTGGGAAAAAAAAAAGGTTCGGAAAACGTGGCCGTAATTTAATCAGCTTCAATGGAAACTGCAGGGACTGAAAGGCGTTACGTAACATGTAATAGCACGTCATGCTAAATTGTCTTGAGTGCTTTGAGTTCCTCTTCATTTGCCCTCAGAAGAGTATGAAAGCACACCTGCAGCTATACAATTATACCAGACATCTTGAGTAGAAAACTACCCAGAACTGAGCCAATGTGGCTGAGCGTCTAAGCAGTGGCATAGGATCAGGCAATTCCGTGAGGACCAAGAGAAATGGGATTGCATTCAGCTCTGAGTTATCATTACCCGAATTATCATTTTATATTGATATTTATTTTGTGTGAATATCTCCTGTGTCCCTGTGCTGTTCCCATTGGTTATAGAGAGTGTGTTTTACACTTCAGTGTGCTCAAAATGCATATCCCCTAAAGGACCACTACTGTAAGTCTATTCCAAATTTCAGGTTTACGGCTCGTCTAGCATTTCTTCCATGGCTGATCATCAAACACTTATATAAGCAGTCATATTGTTATATGAAGCATTTTACATCGATTGACCTAGCATATACCCTAGGTCAGTGTTTCCCAACCTAGTCCTCAGGGAACCCTGGACTGTCCACGTTTTTGCTTTTTCTCAGCACCTGTACTAGGTATTCGGTGTTCCTGATTGGCTGGGAGCTGGGAGGGAGCAAAAACGTGGACAGTCCGGGGTTCCCCCGAGGACTGTGTTGGGAAACACTGCCCTAGGTTGCATATCTAGGGGAGGAGCTAGGGGTGTGTAAAGGGAGGAAATGATGTGATAGGCCCCTGAATGACAGGCCGCCTAAAAAATGTAAACATTTTTGGTTTCGGTTGGGGGCCCAAATGATATGCAGGACGCCGGCATGTCAGTGTGTCTATTTACCGTGGTTACTAGGCAGCACCATGATTCTGATTGGGTAATTAATTTACTAGTGTGACAGGCAAAAACTGCTAAATGGGCGAAGGATGACAGCGGACATGTGGCTGTTCGAGCGTGACAGTGAGGCTGGTGCTGCGTCTGGTTGTTGGTAATTATTTGGTTCTGTGGCTATGAAACTGGAGCTTCCCCTGGTGTAAGGCATGTTCGTTGCTATTGCTCTTAGGCTGCCAGCCGAACTTTATCAGCAATCACGATATGTGCTGAGTGCCACCGGTTAACCACCTGAGTGTTGTGGGTTGGTTTTCCACCAATTGCTTCCTGTGGTGAATGGAAGTCCATGCGATTGCTTTTATAGTTTGTGCCTTATTTACCTGGGTCTTGGTAGGTCCTGTTCTCTTTTTAAAATGTGGTTTTAAACTTTATTAGTTCATTATATGGTAATGCGAGTGGTGTAGTATTTTTTTAAGGTCCTCCCTGGTTCCTTGTGTGGACAAATCTAATGCTTTGTTTTTTGGTTTCTGTTTTTTTGTTTTACGGTTTGCTTTGCTTTACAGTTCATTTGCTTTGTTTCTTGTTTTACATTTTCTTTTTGTCTTGGTTTTTGGTTTTGATTCTTTTGTTTGTCTTGTTTTATTTCTGTTTGGTTTGAGCCAGTGACTTAAGGCTCAGTAGGTCAACGGCCTGGCCGAACAGACCCAGCGCTGTGACTCGTGCTGTTGGGTTTGTCAGTGGGAACCGGCCACCGCTGCGAGACAGTGCATGTGCGAGAACCATATGGATGAATTTTGTGTATATGTGATTTGAGTTTTGAGTAATTTGTTTTTCTCTTTTCTTATTTTGTATTGTGATTGTCAACATGTGGAATACTTATGCCCTGCTTGTCGGCCTTCGGCCTTGGGTGTTTTCCCGCATTGCTGAAATACGCACTGTCCCCTTGGTAAACTCAGCCAGCAGGAGTTATTGTGTGACAGCCATTGGTGTCGTTCGAAGTTTTAGTGTGTGTCTAATAAAATGTATTTTTATTGATTTGGAACCACTTCTCTGCTCTCTTCAGCAACAGGCTTGCATGTCCTTGTGCTTTGCTTATGTGAAAACTATATTTCCTTGGGTGATATTTCCAAGTTGGCGTAGTTGGTTCTTTTAAGATTTGTCATCTTGTATAAAAAAATTTCCCTTCACTCCGCCACACTTTCGTTGGGCCTAAACTCTCCACAGCACCCTTGGGTGAAGCAAGGTGAAACTTTTACTCTTTCAACTTGTGATCTTTTGGAATAATGTTTGATTACACAGCAGACACAGAAGTCATAATCACACATTACAAAACTCATAATTCAAAGCAGTGTCTGACAGCAACTAAAAACATTTGCGGCTGAAAAATTAGCACTGCACTAATTATCATCACAGATTAACAGCAGAAACTGCCAATATGGGGAGGGTGCATCCTGCCTTTGCCCAATGGGACCATCCTTGTTCCACATATGATGACAGGCAGTGTCACGCCCTCTTCTGCCACCATGGTTAACCGTAGCAGCCTTGGCTTTGCATTGGCGCTAATCCTGCCCTCGATTATTTCTCTCCGAGTCGGAACTCAGATGAAAACATCGTGAAACGTCACGAAAAATGCCACTTCCTGTCAGAAACACGCCTCTTTTACGACGTTGATGTCGGACAAGATTTTGTTGTCCGAGTTTCCCCTGTGACGTAATTTCAACATGGCAGCTTACACAGTCAACATTAATTCTATTTTGTAAATCTTTAAAAATGTTTATTTTGTTAAATGTATTAATAGCTATGAATGTAATTGCATGTGTTCGACTTAGAGAATACCATATCATGACCGTAAACAGTATCCTATCATGCAATATCAGATTTTTACCAGACTTGTTAGTGTCTTTTGTTTGTTTGTAGTTTGTTTGCCTCTCGATAAAAGAATATTGCTATGAATGTACTAAAATATTTTATAAAACTTTTAATGTTGTTTGACTAGTTTGTGTTTCTTGTTTGTTTCTCTCTCGGAAAAAATAATCTCACTCCAAATCTGCTAAAATATAAAGCAACAACACAAAGTAGCGTGTTCATGGAGGCAGCCATGTTTGTTCCGAGATGTGGTAGCTCGAACGGGAGATTGTCGGACGTGATGTCACTCACCTCGGAACAAATAAACAATGATATAGAATTTAGATTTTTGTACATCTTCTAAACAACTTGTTAGGTCTATATATCTATATTTAGTTCCCAGTACACATGACTGTTCCTGTAAACCAGTGAATATGGTACACCAATACTGGCAAACTCATCATGCATTTTAAATGGACCTAACAACCTCATCAAAAGCTCAACTGTTCCACCATAAACCCCACAGCCCATAATATTAGAAGTAAAATTTGAGACACATTAAATCCCATTTTAAAAACTGAGGTAAGGCATTTTTGTGCATGTCCTTAAGAAATGCAGCCTCAGAGCACCACTAATGCATTTAGAAAAGGGCAGAGAGATCAACAAGAAGCGACACAATAGCACAAACTGGACATGCTAATTAGCCTACAAAAAGGCATCTTGGAAAATGCTGTGTGAATAAAACCTACATCCACAAAAATGAGGTTACAGCACGGAGGGTATTCCCTCTGCGCAGGGTTTAATTGTAAAGATGTGACCAGATAATGTAGGTAATTTATTATGGCTTGCAGATGGTCACCATCTTTTCATGCATCGATTCTCCATCCTTTTGCAAGATAATGAAGGAGAAGCTGGTTTTGCGTAAGAGGGAATGGAGCAGCATGCAGTTTAGTGTGACATACGGATCACAAGAGGATTTCAGCAACTAAGGATGAAAGTGTTAGGGCCCACGTGGGCCCAGAGGAGCGAGTCACACTTATCAAGACGATGCATCGTGCTGCCTGGTAGCGGGGCTATTGTCGTTAAGAAAAACTAAAAGTATAAGATAATATTTTCAAAAACAAAATACATTTTCTTTTTGTCTTCTCTCTTAGTGACTGAAAGAACGAGATCGCGAGTGCAAGCGGCCGAAATGAGTTTCCTCCGCAGGGTGGCTGGGCTCTCCCTT
>JAODJU010000039.1:12216464-12235971 GCA_026776725.1 Gnathonemus echidnorhynchus
ACACAAGAGGGGCCAACCTTATCATCAGTCAAAGATATGTTTTGAATTTGAACTATATTTGAACCCCAACCAGTTTTCAGCTAGGGCCCGTGCCTCAGTGGCCTCACCTCTGTGTGTTTATGGTCACATAAGATGGGGAGATGGGATTAAAGCCCAAAATGAGAGTATAGGGTAAGAGCTGAGCAGTGGGGCATCGTACCAGATTCAAATCCTGACCGCGCAGATTTAACTGGCAAATAAACACTTTCTCGAATGTAATTCCTTTTTGAAAGAAAAGAAACAGATTGTGGTTTATGAATACAAAGTGGGTTTACTCTGTTGGTTTTGGACATTAATGTGGTAACTGCAATTTGCAAGGAGAGTTGACGATGCTGGAAAAAACTTGCTAAAGCAAAATATTGTGGTACTATTTCACTTAGTCATTCTGGCCATTAATTTGGATAATGGGATAATGCGTGATTTGTTATTGCTCACGATGCGCATCCACGGAAACTCGCAGCATGGAAGCATCGATAATGTCCCTCTTTTTTAGACTTTCCATCCATCTGCTTATCCTGGCGCAGGTATGTCCTGGATGGGAAGCCAGTCCATCACAGGACTAATGCACACACATAACATTACATTATGTTGCATTTATTTATTTAGTTGATGCTTCTTTCCAAAGTGATGTACAAGCAAGGCACATAGCAAAAGACAAATTAAAAGGAAATTTTGCCTAACTACATGTCTTTGGACCACAGGAGGAAACGAGAGAACCCAGAGGAAACACAGCTAGAACATTCAAACTAAACGCACCCGAGATGAGATTTGAACACCCAACCCTGAAGGTATAAACCACCATGGCAAACTTATTTCGTTTTTTTTACGTTTAATCAACTAAAACAATCAGCTTTTATTAATGTGGCATTTAGCACTAAAGTTCCTGTTTTAGTAGTATAATATCTCACCCTTTGGGTCCATTGCCAAAGTGCCTAGTTGTGACTGGTTAGCTTAATGTCCGCTGATGGCTTTCCTTCATTTTCCCACACCAATCACACCTGTCAACATCCTAGACATTCTTATTCATGGGAAGCTCTGCTCAGTGTCCTGAGTGTCACTGTCACAGGTCACTGTCACTGTGTGAAGTAATGATCTTCCCCAAAAACAGTAAGAAGAGAAACAGCGAGCATTTAGATGTCCTGTATTTTGTAAGCAGCCAATAACCTTCATGTATTTCATTGAGTAAATGAATAATTTCTTGAAATCTCAGCCCTCCATCACGTCATACCCGAAAATAGATACAAAGCAGGAATAGAAGACAAAAAACTTTGTTTTTATCCAAAGCAATGTACATTTTGAGAAGGCGGGGTCAGCCAGTTCCGGGAGCAAATGGAATTAATGGCCTTGCTGAAGGACCCCACAGTGACAGCAACCACAGGATTATAACCAACAACCTTCTGATCATGAGCACAATGGCCTAACTCAGTTTATGAACTGTCACACACGTGTCATTGTATGTAATGTTTTGGTATTTGTATCATATTCGTGACTTTTTTGGAAATAGATGCAGAGTTATTTGTCACTATTATAAACCTGGTTTCAAAGGAGATACTTGAGGCATTAAATCAAAGAAAAAACATGCAAAATAGATGAACCAAAACACAGATTGTGGTTTACAGTAACAGCATGACAAATAAACAACATCTTTTATGATCCGTTCCCAGCCTTGTTTATACATCGTCAGTTTTACAGTTGTTGATTTTTTTTTACAGTTGTTCTGATGAGATAGTAAAAAATATGTATCCTCAGCAATAGGTACCAGATGTCTCCTACGAGATGCCCTTCAGTCTGCTGTACTGTGGCCACTCTCGGAGGCAAGTATATTAGGTCAGCATACTCCTAGTGACACTGTTGCCTAGGTAACAGCCGGACCCAGTACAAACACCACTGGCACTTGGCCAGCGTGGGTTTCTGAAGTGGTCGTCCATTTCCACAGGTTCGGCGCAGCGAAAATAAAAATAATAACATTTATAATAACTGTGACAAACATCTGCCAAATTGGCATTTTATTAGTGCAGCTCCAACCCCTGACTGTTTGACCTTACGGTCACAATCTCAGATGAGCACAGCACACCGTTATGGAACTGAAATTGCTTGTTTTAATACGACAAACACTTCCAAGGCTACAGAATAGACTTAGCTGAGCTCAAATAAAATCAAACAAAACAAAAAATGGAAAGTAAAGTCAGGAATGGCAGAGTGTTCTGACACAAATTGATGTGGCTCATCCAGGGTCACAGTCGTCTGAACTCCAGAATCTTAGAACAATGAATATTGCTGAAGTATATATATATAAAATAAACCTTATAGATACAATCAGAAAAGCCGGGCTTGAGAATAACACTGCGGCTAGGTGGGTGATGTTGTTGTGTAACACATCTAGGACTGAAGATCTGAATCCTGCCTATGTTCCGCTGGTAGCTTCCCCTTGTATCATATGGGTCCCCTCCCACCTGTCAGACTCTGGTGTCCTTCGTTATGCCGTATATAGCCTGGCATAGGGTCCGGACCCCCTGTGACCCTGACCCAGATAAATGACTGTGAGATGGACAGGTGGAAGAGGCTTGATTGTGTACGGCAGAAATACTGAGCAAAGCTTGCAAATCTTGTATATTGAATTTCCTTACTGACATTTATATCTCATGTACTTTCATATGGTCGTAAAATGCATAAAATAACCGCATGAATGACAGGTGCTGCCTGCATAAAGGTTCTTGTAATAATAATAAAGAAAAAAAAAAAATCACACACACACACACGCTCCAGATATTCATATCTTTGTGGGGACTCTCTATTCATTTCTATGGGAAAACCCTAATCCCAACTATGTGAACCTTAACCCCTACCCAGCCCTAACCATAACCATAAGTAACTAAACAAAATACAAGTCTTTTGGCATTTTTACTTTTTTTGATTGCATTTACAGGTCTTTGTGGGGATGTGTAAAATGGTCCCCATAACACCAAAATAACAGCTTTTTATTACATTGTGGGGGATATTTGGTCCCCACATTGTAATATAAACCTAATCCACACATACACACACACACACACACACACACACAGGATCCATGTGACCAGCATGCGGACTGTGGTTTGCACTTAGGGCCGCTGTACCACTCGGGCTGACCGAAGGGGGCATCATGGCGATAATGACAATGCCAAGCTGGGACAGGACAGGATGGGGACTGGCAGGAAGGAGAGGAGGTCACTGTAATAGCCAACAAAATATCTTTGACACAATTATAAACATTTTTTGTTGCAGTAATAGGAAATATAAAACAATTAAAATATACATAATTACTACTCTTACCCTGGATTTGGAAGTGGTCTATTCCTGTCTGAATATTAAGAATCCCACAATGTGTAATACTGCATATGGTCAATCTTAGTCAGTTAAAGAGAGATCCTGGGTATGGCAGCTAATGATGTGCTACAGACCTCGGGAAGGTAATGGGACAAATGTGACTGTAGTAGCCCTTTAATACACTATGTGCACGGGCATGACTTTTCCAGTATTGCCATACACTGTATTCTGCACAGTATTCCAGTGACCATGCTTCCCACATACCCACAGTGCACTGATTCTGTGGGGATCCAGTAATCAAACAATCGAAAAAGAATTTCTTTAAATCAGGTGTCTGGAGTCCAGTTTGGACCAGGGGCTTACCAGAGGTATAAGGTCCTGACCTTACTGGTCTGCTCGAAACACAAGTTGACACACATACCGAAAAACATGAGTATGGGCTGCTTTTGCTGTGCAGTTCCCTGTAGTCCCCTCACCTCCTTTTCACAGACCTTAAAAAAGACTCCCCAGGACTGACAAGTGGAGGCTCCTTGCTGCCCTTCCTCCAGCCTCATTATTTTGATCTTAAATGTTCTCTGCAGTCATTCACCTTCGTGACCCGTCTCTGGGCGAACTCCAGGTACCAATCGTTTCAGATCCGCTGGGTGACTGACTTTAATTACATCCTCTGTCATTCCATGCCTCTCCGTCTGCAACCCCCACAATCCCCAGGATCCTGTTCATGCTATTTAAAAAGGAAAGTGTGTCTCTGTGTGCATGTGTGTGTGTGTGTGTGTGTGCCCAAACTGTCAAGAGCATCAAGTTAACAGAGACCATACCAGCTATGAGGCTGAAAGAGCTCTTGAGTCCATGGAATACAACCATTTCTGAAACTAGTTAAGAATCTATCTCATCATCTGTCAAATAATGATAATGATCATGGAAAAAGTACAATCTCAGCTCAAATGGCTATAAAATGATGCATCATTTCCATATTATTATGATGCAGATTATATTATCCCTCCCCCCATGATCTTGAAAAGTAGCAAACAAATTAACTGATTAAACATGTTAATTTAACATGTTCCAAGTAAAATAAGTGGCGTTAGGGAGCACCTATGACTGACTTTGCTTCATGACACATTATTCTTCATTATTGTTGATTATTACTCTATGACCTACATGTGTAACAAAAGTCCTCAGGGAGCCGGGATCCACACGCAGGGTAAATGGGGAACAGGTATGATAGGCAGAGGCCACAGTCAGTGGAACAAGTGGGAGTCTGAAACCCAGAAGGTCCATCCAGGGAGCATGAGCTAAAACGACGCAGGCTAAACCGACACAGGCTGAAATGACGCAGGCTAAACCGACACAGGCTAAACCGACACAGGCTAAACCGACACAGGCTAAAATGACACAGGCTAAAGCAGTGTAGGCTAAAGCAACGCAGGCTAAAACTGCACAGGCTAAAATCACATAGTGTACACATAAGGGTGCCTCCATAAACAACTAGCAATGCTATTGTTACTGGAAGATTTTATCTAAAAACAATTGCTGAAGGGTCACACAAACAGGAAGAAAGCTTGGGGCGGCCCTTGGTAATTGAGGGAGCCCCCAAACCCACAGTTTGTGCTAACCAGTGTACTATCTAAGACAGCTCTGGCCCTTCCTAAAACAGCCAGCACTGCCTTATTTACTGGATGATTTCATCTAAAAATGGCAATGGGAAACCGAGGCCCCCAAAGCCCACAGTCTGCACTAATCAGGGTACTAAGCTCTGGGCCTCCAAGAACTAGCACTGCATAGATACTGGAGAATTTCATCCGAACATAGATGACAGGGCTTGAGGCCACCTTTAGGTAATTAACGGGGCCTTAGAGCCCCAGAAATCAGTTGGCTAAAACTGGTGTAGTATCTAAGACAACCTTGGGCCTTAAATAACTTGGACTGCCATAGCTACATGATGATTTAATCTAAAAATGGCCACGGATTGCATCACAACGTCTGGAACGTTGCTTGAGGTCCCCCTAAGATCCAGTGGGACCAAGCCATAATCTGCCCATTCCTGGGGGTGCAGGGTAAGGCAGGCACACATGCAGACGCAGGAGAAGTGGAACACACACTGGTACTGAGAGGGGGATTAGAACACATACTCACCGGGCTGGAGTTTGGGAGAATCACTCACACGGAACCACATGGGAGAAAAACCAGGCTTGTGGGTGGGGGTGGTTGCAGGGATCAGGTACTCTTGGAGATTGGACATGAGTCAACAATTCCTCACAGTGAAGAAACTAGTTAGATCGGTTAAGAGGAACCAGAAAGAAGAGAGTGACAGTTGAATCAGTACTCTGGTGAGGGAGACCTGATGACGGGGCGTGGCTGTGGTGAAGGAACAGAATCCAACCTCAGAACAAAGTGGTACTGTTGAGAACTGATGAGGATTTCTGGACAACCACCGTGCATTTAGATAAATGCACTATTTATCAGTAAACAGACAATGATAGAATAAGAACAATGGACATGTTTGCCTTTTTGTCCCTGAAGGAGTGAGTCTTGCAGGAAGAGGTTGATGGATGAGTAATGCAGAAGGTTATTCATATGGCATCCAGTTTAGCATCTCCCTCAGTGCTTGGAAGCTCAGGAGTCATTAAGAGTTATCACCCTGGCAGTCCCACGATTCCAGAGTGTTTCTGTAGCTTCTGCCATCTTCCTGTCTCCAAAACACCTTCACTCTGAAATGATGCTCTGCTCCATTCATAGAGTCACTCCTTGCTGCAGACACAACAGTCCGTGCATAATGGCCATAACTGACTCACCTTTTTTATTGGGTTCAAATGTAATTCTGGTTTTGCCTGGCTGAGCTATTTAGTTTGTGGGCAGAAAGTGCTGACGTGGACCTCTGCCAAAATAATTTTAATCACTTCTCCAAGAATGGCTGAACTGATTCCTCCAGCAGCAAAATGGATATATAGCAACAGAACAATCTTTTGACCTTTTCATAGGCAAACAAGGACCTTTCTATTAATGGCATAGTAAATCGCATGAGCTGAATCTGCAGCTGTTTCATTAGGTACATTTTTGAGTTTGTGCTCTTGTTTCTAGGATTGTCAGATTATTAGATTGCCATGTGGTGACCATTCCCAACATTCACTATTCTTGCACCATTCCAGTAAAGATCATATGTGGACAGTTACTGCATGCAGTGGGCACAAATCCAAACGGAGCTTTGGGTTGTGGCTCAGAATGAATATGAGGGATATTTATGGCATAAGGAGCTTTAGAGAATATTTGTTTGACCTTAACATTGCTATGGCAACATGATACGAGATTACCTGTTCTAACTGTGCTTGTATTTAGAGATTCTAGAATACAGCCTGATCTAGGTGGCAACATACAAGAAGAGATCAAATGACTCTTACTCCCAGACAGGCAACAGTTAATCAGTACGACAGATGATGGAATTCTGGATGATGAAAACCAGGCCAAAATGTGTAACAAAAAAATGGAATATTATGAAGAAGTGCACAGTTAGTCTACACCCATAAAATTTGCTAGAGATCATCCTATATCTACCGTAGGAATTGATTTTAGAGGGAGTCTTATAGGCTAAAGAAATTCAAACTTGCATTTTAATAGCAGGACATGCCTCCCTGCTTTGGGCCTTTGAGTTTCCCCATTGTGACAAGGTGCGGCAAATGTGGAATCTATATATAGGAAAAAACGATCCAAAGAATCTTCACAGACTCTTTTATTACATTATACCCCTCAGTGCTGAGTGGGATGGAATGGTCTGTGTATTATGCATGATGGTAAGTCACATTCACTGTTTATGTAATGTCACTCGGTGTATTATTGATGGAGAATTAAGGATGTTCACACCATTATGTTCTGATAGATTTGTGGCATGCGGTTACTATCTTTAGCATAAGTCATTAAATATAAAATGTAAATGAACACAAAGTGAACACATATACCCTGTATAAGAGTTATTCATTATTATCCATGACAGTTAGGAGAGGCTTGACTGGCAGCAGTGAGCTGCTAATCTCCTCCGCAGAAAAATGTCTGAATATAATGAATTCATCGCTGCATATCAGTCGGTCCCCAAAAAGAGAGCTTGTAGAGAAATAACTGAATACTTGCGCTAAAAGCTTAGGCAATGTCATAACAATCCAATATTGACATAAGATTACACATAAACCTAGAGACTAAGCATTTTTTTGGTTTAATTTAGTTATTCACTACAGGTTGCCATTACAGGTCTAAATATAAATGATACAGATATAGTCAGTTTCACCTGCGGAGATGTGGCAATGGACTCTCACGAACAGTCAAGTCCTGCAGAATTCCTTGGCATTAAAGTATCTTCCCAGATATTGTTATATTGTGTTTTTATATCTTCTGTCATGTCAGTCTGAAGTTATACCATAATTCTCAGAGGGAGAGGCTGGTGCTGATCAAATCATGACAATGCTATTATAGAAATCTCGAGTCCTGACAACATCAAGGTTAACCATGACCTTCTGCATCGTGTCGGAATCTCCAGTCCTGATGATGCCGGACAGCACAGGCGGGTATAAAATGAAGTCTGGAGATTTTAATAAGAGGTGAGTCACTGGTCTTATTTTTAAATTTCCTTTCAAATGTCATTTCCACTCATGTCAGGGAGATGTGATTTGAAGGGGCACGATAAATCAGCTTTTGTTAAAGTTGGCTGTGTTTTTCTGTGGCACACAGTCCCTTCCTCTTTGTTAGGGAATAATTAAATATGCCTAATCTGCGACTGAATAAAAATTGTCAGATAAACAGAGCGGGCTGTGACAGTGGTGCTTTGCAAAAGCCTCGTATTTATGGGGTTTGCCATGGAAACGACTTTTTGCACAGGACAGACAAGGTAAAAATAACAATTACAACAAATTACCTAAGCTGAGTCTTGGATAAATCCTTCACAATGCCTGCAAAGTTATGTATCTTTTATGAATGTCTATGCACTGCTCATAAAACATTAATCATTATATATGAACATGCGATGAGGCTTTTACGCTGTCCTGGACACTGATGTTAACGTATTGTTATTGTACACACAATGCATAGATTTGTCTTACATGACACCCTTTATCTAAAATGATTAATTACTCTGGTGGTCTTTCTTCTTCTGCACTCCAGGGTTTATGGTTCCGTATCTAACGCAATGTTTCCTTATGCTGATTTAAGGTTTTAGGATCAGCAACATTTTAACCCCCCTGTAGTGATCAGATTAGTAGAGAGCATTCTTTGCAATTGCAGTCAAATAAATAGGTATTCTTCTGCTGTTCCATCAGACTGCCCCCTTGGTCAAATCCTGTTAGCCGAAAACATCTTTCTAGGTATCTCCGCTACAAGGCACACATAATGCTGAACATATTAAGGCAACCAGAGCACTATGACATGCCTTTCTTGGAAGAAACTCAAAGAGCACATGCCAAATATCCTTAACTCTCAATCTTTAACACATCATATGATTAGAATCCTGGCAATGAGTCTGGATTTCACATTAAGCTCTCTACTCAATCCTCTTGCTGTACAGTCATGTGACCGACAGCCTTCCATACATCAAAGACGGGCAGCAGAATGAGAACCAAATGCACCAATCAAAGAGCAGCACTGCGAATTGCAAGACAGGCCTGTCACCATGTCCCTCAAATCCTGCCCAGCTCTGCGTGTCTAACAATCAGGGAACCCATTACTAGTAACTGCTTAGCTTCATGATTTAAATATTACCATGCGACTAAAACAGCTCTATTTCACGCATGACTGCCAGAAGTAAACGGTACCTGCTTATGCATGCATAGGCACTTGCATTTGATTAACTGAGTGTTATTACTTATTAATTTTTTGTTTTTTTCAAATCAACCAAGTTGTTACTGATGTTTTCTAGGAGGAATATATTTGATTTACAAACTTTGCACCAATACTTTGCTTTAAGTAAATGCACTTTTCATTTATTATATTGAATTATGGAAGGAGACATTTTTCTCTAGGCAATGGAATGTCTTTCTGGACCAGCAAACCATATATCTGTGTCTTCAGTCTTATTCCTAAGTAATAATTTAGTCACCAAAGGCAAGTTACCTTAATGATACAGGCACAAAATGCCCACCACGATATGAATAGTCTATAGAGGGAATGTTAAAAGGTGTATTTTCATGCTTTTTTGGTTTTGTTGTCACTTTCCATTACAATTGAACTTCATGGTGTGGAGTCCAAGGTCTTTGGCTTAACTTTGTTGCTCTTTGACGTGTCTTGGTCATGATTTACTGTGCATATACAGAACCAGTCAAAATATTTGTTTGTAATACTCTCTACATTATATAATAATTATACAGACACCAAAACGATAAAGTAACATATATGGAATTATGTATTGACCAAGTATTTAAAATGTATTTTTTGTGGGGGGGCAGCTCTGTGGGTTGGACCTCAGAAGGTTGATGGAATTCCTGGGTCGGCAGAGTGATCCCACCATTGGTCCGTTGAGCAAAGCCCTTAACCCCAATTGCTCCAGCTACTGGCTAACCCTACTTACTCCTTCACGCAAGAGGCCTCTAAGGATGCTTTTCCAGCTGTCCTGAAGGAGGCTCCACATATGCTGAGCACTCAATGGTAATTTTTCCTTCATTCCCTGGTCAAACTCCGCCAAATCTATTCCTACTGTATTCAGGTCAGGTGGCCAAGTCATATGATGTGACCCTATCACTCTTCTTTGTAAGTTGCTTGGCACGTCCACACTTTTGACTGGTACTGTATCTGAGCAGTAATCTGGTTCTGATGCAACCTCAGGTAGTAGAACTACCTTCCCTCCTGCATGAACTTCAGCGTGGTACATTCGCTACAGGGGTTCCCACGGAAACCAACGCAGCAGCATAACCAGCTCACCACCGGCAGGTACTTCTGTCTGTGATACACTTACCCAAGATCTCCAGTAGTCCATTCTGCCCAACAGTGCTGCTGAAAGCCACTGATTTTATCAGTGGCCAAAACTTGCCACAGGGTCAACGCTAGGGCACGGGGGCAGAACGGAGACCACAGGACCACCCATGAAGGTGTCAGCCAGATTAATATCCACAAATTTTCGAGCCTGTGCACGAGTGAGGACAGAGGTGGGAAACAGAGCAAGGTAGTCACGTTCTAAATCATCTGAGCAGTAATCTGGTTCTGACGCAACCTCAGGTAGTAGAACTACCTTCCCTCCTGCGTTATCATTTCCCAAAATGAAAGTTATTCCCAAAACAGGGAGATGAGGTCGAATAGCCACTTTGACAAATCCAGAGAAATCTTCTGTTTTTAAATAAACTCTCACTGTTCCCAATTCAATTCCTTGTGCAAGAACATCACAACCAGAATAGGTCGAGTCGATAAAAGGTAACACAGTATCAAGCATGAAGGACTGAGCAGCAAAACAATACCCTACCATAGCAGCTGTCAATGAATGTCAAGGATAATTCCCAGGCTTGGAGATCAACATAGCAGATATTGCACATTATTTCCATCTGCAGCGGAAGGAGTTAATATTAGTGAACAGAGATGGAAGTTGAAAGAGGTAAATGCTTTGATGAGATTTCATATAATTAAAGGAATACAGTATGACCGTTTGGGTGACCCGAGGACCTCGATGAATTCTTTAAAACCTCATGAATACTTTTGTTATCCTCAAAGGCTCCTACTGGTAGGAAAGAACACACGAGAAGAATTTCAAGTACCTCCGTATCTGTGCAGCAAGGTCCAACTTTCTTACATTTTTTATATTTTTAGGTGACAGTGACCACGTAAGATGGAGACTACATATAAGGGGCAGAAATATAAAATCTGTTTTCAGCCACTGGGGTATATTTTACAGGGGTTCTCTAAGGATAAATGAAAAGTGCTCTTGTGTGATGCTTAAAGTAGACATATCACAGATGTTCTTGAAGAACAGAACAATATCCATAGGGAAACAATTAATAGCCATCTAAAAAATTAAGAGACCACTCTATATTTTTAAACAAATCTGCATTTTTAAATCCTGGTTTAATCCTGGTTCTGCTGGCAGAAGCTACACTGAGCAGCAGGATACTTTCAGGTTCCAAATTTGTAAGACAGCAGTACACAAGAATAAGGTGAAGCAGGAGACACTGGGAATGACCAGAGACCAGCCAGGTAAAGGGTGGAAGTGACTTTCTAATGCCAGAGATGACAGTTAACTTATCCAACAGTTTCTCATGAATCAGAGGATGACATCAAGTGAACTTCAAAAGGAATGGGAAACATTAAGTGCAGGTGTGAAGTGCACTGATAGGATAGTTTGTATCAGGCTCCTAGAAACAGGACTGAGGTCCCATAAAGCAAGGAAGAAGCTCTTCATTAATGAGAAACAGAGAAGAACCTTTCTGCAGTTTGCAGAAAAATATATATTATTCACAGATGCACACCCGTAAATTGAGAAATGAGTGAAACAAAAAATGGTGCTGTGGTCTCTTAATTTTCTTTCGCGGCTGTATGTCTAATATTTTAACTAGGATATATTTATTAGCAGATATTGTATTTTCTAGCTTTTAATCAGATTTGCATAAAAATCTGTAGATATCTCACTGCAGTGCTCATGCAGGGGTCTATTTAACAGCAGTTCCAAAAGAGCAGACCGAACTAATGTGCTGAACAAGTAAGGAAAGTATTTTTAAAAGTTATGGTTCAAAATATGTCTGTAAGATGCATGGGGAGCTGGGGAGGGCAAGACCCTCTCAGTGGGGGGCACCAGAGAAGCGGACTGCGGCCATAAAGGGACAGGAGGCAGCTGTTCTTTTCCAAATCTGCAAATCCCAGTTAAAGGGAAGGGGGGGAGCTAACAATTAGCACAAAGTATTAGGCCTGTGATGTCACAGGGACCATGGCAGGTCATTTTAATTAATGTGGGCTTTACATGCATATCTTCGGTACTTTGTCAGGCACGAAAGAATTAAACTCCTTAATCATCCCCGGTGCGCCAGAAGCATCACGCAGGCTCTACCAGTGAGGTTCACTGATGGTGCTGATGAAAAATGCACCTCGCCTTACTTACCCGGACAGCGTTTTAGGATATCTCTGGATATTTCAGTTTCACAATATCAGAGAACCCAAGCAAACATTAAGCCATGTTATCCCAAAGTCAACGTATCTACAATAAGTGCAATAATAAACTGTAAGCTCTTTCCACAGTAAATATACCTGGAGTTACCATGACAATCCAGCTATTTCCATGGCAAAGTGCTGTGAAGCCTGATACTCTATAAGACTGCTTATGAAAATGTATGCTGGCACGTGAGTAGAATCTTCTCATTTTCACACGAGCAAATTATTCGAATGAATATGAGGCATAACATGGCCGCCTTGCAAGATATTATCCGTACACTTTAGATCATCAGAGCTCTCTGACTGACACTCCTATCACATCTGTCGTCAAGCCTTGCTGAACACATTTCACGAAAATTTATCTTACTACCAGCGATTTTTGGGTACAGCGTGTACATCAAACACTTGTCTCTTTGCGTGACTTTTACAAACTGTCCCATCAGCCACAGCAAATTTTGCAAGTTGGATGTATATACTCCCTCTCCTATTAAATTGCTCTAATTTTGCTAGACTGAGCTATACTGAGTGCACTGAAAGGCAAATGGAATGTTTTCACTGATGCAGGTTGATCATATGATCAGGGTAGCATCCATCTTCCCTTAGGTGTCTGGAGTATTTCACATAGTTCACTGAAAGTAGCATGACCGAACCATTGTGTTTAACCCAAACAGCCATCACTGTGTTGGAGTTCACTAGCGTATAAAACTATCCATTCTGATTTCAGATCTCCTATATCAGGAGTGCCAGAACACCAGAACAGCTTTACTGGCTAAGTACTTTCACTTAAATTGGATGTTTGGATTAATTTTGTCCAGCACCAACATAAAAGCATGATCAAATTTACAATAGAGATACTACAGACAGTCTTGTAGCAGAGAAATATACACCTGTAAAAACACAGGCATATAGAGTAAATGTAAGGTAGCACCTTACTTAAGGCCATGTTTTGATAAATTTATAAACACATTTATGACATGGCTATAAATATTCATCAAAAGGCATAACACATTATAGCCAAGTGTATTATGAATATGTTTATAAATTACTAAAAACCAGGCCGTAAGTAAAGTGTTACCAAATGGGAAAATGTAAAAAAAAACTTTAAAAATAAGGTAATAATAAGTAAAAGTTAAAAGAACGGAAAGATATAAATCTGAATTGATCCTATGGGATGATTTGAGGTAAAGAGAGCATTTGATTATTCTATGCTTGTTATTTTCTTTTTTATTACCTCGAATATCGTCCTGGAAAGAATGTGTTTGGGTCCCGTTTTAATGGCCTCTCGCACCTTCAGATGTGGAGGTTCCCTGTAGTGACACTCTTACCCACGTTCAAGTCTTACACCTTCAGTAGAAGAGCTTCTTACGGCGGCCAAAACAGATTAAGAAGATGTTGAAATGTGCAAGAAAACACACAAAAAAATAAGGTCGGGGTGGACAGGGGGACCAGTGCCCCTGTGACAGCATGCATGGGTCCCCCCTGTGCCCCCCCTAATTACAAATGCTTAAATATTTTTGGTTTAGCTTTCTTTTGATGTGTTGATTTTTGGACTTCAGGGCCACCGTAGCTTTGCAGAGGAATTGAGCAGAATACTATAGAATTCTATACCCAACACTTTAACAGATATCTTCCACAAGGGACTTCCGGATTCATTCATGTCGTTTGCAAGCCACTGTTACATTCTGTTCACGACTGCAACAATGTTCTTTCTGGTGGGTGCCAAAGTACCATTTTATGCACGAAAGCCCCCTGCTATCTTGCACGTACAGATGAAAGATTCTAGATGAGTTCTGCCAAGAAACGTCCTTTATTTCCCACCATATGGACCGGCAACGGCCTAGACCGGGCGGCAGTACCGGGGCGAGGACCACAGTTCACCATCTGCTGACATTAAACGCGTCCTTCCTATGAACTGTATCGAAAAATATGTGGGGTAAAGTTTACCAGAATCCTGTGTGTAGCAATATGACACAGGTGTCACCAAGATAGGGTTAAAGTAGCATTAAGCTGGAAATATTATGCCCCAGCAATATCACAAAATATTTAGAATAGAAAATTCCATGTTTTGCTAGTTTTTAGCTGTCTCCTTTGCTGAAATAACCATGGAGATAGCTGGGATTTTGTGTTCTGTCCTCCCTCCCTGCCCACTCAGCCGGCCTGCCCTTTGACTCCACGTTTGATGCAGAGGTTCACCGCTGCGCACGGCCACCCTCAGCTGCTGTGACCACTGCCTTTGAGTCGGCCATCTCCGGTCTCCCCGCTTCTGGACAGCTCTACCGAATTTCAGGAAGCCGTTGCTCACCAGTCCATTGGCTGTACCAGCAGAGCACACAGGTCTCTGCATCTCCTGCCAGTCAATACCTCGTTAGAGGCCAGTTTCTGAATTTCTGCCTAGATACTGAGAACAGGCTGCTGGCTCATTTTCAAGGCAAGGCATAGTATCTTTATACCCGATAGCAGTGTTACCCAATCTGGTCCTCGGGTACCTACAGACACTCCATGGTTTTGCTCCCTCACAGCTCCCTAGGGAGGGAGCAAAAAATGTGGACTATCTTGCAGGGAGTTTGGAGGGAGCAAAAACATGGAACGACGGTGTGTCCCCGGGGACCGGATTGGGAAACTTCACCCCTTAGTAACATACCTCAATGCTTCAACATTCACATGGCATTCATTTTTTACTGTGGAAATCAGAGAATGATGCAGAATGATAATTGATAACACATAAATCTATATTTTATACCACTGATAGCCATTGTGAGTAGAGGTAGCAAAAAGAAACACTGCACTGTGCAAGAAAACAGCAAGGGAACAGCAGTGGGCTGATGTCCTACCTTCAGGCAGACTAGGCTCACATAAAACGTGCACATACATCTTATCAAAAAATAAGCTCAACATAACCAGCGGGTTCTACCCAGCTCTCTCCACCTGGAAGTCCCTAAGAAAATTCAGTGGAATAGGAGGGGCTACTACCTTCTGCTGTAAACAAGCACTAACGAAGAATAACCTAACAAAGCATGACATCACAATATGTAACTTTGTCCCTTTATTTCACTGCAGGACAATCAATGTTCATGGCTTCCAGACCTAGAGTCCTCTGACCACAAAAAACATCTGATGCATGAAGTCCATGAAGACACTTTATTGCTTTACTTAAGATACCTTTGCTTTTTCACACAGATTTTCACGGAAAAGCATATTATCTCCAATGTCATGGCCAAAATAGCAACCCATTAGCTTCCTGCTGCCGCCTTAAATCAATGATGAGATTGTCTTAAGCCCGGATGTTGGCCTGCTGTAACTTCTCGAAGACCTGTGCGGGTAAAGCCACATGCCACTGCTTCTGGGACTTCCTCCAGAGATTTCATGTGCCGCACCAAGGTGCTGAAAGTTCAGCTGCTAAAAGCTTAATTAATCCCCAAAAGCTTTGCTGGTTTTTGCTCTTCCATATCTCTCACTGAACGCTTGGAGAACCAAAAATAAAAAATACGTGCATATACATTTGCTATATGAATCGGGTTATGTAGCAGTGCTCTATTTATATGAGGGGGGAAAACGAACAGGTTTGCACTAATTTCACCCTGGAAAAATGACCTCTGGCTGAGCTGTAATGCTTTTACATCTTTAGCATAAACAAACCGTGCTTCGCAGTGCAGTAAGATGTATGTTTGCAACACATAATACGATAATATAGAAATATGCAAGTAATCTGTGACAGACTGTGCAAAGTATTATTAAGTATCTATACTATTATATAAGCAGGAATTATTGATACTCTTGTCTTTGGTTTTGCTATGACAGTAGTGTGACATTAGATTCAATTTAAAGCAGTGAAATATTTTCTTCCACTTTGCTTAAATGTTAACATTTCAGTATCCCAAAACAGGACAGCCTTTCCTACAGAAGTCGTGTTTGAGCCAAGTAATAAATAAGAAGAAAAAAGATTTTTTTTAATGCTGTTTGTGCACGGTCCTTTAAAATGCCGGCCACTGTTATCTCTTTGCAGATGATATGGAAAATTGTGTAAAAGAGCCGATGTAGATGCCTAATCCATGTCCAATCCTGCTCCCGGCGATGATAAACAGCCCGAATGACGCCACCAGAGCAGATGGCAAAGTGCTGATTTACACACACTCGGCACAATAAGTGCCCTTGTACCAGATACTGCAAAGTAATTTCATGCCATTTCAAATTTCATTTCAGATTTAATTCAAATTTGCTGCCTTCCTTATCTGTTGGACTGGAACACAGGACAAAGACTAATCTGTAGTTATGCACTAATTGAATATTTGTTACTGGATTTATATACAGCGGCGAAAAAAATTAAGAGACCACAGCACCATTTTTTGTTTCACTCATTTCTCAATTTATCTGCATCTGTGAATAATATATATTTTTCTGCAAGCTGCAGCCTGGTTCTTCCCTGTTTCTCATTAATGAAGGGCTTCTTCCGTGTTTTATGGGACTTCAGTCCTGCTTCTAGGAGCCTGATATGAACTGTCCTATCAATGCACCTCACACCTGCACTTAATGTTTCCCATTCCTTTTGAGGGTCACTTGATGTCATCCTCCGATTCATGAGAAACTGTAGGATAAGACGGTCCTCTCTGGCATTAGTCGATTCCGCCCTTTACCCGGCTGGTTTCTGGTCGTTCCCAGTGTCTCCTGTTTCACCTCATTCTTGTTTACTGCTGTCTTACAGATTGTGAACCTGAAAGCAACCTGCTGGTCAGCATAGCCTTCTGCCAGCAGAATCATGATTAAACCGGGATTTAAAAATGTAGATTTGTTTAAAAATATAGAGTGGATGTATTATAATCCATTCTAAAATAGTGGATTAATTTTCCAAATATTTCTTAAAAAGTATATTTGTCTCCCAGTGTATTCAGCTTACAAGGATATGTAATTTTAGTATGTATTAATTTGTTGCTCTATTACAATCACATTTGTGTTTGTAATCTGCAAGACTTCAATCAGTCTGACTCCATGGTAGTGGGTGTATATTGTAATTTACCCATAATTATTTTTTAACATCACTGCTACAGAAAATGTTCTGCTACTTCTCACACTCAGTAATACATATCCTCTACAACAAACGGAGTCGTTACTAACTGCTTTAGAAAGAATTCCCATTTGTTCTATTTAATGCGCAGGTTGTAGAATGGTCTGCTTGTGCAGTGGTTAGTACTGTTACCTCACATTTCTGGGGGGGGGGGGGGGGGGTGGTCGAGCCCCAGCTGTGCATGTTCTCCCCATGCCATCATGGGATTACCTCTGGCACCCCCCCCCTCCCCCACCGCAGTCCAAAAACATAGTAAGATCAACTGGAGTTGCAAAATTGTCCATAGGTGCGTATGGCCTGCACTGTGTTGGCACTCCATCCTGGGTTATACTCTACCGTGAGTCTGCAGTTTCCTGGGTGGACTCAGGACCCTGCACAGGACAAGCAGCTATAAAGGTCATATGATATTTTTAATGAGTCCTCATCATTTGTTCCACAGTTTCTTCCCTGCAATGAGGCATTTACAAAAATCTGATGCCAGACTCTCAAGTTCTGCGACAGTTTCTGTCGCTCAGTTGTGATAAATGAAACGCAACAAACTTACAGAGAAATAATAATCCAATTATCTCTGCTGAAGCCACTATAATTATCCAAGCATAGGGGTATAATCCCAATTTACAATAACATAAAACACGGAATGCTGTGGACCTGTGTACTATTACAAGCCGCCCAATTAGGCAGTGCAGATTAATCATTAAATTCTTGCTGTTATGTGCTTCGGTAAAACTGAATAAAAGAACATATTAGCGATGGTGGTCATATTTACACATCTAAAGACAAATGTTCACAGGGGTGAGACAGCAGCAGGTTTTATGTTGATAATTACTCTCTATATTGGAATGTGTCTGGAGAGAGCTGGCTTAGCTTATCTTTTTATTTAGAACATCAGTGGAGAATTCTTGGTTTCACTAAGAAGCATTTGGGGTAATATTTATGCTTTTGGAAAATAAAGATTGATTACTGTGGGTGCCACAGTGGCTCAGTGGGTGGTCCTGTTACCTCACATCTCTAGGGCTGGGGACTTGAATCCCATTTCTGCTTTGTATTTATATAGTATGTGTGGGTTTTTCCCCCCCCCAGGTGCTCTGGTTTCCTGCTGTCATCCAAAACATGGGTTTAGATGAATTGGTGTCTCTAAACTGCCCGTATTGTTTGGGCGTCCCATATGCCGGGGTCGTTCCCTACGCTGTGCTTCTCAGGTGAATCTCCAACTGCGCTGTAATGGATAAGAAGCTGGAATATGGATTAATCACCAAGATCGTTGGCAAATCATCCCTTTTTTTATTATTAGAGCAAGATTGTGATTTTGGTTATTCCTCGTTCTGGTCAGCAGGGGGGATGGCGGTCAAAGAACTGCACTGGGGTTCAAAACAATATAGTTCAAGCCCTGGGAGAGGCAAAACTGTTACCCCTGTGAGCAAGAGCTGAATTGCCTTCATACGTTCGGTACAGTAAATGGAAAAAAAGGTTCTATTTTACTTGAACTTACTGTATGTATCATCTGCTGCGGTGGAATTTTAAACTGCCTTTTAGCCTTGAAATTTCCCCCATTACATGGCAGCGAGCTGAGAGCGTGTATCACAGTGACGGGGAGGTCCTGGGAGGGGGAGAGCCCCCCGTCTGGCGAGATGTTTCCCAGGCAGAGGTGACCTCTTGCAGGGCTGACTGCTATGATGAATTTATGCACATTTTTCTTCTTGCACAGACTGGGAGTTTTTTTCCCCCTTTTTTAATTCGTCAGGCAGGTCCTGGAAGGATAGCAGAGTGGTCTTCTCATAGCATACCACAGAGGATAATAGACATCAAAGCGGAGTAGGAATGCTGACTGGGAACAATCGTGGGCTTTAAAGCAAAGTTCAAGGCTTTTCCTTGAATATTGCAGTACAAACTGTTTCGTGATGTATGGGGCTTGCTCTGCGTGTTTTTGTCTTGACCAAAGGGACCACAGGCAGATTCTTTGCCCCTGCTAAGTCATTATGCAGTACCTGAAATTAATATATA
>JAODJU010000039.1:12239965-12250806 GCA_026776725.1 Gnathonemus echidnorhynchus
GGGGGGGTACGCTCTCAGCTGTATGTACCAAACCTGTCTGAATGGAAGGCTTTACTCCCACATCTCTAGCCTATTCTGCCCACTGTCTACACGCCACCATGCTGGCATGCACCGCGGGCACCATCAAGATAACACTCTTCCTTGAGCTTGCTGACATGATTCTTCTCAATATCATTATTCGTTATCCACTTGATTTGTACCCTCCCTCAGATAAATCAGGTTTTGTCTTCTGAGTATTATTTTACTGAAATGTAGTATTATATAAAGTACATGTAATTAGGGGAGAGAGGTGAAGTCTGGTGAAAAGTGCATTCTGAGAGTAATAGTAATAGTACTATAAGACTAATATTACTAATAATGAGTAACAGTATTATAATTAGTAATATAACTATAATAGTAACAGTAATAGAAATGTAACTATAATAGTAATAGTACTCAAACCCAAAACACTAGAACCCCCTTCCAGCATGGTAATGCTGCATGCCATAGTGACCACCTCAGGCATCCAGTGTGACACTCACACTTTCACACTGTCACACTTACTCTTCTTAAATCTTACGGCAAATTTATATAATTATTATGAACCTAAAACTAATTGCATCAAAAGCGTTGGGGTAGTTTGCAAACCCTATATACTATTTTCAAGGTAATAAAACTGTTACACACATGTGAATGTAAGTGCAGACTAAAATTAAAAATTTCACACAAACTAACTGACCAAAGTTAGTAAGCAGTAAGTTGTTGTATCAGTATGTACCTGTTTATATTCAAATAGGATAAATATGGAAAGCTACATTCAACCCACGAAGACAGGATGATGAAGCTGAAAGTTTTACAAAATAATTTTAATATTAAAATAGACTATTAATGAGTATTCCCATGCTGCAGCTATGTGGGTATAAGACAGGGCTTAGGGTGTAAGCGGCATCTCTGGAAATCTCATGTGAGCGAGATGTCTGTGTCACGGGTTTCTTAGTGACAATGAGGCCCCAGACCTCAGACAGGGTATGTTCACTCTACTCATAGAATTTATTCATTGCAGGAGATTGTAAAATGGCTTAATTAAAAGGGCCAATCTGTTCCAACTGTCATGTGGACGTAAAACGATGTTTAGTGGGAGGGGTCGTGGATGGGATCATACCCCCAGTTGTGGTCAGGCCTGAGCAGGTCCAGGCAGACAGGTTCTGACATTGATTGCATTTGAACCCCCCCCCCCCCCCCAAAAAAAAAGGCAAGCAGATCCCCTATGGATGGCGAGAGGCAGCTGGGATGGCCCTCCCCTCGCCAGCTGCTTCTGTCACAGGCACTTCTCCTCGTTGGGCGTTGCACGGCTCCCCAGGGTGGGTTGCTAGGCAACGCTGGCTCCTTTTAATATGCGCGGCAGAAGGAGCGGGGAATGCCTCGCGCTCGTGGAGCACCACCACGGCAGCGTGGAGACCGTGCACGGACGGAATCAGGTCACTCGCCACGGCAACCCCCCCCCCCATCACCACCGACGGACGGCTGAGCTTAGGACCTCGCCGGCTCGCCACGGCAACAGCTTTGCCCGCCCGGTAACGGCTGGCATGGGCACGGCTTCAACCAGCGGAGCAGGCAGGGGGATCTGAAGGGGGCGGTGGCGTCCTGACGAGATAGAAGTCAAGTGAAGCGAGAACACGGGTTCGACATACTGAAGGAGGGGGCGGTACCCCCCCGCCCGCCCCTCCCAGCTCTAACACCCAGAATCCCATCTCTAAGCACCGCCGGAGGATGACAGCAGACGTCCTGGCTGCCACTTGCGGGGACTCCTTGTGCTCTCTGGACCAGCAGTCCGCTCCAGCATGTCCGATGCCATGCTCCTCCTGATGCTGGGCCAGGTGAGTGCTGTTACGTCTTTCCTCTGGGTGGTTCCCTAGGGCTGCAGGAAGATCACAGCATGACGGACCTGCTGGTCTTCCATGGACCAGCTAAGTAAAACTGCCCGCATTTGCTTGGGGTTTTGCATGTTGTGGCTTTGAACAGAATTCTTTCCCCCTTTGTACCCTTGTCTGATTTCGGCACTTGTGAGGCTGCTGCTATACACATTTATGACACCATACCTTTGCATCGTGAAAAATTCAGCAAGATATACTGTTGCTTCTTTCAGTAATCATGGTCATTGTTAATACTTTTTCGATTTATTACTGTACTGTTACTATAAATACAGTTTGGGATAATTAATGGTCAATAATAAGTCGTCGTCTGGCTTCATGTATTATTAACTGCAAAATAATCAATTTTCACTTGGAAATGTCTTGGGAATATTTTTGTCTGTGTCCTCAACTTGTAATACAACGGAGATACAATGTGGATGAAACATGCAGTTTTATCTGCATTTTTCTCTTGAAATGCATTATAGCTGGAAGTTTTACTGTCACTGACTGTCTTTCCTTGAAATTTTTACTTACAGTAAAATAATTCATATATGATTGTTTACTTATTATTTATTCATAGTCACCATCACCCCAATAATCCAAAAAAAAAAAAATTATCCAGATGCGTGTGGCTGGTGAGAGAGGGAAGGAAAGCGAGGAGTGCAGAAGCAGGGGAGTGATGTTAGAAGTGTAGGAGAAGCTTGTCAGAAGGACGGCTCAGCCTGTCACGGCAGGCTTACATGCTGAAGGCACGGAGCATGCTCACCTCCCAGCACAAAATAGCTTCCTAAGCTTCACCCACTCCAAGATGTCCTGAGTAGGTGGTTTGGAATTGGGAAGTTCATCTTTGCTTCTGAATGGTAGCTCTGGCAATGCCTGCTCAATAGCCATCACCTGCAGCTTAGATCTGAAAGTCCAGATGGAAATCCACTGCTAGGAATACACAGATGTTAGAGGAAGCACATCCATAATCTTCTTCGTATCATCTGTTTTTAACACATTTTTCTGTTAAATGAAATCAGCTTTAGTATAACATGTAAAGGACATTTCAGATATAGAATATAAAGATATATACTATTAGACCCAAAAAATACTGGCCAGCAGCTCTACGACTATTATTGGTTCTACAAGTAATAATTAATATTGTCTTTTTCCACAAACATAAAGAAATGGACAAAGTTATGGATTAGTTTTGCCCAAGGGGTTTCATGACATTTCCATATGGGTCGTGAAATGTTTGGATGTTCTGAAGCCGGTTTGTTTGTGCCGTTCCTGGTCCGTCCTGATCCTCTATGCCCTGCAGCTGGCCCACCCTCACCCCCACCCACACCCGCACCCCCACCCGCATTTCCTCCCCCCCACCCGGGAGCTCTGAGACCCACCGCCTGATTCGTTCCTTGTCCAATTTTGAGGACAGCAGGCGTTGGTGCCGCGAGCCGTCTGGCCGGACGCTGCGCATTGAGTCACCGTGGCAGCGGAGTAAGCGACCCCCCCGCCACGTGTGGCTCATCTTAGCAGCATTAGTGAAACGGATTCCCGCGCTCGGTGACACCGACATGGCCCCCTGGCTGACCTTCATCCGCCGGCACTACGTGTGCAGTGCCAAAGGCCATTAATGTCGCTTCCCCATACTTTTTGTCGTTTTAAAGTTAGATGCGATGTTGCAAACTGGGGGTGGGGTGGGGGGGTAGGGGATTAGGGAATCATAAAAAGTGTCCGTGAGACAACGTGTCTTTAAAAAAATAGTTATAGGTATTGATTCTGCAGTTCTGCAGCAATTTGATTAATCATGAGCCTTGCACTGCTACGTGACGTCTCATTGGGTGATAATAGACCTATTAACTTTGCCGTCCGGGACACTGTGACATTCCGTTGGCCGACTTTCTATCCAGTCAGTGTGACTTTGCTGGCTGTCCACAGCGACACACATCCGGCTTTAAGCACCTGGACCAGACGTGTGTGTGTGTGTTACTTCATTGAAGATCATCTCAAACAATCCAGTCAGTTACAAGCCCTGAGCTGCTTAACATAATGCAAAGATTCCGTGCCGATTAGGTCACAATGGCGCACAGAACACCTGCCTCACATACCCGTTTGACATAGTCCTGATTGGGCATCGGAGAACAGTGTGGAGATTCACGATTATGTCTTTAATGTTGATACAAGTATGCGAAGTTTGGATAACGGAACTAGTTAATAAAAACTAATTTTTGTAGAATACATGAAGAAAGTGTAGATATGTATTTTCCTAGAGCCTTACATTTTATCATTTCTGTTGCTTAGTAAGACCAGCTGCACATATTAAATGATTTCTCTTCTCGGTTTAAGTGAATATGGACTTCCTTCCAGACATTTTCCAGCATACAACATTATTTAAAATCCCATTTCCAAAACGAGGACAGATCTCCATTAAATGCCTAATATATCTTTCACACGAAAGAAACACATAACTTGACAGCCTATATAACTAAAAAAAGTCTGCTGTCCCAGGCGCAGGGCAGTTTGGGAGATGAGGCTCTTGACCTGCCAAAGACTGGCTGACAGTTACTATATCTTCGGAATCGCTCCCACTTGGGAGGAATTCACACCTCTAATGGAGACTCGACAGATGTTAATTAATTCCAGCTGCTGTATGAGATCACATTCATGGTGGATGGCTGACTGAAGATTGTTATCAGCAGGGGCATTTAACTGCTTGTGGTGCTTATGCCATCACACATTCCGGTGCAGTCATAAAGGGCCCGAAAGGGCAGTCTCCATTCAGTTGCAGTTCAATGGCAGGGATTGGAAACTTTAATATTATTTCTTTATTGGATAAGCAGTTAGGGAAATGGATGGAAGGGTGAATGAGAAGTTCAGAACACAGATAAATCAGGCATTACGTCGTAAATGCAGATCTTACGGTTAATGTGATGCACCTTGAAAAACATGGACAAGATTTTAACTAGGGGCAGCTATTGCCTATTTGAATCTAAGCTACACTTAGCACTGCAGAGAGCTATAATTCTGAGTGGATTTTAATAGAACCCACCCACAGAGAGGAGGAGAAGACTTTTCTGTCAGGCCCTGGGTAGACACCCTCACAGGTCCTCAGTGGAATATCCTATTAGTCTGGTTTCTTATATTTGGTTTCCTTGACACGACAGCAATTATTCTTAAACTTACAATAAAGCCCCTGTCACACCATGGCACGCCTCTCTTTTCTTTCTAACTACATTTATTTGTGCCCACCCACTCTGGCCTTCAACGACCTCAAAGCTCGATGTCGCAATACAGCACAGCACTTTCCTGTAGCATTCAATGCACCTGCAAAGGTTGTGTCCGACTATAAAAAATGACAGAACACAGACAAGTTAGTTTATAATCGCCTAATTATAAACGAACATGTCATTATATAAACAAATGGCAGCAGACTCCTACTGGGAAAAGGCAGTGTTTCCCAGTCAAATTATGACTAATAATAGGAGGCCTTATCCACTGCAATTTTACCTCAGTTGACAGATCCAGTCCCTGTTGTTTAGTTAAAAACTTGATACTAAAAATATTGTGCGCTGTCCTGGTACCCAAAAAAGTTTCATCGTGATAAATTTACTCATCTGTAGAGTGTATCCACACTTCCTGCTCAGACTCTTTTCTAACCTTCACCCTGTTAACATTTGGCTTTCATTTAATTCACAAATGCATTTTTGATACCAATGTCTGGCTGCTATAAGCCTGAACCAGTGCCTGTCAAGCTAAGAGACAACTGTACATAATGCATGCAATCATTATATGGCATACAAACAACTAGACAAACAAACAATTGCATCTCTATAGGAACCTTTGATTACATTAAGAGAGAATAATAAATTAGAACAAATAAACATTGCTTAATTGGGTTAGAGTTTAAAAAGTGTCACTTACCCCAAAAATGTACATAATATGAAACGTAACTAAATATTCAAAATAAATAGCAACTGAATAAGGCCGTTATTCATCTGCAATTTATTTGGAAAAAAAAAAACAAACATACTGAAACAAATCAAAGCAATGCGATGTTAACATTTAATGCAATTTTAAATGTTCCTTATAAAAACGGTGTTTGTTCTGTCTACAGGCTGGTGTGAGAAGGCGATTTTTGACTTGCCCAATGAAAATGGTAGGAAGTACCATCAGCAGGGCTGAGAAAGGAGATCAAGACAAGGAGGGCAAGGAGGAATCCATTCTGGCCCTTCTGGGCATAATCGGGACCATCCTCAATCTAATAGTCATCATCTTCGTGTACATCTACACGACACTGTGAAGAACAAAAGAACAAGTCCCGCCGTGGACAGGAGGCCAGTATCTGTGGGTCTTCGCTCCCAACTGAGGCTTTGCTGGGCTGTGTGATGGCTTCTCTCCTTCCTGCCAAAAGCTTTTGTTGGTGAGAACTTCAATCAAACCGCAAGGCTTTTAAACTTCAAGTCTGCTCAACTTTGACTTCCGCTGTCTTCCCAGGACATTCTGTAAGGCTCTCACTAGCACCCTGAAAACATGCATGCAACACTGCATCCTAAGAAACATGAAGAGCTCTCACCTCCCACCTCTACAGACATCCAGTTTCCACGCCTAAAACGCAGCCATTTAAAAATATGAGTATGATGACTGGTGGGGAAAAAAAAAACCTGAAAAGAACAGAACATGCCATTCACGTTCTCATATAGGTACTTTGAAAATATTGTGCAGCATTTATACAAAAACTTTGATATTTTAAAGTTGTCTGTTTAATATGAAAACTACAGAATACTTTCAGTATGGCTGTGTTTTTTTGTCATAGTCAACGTGGTCCAATCATTAAGTCATTTTTTTAAAAACTATATATTCCTTGATTCCCTGTTTGCTACTCTTTGAATATGTGTGTGTAATTTCTTAAAGCAATTCTAGCATTTAAAAAAAATGTGTCTGGCAGTGACTAATTATTTATAGCTGTTGTTTAATTAATATTGTATTGCCTTAAAACAGATCAAATCTGACATCATTGTATTGTAAATAACTCACAAAAAAATCCATTCAGCAAATGTTTGATAATGCAATAATATAAATAAATATGTATCACAAACGCATACCACATAGTTTTTCATATAGAGGTTAAATATTAATGGTAGTTTGAGACATACTGAATACTGATTAAACTAATCCATCATTTTGAAATTAATAAATACTTCTAATAATTTGCATAATTTTCTGAAGCACAGTACAGAAGGCATGCTTACTCTTTTCGCGCATGTGAGCATCTAACATGTCTGTTAAAAGTGCCTGTCCAGAATAATACTCTGGTTATTTGTTTCCTTGCTTGTTTTGTTGACAGCTCAATGGATTATAGAATATTTCAGATGCACAGAGCTGTGATAAGAATCCACAAGGACTTTTCAGTACATTCGTAATTAGCACAGCAAATGCCTGTGTTCTCAGTAAGGTGCTTCGCGTGCACGGAGCAAACTGCGTTGCCGAGGTGATTTTCAGGCCTCCTGATAACAATTTGAATCATTTCCGCATGCAGTTTATGAAACATATCTCCCTGGAAATGCGACAGTCTTCTGCTGTACTGTCGTTCTATCTGAAACACCGCAAGAATAGAGATGCACAAGCAATTCGCAGGGGCAAAATAATGTAGGCACTCCGATATAAAGCAAGCAAACAAACAAAATTAGGAAACACTGGGTTACAAACTAAATTTAAATAATTACTTTGGAAGATCGTGTGAAGCGTGACTACCAGCAACTGAACTATATTTGAGCTCTGTCATGTATATTAAATTTGAATTTAAATTTTGCACAATTTATTTTTTATAGTTCTTTACCCAGTACAATCACCCCAGGATACTTAACAAGCTTTTTAACAACATTAATTCAATTAAAATTTCGACATCATTAGAACATTCGGACATCAGTTGCCAAACTATTCTGGGCATGGCACGAAGTCATAAAAGGCTTGCGTGAGCAACAATTGTGAGTAAAGCAGTGAACATCTGGTCAGGTCCTGTGTAAGGCCAGGCAGCCATGCAGAGGCACAAGACACTGGTGTCCAATCAATTAGCTTTACATTAAGTGTAGTTTACTGCTCTTCGGAATTTTAAAATCTATGGAGTTTGCTCTCTATCACTGAAAAGAGCCAGACCATGAACACAATTCCTTAACACCCGTGGTTTTACTTTGCAGTTGAGGGTGATGTTGAGAGTCTGCAGCGATGACGCAGATGTTGACCACGACCGAGCATGTGATCTCTTCCTCTTTACCTCATTAATAATGCATTAGGAAGCAAAATAGTTAAAGCACAACAAGCTGGTGGAATTTTTTTTTTCCCCAAGAATACAGGAGGGGAAATGTTAATACAAATAAATCAAGCACAATATTTCTCATTATTTGATTGTTTAATTTTATTAACAAAAAAAGAAAGGAAGAAAAATAAAACATTTTACTCAGAGCTACAGAGGGAGTAGCCTTGGTTAAATCTGTTGCTTGATACAATAACTAATATAAAATTCTCCCACACTGTCTTTATAATGTAATGTTCTCTTACACTATCATTTTAATATAACGTTCTTCCACACTATCTCGACATTTTTAATATAACGTTCTCCTGCACTGACTATCCTTTTAATAAAATGTTCTCCCACACTCTATCCATTTAGTCTAACAGTTTGCCATGCCATACTAAATACAAATGTCATTTTATACAGTTATTGTTCTGATTATAACTGTGACAATAAATACTATATAGCGTGTCATTTTTTGGGGGGTGGAACTGAAGTCTGTGTAATAAAGGTGAGGGTTGCAGTTTTCTTGCTTGAAATTTATGCTCTTGCTTGCAAAATATGCATTACTTTTCAATAAGGAGTTACTGTACACTAATGTTGTGAAGTTCTTCATTTATAATAGGCACTCTTTCTAGCTTTTCAATTTTTTTTATGAATGCCTCATTCTTATCTAAAAATTGGAATTTCTGTTGAAACTACATTAAAAATCCAAAACCATAAAGTTGTGGCTCTGAGTCTATACTTATAAAACAGAGAATACAAATCAAAGAGAATATGTCAACAGAGGAAATCAATCTTTTAAACCTCATTCATTCTCTAACCCAGGCCCTTCATTGTTCCCCATGCAATAAGACAGAAACTCTTTTCAACTGCCATGTATTTTAATGGAAATGCATAACAAAACTTTAAAGGAAAAAAATATATAATTCCCTGATACAATTTTTATCACATAAATCAGAACACTGTGAATGTAAGACTCATTTATGACAGAATCGAAATATTGCCAGAATGTTTTGGGTAAACACAGACGTCAATGATTTTACAAACAGCCACACGTTTTATGAATGTGCAGTGGAGCATGTAAGCAAGGCTGCATGGATGACGTCTCTCGCTTCAGTTCACAACGGCCCGGGAGTTGCCAGATAGGCCCCGCGCTACCTGTGAACTGAGGTCATTGTTCGACTCAGTCGTTCTCACCCACTGAGGTAGAAAACATGCTAAATACACCTCGGAGGCGACGCGGAGGAGGAAAAGGTCACATGTCGAAAATGCTGAATTAATGACGCCGTCTTCCATATTCAGTGAAGAAGAACAGTTTCGACATACGACACTCGGGTAATCCTGCGACACTGCTTATGATTATGTAACTGGCTAACGAAGGCCAGGCGTTCTGACTTAGGTTGGGGGGGCCTCTACATTAGGGGCCGTTGGGGCCTGGCCCCTCCAGATGTCTCATGGAGCAGGACACGACATCATCAATAATTTAGTGTAAAAAGTAATATGTATGTATTTTCTTCGTAACTAATGAAGTTGCGCATTGATTGTGCGTAGTTTCATCAGCGATTCGGATGCTGACCATACAAAGTTTATTGTGCCCCCCCCAGGCTTTTTGTGCTAGTGACGCCACTGGTCCTGGGTGTGGCCTGTGCACCACGGGATAGGCTTCAGGCCTACCGTGACCCTTCACGGAATAAGGGAAGGATGGAGAGTGGACGAATTTTGTGATTTAGTTGGTAGTTTAAAAAGGGCTAAAATGATCATATCTGGCTATTTCTGTAACACTGAACATAAATCAGGGGGAAACACCCTGTCCTGGGAGACTGCCTGCGTCGTACTCTGTGCCATCTGAGATGAGCTTACTCTGACCTGGTAATGCATACATAGTTATGAAAGGTGGATGGATGGAACCATTACAAGGTCTGTGAACAGTGCAAGTTTTAATCCTGCTACGCCACTTCATCTCTTCCAAAGGAGACTGAACCCTGACTGATTGGCACAATCCATGCTACATTCTGTTAGCTAAAACAAGTCGCATGGTTATTACCCTGTCGGGAGATGAGCATTGCCACTGACTAAACCCTGTGTTTACCCCAAACCACAATCTGGATTTATGTCAGCTCACTGCAATCCAGCGTTGGCTAATGAATTCAGCAGCCTTCAGAGATGCGTCTACCAAAGCCGCACATTATACAACCCCTGACTTTGCTCTTCTAGAAGCTAAGAGTTGCTGTCACATTTCTCCACGGAGTGCAGCAGATCGTGCTGTATTTTAGACCCTTGTGCCATTAAAGTGATCGTAAACACACTCAGCTGTTTCAAAAAAGCTTACCGGAGGTGTACGTTTTTCCTCAAGTCGGCAGCAAGACACAAGTCACGTGCAATTAAACCTGATGCCTAAGCTAATGACGGGCCAGCCGTCTTAATTTCCTTACGTTAGCATGGCGGTGGTGTAGTATTCGTAGAACTGTCTAGCCTGTTATTTTCCAGGCTGTACAGTAAACATCACTGGATTAGCTGACAGTTTAGGTCTGAACAGTCTGGAAAAGTTTAAGAAAATATTATATGACTCCACAGTCAATTATGCAACATAAGAAATTCGGGGGGGAAAAAAAAACATTTCAGAAAATTGTTGGCCATTAAATTGACGTGGGGGGGGGGGGGGGGGGGGGTCCTCC
>JAODJU010000039.1:12250906-12265302 GCA_026776725.1 Gnathonemus echidnorhynchus
GCGGGGGGGGGGTTCCTCACACCCGTATGTTTTGTATCATGTGCAATTATAATTAAAGCCCTTTGAAACTCTTCGGCTATAAAATACTTCTTATGAAAACCCATGTCCACTGGGGGCCTTTGTTATTTCATAATGTGGGCATGCATTATTTCTAACCTTCAAACATTAAGAAATAATAATACTTGCTTTCAAACTGTCAATTAAAAATACATCATTTCACCACTTATTTAAATACAAAACTGGAATGGGAGAATGTGGATACAGAATTCTGGGAAACGGGGACAAAACCAGAGCCGCCTCCTCATGGGAACCAGAGGCAAAGTCACACCTGAATCCAGAGTGAGAGTAGCTGGGGCCTCATTCCTAAGCCATAACCAGCACATGTGTATAAATGGGTTTGCTGGGAGCTGGGGGGTGATTTGGTTTGACAGAATGTTCTGCTGCTGTGCCCTAAATGCAGAAGAGTTTCCTGTCAGGCACTAGAGAGAATATGAACACTGTCCAGTTTTAAACAATACTGAAACTATCTACGCTGGTCCATGTTTAAGTCATACTGTGACTTTTTAAACACAGAACTTTACTGGAAAGTGTACTTTCCCAAGCATACTTTAAAAAGCAACTGGGGAAAATGCTGAAAATTGGGAGTATTTATACTTATCTTTATCTAAGATTTATCTTTTCAAATTTCAAATTGAATTTATAAATATTTTATAGCTAGTATCAGATTCATAAAAGTTTGAATCTAGTATCAAACAATAAGGTTATTAATAAATGCCAGCTTAATTTTACCCAAAGAATAATAGGCAATATTGTAGCTTCAGCAGACCACACATCTGCTTGTATCTCTGCTCTAATTGTAGTTAGGCTTATATAAATTTAAAACAAATAAATGAAAACCGGACACTCGGATCTATGGACTATGACGTCACGTATCGAGGAAGTAATTAAATGATGAAATCATAATGGTAAAACGCACCTTCAAACACTGCACAGATACCCTTCAGCATCTTATACCCTCCTCTGTATACTTCTGCATTAATATTGAACAAAGGCTATGAAATAAATATCACATTTATGAAAGATTTAGGTTAATTTCTTTAAATAAAACATTTACCCGTCTGTTACTTTCTATACTGTAACTTCAATGATAAGCTATACAATGAAGTCACACTGCATGGTTGTGTGCACTAACTAAAACGTATTTACGCTTACTCTGTATCCGTCCCAGCCACGGACGGTTTTAAATCCCTTACCGGTTCCATGTTTGCACGTCGCCCTCGGCTTAACCCGAGTTTCCTCTGGATATGTGTGCTTTCTCCCCCATTCCGGGGAAATGCAGCTCATGCAAATAAGCGACTCAAATCCGGTGTTAAAGTTCGACTGAGTGAATAAATCTTCATCTGTGTGGGCAACCCAACTTACACCCTATGGTTAGGTTCCAGTTCTCTAATTAGATAAGCAGTTGCTGGAAACGGATGAGCGATTAGATGGGTTATTAAGACACTTTGTCAAATTTATGATTTATCAGTCACCTTTAAACTATTTTAATTAAAACCACTGACGTCAATACCACTCCACAGCTGGAAACGGGACTATTTGCTTGGACTGTAGTACCCCCTAGTGGTGTGTATAAAAAACTCACGACTCATTACGTCACAACATACTACATTCCTATCAACTTATATATACACATACTTTTTAAATTAAATCACATAGCCTCATCATATGATTGTATTCTAAAAACGATCTAAAATGTACTGAAATGAAATTGAACAAATGAAAAATTCTAATCTTTTTTATGTTCCATATCAATAGCAAATTCAGTTTCTGGTTCATTGGTACATAAATGGTTTGAAGTAGGGATTGCTGTTGTTACTATACACTGGCTCAACATTATGTGCAATGATAATGAAACGGAAAATATATAAGTGTCAGTGACTTTTTCAGTTTACCCACCCAAAAATTACATTTTTGTATACCAATACAATAGCATATTTTCCATTTAATGGCTTTGTTTACCAGTCACAGCTAGAGCTGTGGTCCTTTTAAGGGCTTGTTAAATACCATGCTGACTCCATGATTAGGGAGAATGCAACTGGTGCTTAGGAGAATCCGCAGCTCTATAAAATACCACCTTGCAATCCAAGCCATTAAAGAAAAAGACTAGACAGCCTGTCAAGAGTCTTCGCAGCCAGCAGGCCATGCACAGTGCATACCGTTTGCTCCGTGCCATTTGATAGACAGTTGTTCTGTTACACTGTCATACTGACCTTAAGTTCAGCTATTTGCAATTAGTAATTAGAGTAATCAAATATTCAGCTTTTGCCATCTTATATCAGGTTACCTTTTAGTGAAGCAACTAAAAACGAAAAAGTAAAATGAGAACCCAGGGGGATAAACCACTTATTTAGGTTAGTCGAGAGTGAGGAACAGACATTTAAAAAAGAATACGCCTTGTTCAATATGATATAAAACTGTAATCATTAAATTCGTGCATTTTAGGTAATCAAATATATCACACAGAAATGACAAAGAGCTATTTAACATGGTTTTCACTTTCTACGTTTATATGATTTGTTTATTTGTAATTTGTTTATATGATATATAGAAATAATTCAGAGATGTAGTAAGTACAATGGTTGTTACAGACATGGTTCCAATTCAATCGCACGTAACAGTTTCTACCAGTAAAGATGATCATTCTCACTAATAAAAAATGAATTATAGATATCTAGAATTCATATTCTTTTTTATTAGTTACAATGTTATTTTCACTAGTAAAAATCAAGATATAACAATTATGCCTTACACTATTAAAAGACAATTTGCCATGCCTTATCAGGTGTTTCATTGTTTGTGGCGGTTGATGAAACGGTCTTTATGGATGACACTGCAGTTGTGACCCACTGGGCTGGCTGCTTTGAGCAGCTGATCCTCAGGCTAGGATGAGGGATATCTCTGGGTCCACAGTTCATGAGGCTGATCCTCCGTTTAGCTGTGAACCACCCAATCTCACTGAGATTGCACGTCATTTTTTCCTGTTTGGGGCTGCTAAATCTGTAGGATTACGTCAAGGTTGCATGTAACGTTAACGTTAGCTAGCGTGGAGACCCCACATAAATGCATGGTTCGAGTGCTGCTAAACACTGCCACTTTCTTAGTGTTTTGAACAAGATGTTAAAATATTTCATTATATCAATTCTCTAGCATGGTGCCCTGCATTCAGCTATATGCATTGTCACTGATCTCTGAGTGTTAACACAAGCAAGTTAGCATGGATATTAAATTAGGTCATTTAATTCAGTAGTGGTGCATATTAAGCATATTACTGGGCCCCACATTTTTATGGGTTTACGTTTAATTAGGTGACCGAAGGCAGAACACTGTGTGTTGAATATGGTACATACTGTAAGCTACAAGCATGTGCGGGTGTGTGTGTGTGTGTGTGTGTGTGGGGTGGGGGGGGGTGCATTTTTCACCTATGTGAATCAAAGTCTTTACCAGGGAGGTGTGCACATCACTGGTAAGTTTGGAGGACTGGAGAAAGCAATCACATGCCTAAATTTTGGAGCTTCATGATGTTGACTGTAAATATTTGCCCCCTGATGAATGTTTTTGGACTTTGTATTCTTGCTTGAAAATATATTCAACAAAAATGGCAGAGAGGAGGGATATTTCTAATGACAATATAAATCATGCAACATTCTATCATAGAACAGTAAACCAATCTTTTTATTGGTATTCTGAAAAATTACCTTCTGACCACAGACTTGTTGTTACTACTCTGAAGATTCAGCTTAGGTCCAGTAGGCTACCACCTACTAGGAAAATGAGGCTGGACCTGTCCAGACTCCAAGATCAGGCTGTTTCTAATGGGTTTGTATGCAGTTTGTGTGAGATACTTGCAGACGTGGATGCAACTGCTGATTCTATTGTTATGTAAGGTACCTTCTGCAACAAGACCCTAAAGTTTGCTGAGGGTTGTGTTGGTGTTGCTGGTGTTTCATCTCTCTGGGCACCCTGTATATTATCGAGAGGAGTTGCAGTGCATGGCTTCATGGCAACTCTGGTCTGTACCAAGAACTGAGAATGACGGCTGTGAGGGCCCTGAGGGCAGATAAGGCAGTGTTAGTTAGAGGAATCTGTGAGCAATTGACACACCATCTATGGTCTAGCGACCCACATGCTGCTTACAGAGGAATGAAAGCATTACACATCCGAATCTGTTCCCTGGAGAGAAGCAGTGAGGGCGGGTGATGAAACGGTCCTTATGGATGACACTACAGTTATGACCCGCTGGGCTGCCTACTTCGAGCAGCTGTTTAAAGCTGATCCTCAGGCTAGGACGTTGGACATCTCTGGGTCCACAGTTCTTGAGGCTGATCCTCCGATTAGCTGCAAATCACCCAGTCTCACTGAGATTGCATGGGTGGTCAACCAGCTGGGGTAGGGAAGGCCACAGAGATCTGTGGTATCTGGAGTGAACTTCTCCAGGCTGATGGTAAGGCTGCCCTCCTGGCATTGCAATGTTTGATTCCATTTTTGAGAGATGCATCATCCCTATTAACTGGAAAACGGGACTTGTTGTCCCTAACTATAAAGAAAAGGGTGATCGCCTGAATTATGGCAACTACAGGGGGATAACACTGGTCTCAGTGCCAGTTAAGGTCCCTGCTGTGGTCATCCTCAACAGGAGGCGTGATCACTTGCTTGCCTACCAGCGACCAGAGCAGTCTGGTTTTATGCCTAAGAAGTCTATCGACCGCATCCTGGCACTGAGGGTTCCCATCAAGCGCAAACTCGAATATGGTAGAGTTTCTTTTGCAGCCTTCGTCGACTTTCATAAAGCCTTCATCTGAGTTGATCAAGTTGCCCTGAGGGACATCCTGAGACTTTGTGGAATCCTCCTGAAGTTGCTGGATGTCATGGTTGGCCTGTACACTGGTACTGTGAGTGCTGTGCAGAGTGGAGGCAGAACCTCAACCTTCTTTCCAGTCGATTCCGGGTTTCATCAGGGGTGTGTTCTTGCTCCTACTCTGTTCAGTGCTTGCCTGGACTAGGTGTTGGGCAGAATTGTGGGGTCCAGCGTGTGTGGGGCATCTGCTGGTGATGAAAGATTCACTGATCTTAACTTTGCAGATGATGCTGTGAGTCAATGGAGGCTCTGATTGGGGTTCACGAGAGATTGAGCGTAGGCTCTGACTGTCTGGGCTTGCGAGTGTCCTGGATCAACGCTCCCTGTCTTAGTATATGGTTGTGAGACATGGACACTATCCAGTGACCTGAGATGAAGACTAGACTCCTTTTATACTGTGTCTCTTCGGAGAGTCCTTGAGTACTGCTGGTTTGACTTTGTGTTGAATGAGCGATTGCTCATGGAGATCCGAATGAGGCACATTACCTGCATTGTGAGGGAGCGTCAGTTACAACACTATGGCTATTTGGCCTGAGGGTCATACAGCTCACAGGATCCTTATTGCTGCAAACCTGAGCGGCTGGACCAGGCCAAGGGGACACCCACGTAACAACTGGCTGTGGTAGATAGATGACCATTTCTGGATGATGGGACTGCACCACTGGGGCTTGCCAACTGAGATCCCCGGATATTTCTTCGTGTGGTAGGTGCAGCCCCAACCTGACCATTATCATGGGGAACATGATACATGATTACATTATCAGCATATCTAAGTGATTATATAACTTAGAACATCATTTCCCACTAGACCTGATCTGTCAAAGGATATGAAATGTCATGCCTGACGGGACTACAAGAAGACACCTCCCTTCACTGAGGAGGAGTACCTCAAGTTAACGGAGGATGTAATATATTGTCTTCGGCAGCCCGAGGTCCAATAGGACCCCGTAGCACGAGCCCTTGCTACCCAGGTGAGGGACATCCTGAAGAAGATCTCCCCGCCCAAAGACTTGCACCTCACGGTGGAGGTGTGAGAAAACTTACGCCAGTTGAGAAGCGGAGTCACTGAGATGATAATCAGCCAGGTGTCCCTGGACTGTGGCTTGCCCTGTTTCACTTTGGAACTGCCTGAACCGCCTCCAACCAAAACAGCTCGCAAGAAGAAGTGGAAGCATCGCAAAATGTAGGGCGTGCAGTAATCCCCTCCAGGTCCTGTTGCAATCGCCATCTTCTCCCCAGCGGCAAATTGAGGGGATCCCCTCTCAATTATTAACCTGCCGGTATTCACCTCACCGGGATTCCCCGCTTCTTCACCTGTGTCTGAGGTTCGTCTCCCCGCCACTTTGCCAGCGCCCACTATGTCATCCCCTCAGACTATGGATGGAAAGTTCTTTACCCTTTGGGGTTTGTATTGCCGAATATTGGAGGACCCGACAGTGCAGGATTCTTCAGCGGCTGCTCCACTCCTGATGCAGCTTCAAGGGGAGTTTACCTCCTTGACCCAGACTTCCCAGCCTCAAGAACTGGAGAAAGCAGCGGAGATCCTGAGGAGGATGCTCTCCTTGAGGAAGAAGGAGCAAGCGTTTTTGGCAGAAGCAACTGCTTCCCGAGAGTGTGCCCGAAGCCGGCGTAACAGCTGCTTTGCCCGAGCATCCACCCGAAGCCGCTGCTGCTTCACCCGAGCATGCGCCTGCACCCAAGGCACAACCCCGGGCCTCCTCCAGCAGCCCCATTGGTGTCCCATCCGCCTCCTGCCTCACATTTGCCGAGGGTCCTTCCGGCTCCGGCCTCGTGGTCACCTGTGGCCCTTGCTGCTCCAGACCATCTGCACACCGGTGTTCCTTTCGGCTCCCTGGTTCTCCCACCCTTTGCCTCCTTGCCCCCGGATGTGGTTTCCCCGTGCGAGGTTTCCTTGTGTTCCCTCCCCATTCGTTTGGTTCTCCCTTGCTTCTGCCTGGTCCCTGTCTGCCTTTCCTTGGGGTGCCCCCTGCTGTTTTTCCTCCATTGTCTCCATCCTTGGTGTCCCTGTTTGTGTCTGGGTTCTTGTTGTCTTGCTTGCCCCTTGTGCAGTTGCTGTTCCCCATGGTTCATTGATGTTGTTGCTTTTGTTTCCCCAGATGCTGTCCTGTTCTGCCCTGAGTCCTGTGTTATCCCTCCGGTACCTTTAGGCACACCCAGAGTGCATGCATTTGGGGGGGTTCTGTCATGCCCTGCTCGTGCCGATCCTCCTCTGTGATACGCTCTCCTTGTTACCTCGTGTGGAATCCCTGTGTTCTCAGCTGTTGCTAGTTATGTTAAGTAGTCCTGTGTATTTAAGTCCGCGTTAGAATATGTTTCTCCAGTCTGGTCATTAACGTTTTGTTGTCAGTCCTGTGTGTTGCATCGTGTTCCTGGATGTATTCTCCCCAAATAAATCTGGCGTTTCCCTGACTCCGTGGACTCCTGCTCCTCTTTCCCTGCTCCGTGCCTGTTAGTGCGTGACATGAAAAGTGTCCCACCAAAAAATACACTAAATGCAGCGGCATAGGAACTGGGGGGAGGGTGCACGTCCCGCCAGATAATTACATTGGCTTGATTCATCCCCCCAATAAACATACCTTTGGAGTTAAATAATTAAATTTGACCCCACCAATATTAAACTCTCTCCTACACAATGGCACTAAAGCATTGCTGTATTAGGACTACCTTAATTTGACCCTGCTTAATATCTAGATAATCACTCATAGTGAACTTGCAGTGGGCCAATATCTGCGATACACCCCAGATGGAATGACAGCGTGACGTAATGCTCACAAATCATTGGATGACTGCTGGAGCTCCTTGAAAGCTGAAAAAAGAAAAGTAACCAAATGAATCCAATGCAAGGAGAGAATCGTTCTTGGATGGGAGAGTGCCAGCTCAGCACCTGAAAGCAGCACTACTCAGCTCATCCTCATGCTAATCTCAGTGCATCAGAGCCTTTGTGCAAAACATTAATGGCAACAGATTTCACTCTTCAAAAAAGTTAGTAAGTTCAAAAAAAAATTTTGGAGACGTGGTGGTACTCCATATTTATAAAACAGCAAAGTGCCATTTAGGATAATTAATTTTTGTAGCAAAATTGAATAATTTATGTGGACATGTAGAACAAAAAAGGAAAAAAATAGGAATGGCAGATGAGCATGGTCTAACGGTATTAGACATGCATAAAATGGATATGCTACTCAGCACTGTAGCTTTTTTCGGTACTTGCATCAGGCAGTGTTTTGGGACAAACTGTTATTATTATATAACAGTTCCTATTGAAGTATGGTACCATATATATTCCCTCAAATCTTTCTGCATGAATAAATGTTCCTCCTGTAGTTGTTAGTAGAACTTTTATCTGACACTTCTGTAGTATTAGATGAAAGGGCACGTGAATGAAAAAATATCACAACTCTGATCTCTGTCCCATGTATGGGTTGCTTCATTTGTGCTTCTGCTTGCATGGAGGGTAGAGCTGCTTATTCGTTGTATATATGACACACCTGATGATGGTTTTCATAACCATTTTTATCATACAGCTCTATGAAGGATTGCTTTAACCCAATAACATGTTGTGCTTATCTAAGTGGACAGCTCATTTCAGGCCACCTCTCAGTGGGGTTTAGGTCTGGATTTTGACTAAGCCCGTCCAAACCATTCATTTATTTCCATTCCAATAATTCCCTGTTAGACGTGCTGTGGTGTATTGGGTCTTAATGCATGGTCCAGCTGTGCTGCAGCACACAGACTAATGACCTATCCATTATTGTCTGTTGCCTGAGAGCAAAATGTATGGCTCCATTGATATCAAGCCAACATACTCAAGCCATACTTCATCACTGTTGAGCCTCTAATTGCAAAATGCAGTTTCTCCATGAGACTTATCTTGCACAAAACCATTCAAAACAGAATGTGAACTCTTGATGATCACATGGGTCTTTAGCAACTATCATGAGTTTTCTGTCTGCTTTTTGAACAAATGACTCTTTTAGCAGGATGACTTCTCCTAGGGATGTTTTCTACTGTAGCAAAAACCTCTCCAGTTAGTTAGATAGCTCTAACTGTAGTTCTGTTGGCGATTGCTCACTAGCTCTTCTCACACTGACTTGTATTGATGACCTCTTGCTCTGAGCATAGTATGCCTATGTAGGCAGTGTGCTGATAGCTTCTCGCTGTGTGTCAAAGCCACAGTCATATTGCAGAGAGCGATATTAAATATCCAAACAGCTGATCCTAAATATTGTATGAGGTAACTGGGAGAAGGTGGTCATTACATTGTTGATTTCCTTTGACCCAAGTTAAAATGAAGGACCAAACTTTGTTATTCTTTGAACTCTCATGACAACCCTTAAAAGGATCTAACAAAATCCAATTCTTCTAAACACTATAAGGGTACTTATAATTCCATAATTCATTATATGTTCAACGGAACTTTATATTCCTTAATTTCTTGAATGTTGTCTAATATATGTAATTTCAAATAACTAAAAAACAACACTCAATGTGTTTGGCTAAGTATATTTTACTTCGAATGTATCCTTATGTAATATTCATCAAAGGATATGTAGAGTTAAAACTCATTGCACATTGAAAAATTTTATTAATATAAAGAGCTGACTTATGAAACACATGTATCATTTTACAATATCTTCTATACAGAGTGCATTCAATTACTGAAAAATTCAATATGTAGAAACAAAATATATAAGACTTATTTTGTTCTCTTAAAGTCGGAACTAGAGGTTCATACAACATAGAGCTTGACATCATTTTCCCAGCACCTGGATCATCAAAATTTTTACCTCCAGTAATACTAGAGTAAATATGTAATGTTTTTTCCCCAAATCTGGCAGCTATTATCATCGACCCTGTCCCCTTATAGTTCTACTTGGATTTCTCATCATTCTCAACATCTAAAAGGGTGGAACGGATCCCCAGTTTCTTCAGCTCTTCTACCAGGTCTCCATTCTGGTGCATCTGAAGGAGAATATCACAACCGCCGACAAACTCTCCATTGAAGAACACTTGTGGGATCGTCGGCCAATTGGAAAAAGTCTTGACTCCTGCCGGATAAAGTGACAGTGATGAATTTCAGTCACTATCATTTACTGAGTCACTCTGGATGCATCCCCAGCTGAATTTCAGCACCTGTAGACAAAACTTAACACGTCTTAACACATCCTTTGTTGAATATAGGTCTACCAAACATTACATCATATATTTAATGTTAGCTAGCATCTTAGGCTTAGAAGAATGTCTACTTAAAAATACTGGTTAACTTTAGAACATGACAAACAAATTATCAGCCCAAAATGGCAGCCCAGCAAATAATATTAATATAACATTAATAGAATATTTTACCTTCTCTTACCAAAAAAATATAATCTGTTGACCTTTGGGTAGTGCAAGGCTCACTCCACTATCTTGGTCATAATATATTTAATTTGTACATATTGCACCGAGGAAATTAACACATACGATACTTATTTCTGTTCCATTTCAGAGTATTTTCACAAATAACACAGGGGACATAATTGCCGGACCAAGCTGACAGCGGTAGTTAACGCCCTTCGCTACATGCTGGTCTTCACCGATAAAGGTAAAACCGCTGAGGAGATAAACTAATCCATCAATGCCACGTTTGCATTGGACCGCTTTTTAAAAAGTTATCAGTAGTTGCTATCAAAATCCTAGTGTCGTAAAAATATTAGGCGATAAACCAGGCTTTTTGTTAACTGTGTAAATAACATACAAAAGTGACCCCAAAAATTCCCTACAAGGTTGCCGGGGACGCATGCAGCCGTGTGTAACGGGGTCTGCATTAGGGACTGCAGCTATAATATAAGCACAACATACAATATGCGCAATGCTGGAAGTCATGGCGAATAAAGACAAAGCACAGCGGCAATTATTATGGAAAACAAAGAGGAAAAAGTACACGACACGACATGGCATCCTTCCCCTCCGGCTAGTTTTTCTGTTCTGACCTTGCCTAAGATCCTGGTCTTCGAGCACGTTATACGAAGCGTAGTTTTCCACCCCGTGCATCCGCAGAATCTGGACCACGGCGTTGCTGAAGCCGCACATGGGCTGTGCTGGAGTCCCTTTCATAAAAACGACAACTTTGTCCTTCTTCACCATTTCAGCAAGATCATTCTCCGCAGCAGAGGCACAGAAGAGCCGGGCCGGGACTACCGACACATGGGAATCAAAATTCTTCGGTCGACAGGTCGCTGCGCCCACCCGCACAGCCCGAAACACTGATCTAAACAGTCCGCTCATCGTTTTTTTTTTTTTAATACAACAATCCGCCTCTCAAAATTACACCGAGTTATACAAACGGATAGAAATCTAGACTGGATACCAAGACATTCGCGCAGAACTACATCCAAGGAAAAACACAACGCTGCAATTGGCTGACGAGAGCCTCACGTGATTGGCTCACGTCGACGTCTATCTTCAACTTCACAAAATATGCTGCAAATATTTCCTATTAACATGGTCCAATCTTAGCAAATGTATTATTTTTATTTTTATTATTTTGTACTATATAAATTGGTAGTATTCTCTTCGAAAGAGTTTGCAAGTGTATCTGATACGCAATTTGCTCAAACTACTTCCTGTTATTGTGTGACAAACTTCCGTTTCCGTCACTTCCGTTTTCTTAAAGCTATATAACAAAATGAATTAGTTCGATGTTTTGTGGCGGGATAAGAACTTTTACTGGTAGCTTGGAATGACGCTTTATTCATCTTGGCAAGAAAGGTTTGTTTTACCTTTGTGAAATACCACTTTAATGTTTTTTTTTAACGTAGCTTGTTAGTGAACGTTATATATAATGTTACTTGAGTTTTGCAGTCCTGTGAGTTGGCTCCCTACATTCATAGCGTTTGGGGCGAAAATGGACTGCAGACATTAGGCGAAGGAAGCGAAGGCGTGGCCGCCGGAGGGCGCGCGGCTCCACGTGCGATGTTCCTTCTACACCCCCAACCCCCCCACCCCCCTTGTGCCCTGCTTCCGCGGCGGTGACGGCTAAGTCTGTTTCGTCCCCTATCTGAAAGCAGGCAGAGCATATCTAAGCAGCTAGATATTGCTTGTTTGGACGAGTCCCCTGACAAGCACTTAAAGCTGCTACAGTTGTTAACTGTATTATAGCACAGCTTACCTTTAGGACCGATGCTTAGACGTATTGGTTTTGGTAAATTGATGGTAAATCTAGTACTTATCGTTTGTTTCTTTCCACAGGCACGGAAATCGCCAATGGAATGGTTACGTTGGACATTTTGTGAAAGATTTTATTTCCGCTTTGTTCAATGCGTGTTTTGACAACATGCCACGATACAAACTTGAGTGGTTTGGTTATTGACTGATTACATCTTTATGAAAATTGCGGATGCATTACTAGTCAACTGGGGAAAGCATTTAAAAATCACGAAGCCTGGTACTGCGGTGAATATCCTCACCCAACAGACTTGCGTATTTTAACGAATTTATTCCCAAATTTCTTTATAGTAAAGTGATTTCACAGGTTTAATAAATCTACGCTGTTTTCGGAAGTTTGACTCGTGTTATGTTTGAAATGTATCCAGAGGACGGCTACGATTGCGAAACTTTGCCTGTTGTGAAATAAAACATTTTGATCAAGTGAGTACGTCGTGCAGTTTTTATTTAGTGAAATATCTACATGAGCACGTTCGTTGTTGTCATTTTCAGCAATGAAGCGTGCTCCATACGGCGTGACGTCAGCGTGCGTAAGGGCGCAGCCCGGAATGAATGGCAGGTCCTGCCCCAGCAATCCGCATCTCTGGGTGTGTGTTATTACTGTCTGAGCGTGTCAAGCCACTTCGCCAGCAAAGTTTCATTTATATACGCCTAGGCCTCCGGTGAGTTGTTGCGTGATCATTGTATGAAGCGGAAGGTTGCAAATTTTGTAATGTTTCTTTAGTGGTAAGATTATTTAATTATTTTTAAACCGTCGCGTTGTATTGATGCATCTTTAAACTATGTACACGTATATTCATCATTCTTGTATTTGCCATGCGGCCGCCTGTGTTACCATTAACACACGTAGCTGGCTTGTAGTATTTGGGAAGCTTTCTTGTTAGTCGGCTTCTGAGTTAATGCTTATTGGCAGTCCTAAAATGTGAATTATCAGCACCCTTATGGTAAATATTGAATTTGGCTGTACTAGTGGTGCAGTTAGACGCTCTCTTCAGACCAAACCTCTTCGTTTCCCCGGCTTGTTTACATCTCAACTTTTTGACAGGCAACCTGGTTGAACCGTCTTCCTATTAATCGCTTTAAAGTATCTAATCATTGCCTGTGAATTGAAATGATTTTGAAAACGTAGGCGTATTTGAAATTGGATTCGCTACCGAAATGTTTCCCTCGCAATTCATTTTATATTATGTATGAGCTGCCGGAAACCCAAATATAATATTTTTTCTTACCCTCTACGCGTTACGCTACTAGTATAAGAGGATTTTCTCATGATGATCGTGGTCTTACGTGTTTCTCAAATAGAATCGATAATGCAGCATAAAATACATTGCCGTTCTGTACATAATCATTGCTCCTCTACTGTTTTTTGAAATGCGACTGTAGAGGAAAACCACTATGACTCATGCAGGAAAAATGACTAAGAAATCCCTACTTCGCAGTGCTGGAGCGACTCGTCATTTTAGCTACTCTGAAAATTCTTGTTATAGGGTTTAAACAGATTCACAGGGGAAGTGGGTTAAAAATGTTAGTCTTAGGTTGCACTTGGCTATTCAGCGCAAACTCAGTTAAACTTAATTGTACCTCAGTTGCAAGCAATGCCATAAGAGATACGCAGCATATACGAAGTGTGAGTACCGAATTACTTGCAAGAAGAGGGGGAAAATGTTTATTGTGAAAAGCCATTTAGAAATACGTATTGCTTATACAAACGCTAAACTGCTCTGCAATGTGGCTTGATATAGTCATGCAAAGTTTTTAAAAACAGTGCATGTGGACACGATTTGATCTCTCTTAGTCAGGGGCGATTCTAGGATTTTTTTTAAGGTGGAGGGGCATAAGAAGGACCATCATTTATATAGAGGGGCCAATTTTATTATTAGTGAATGATGTATTTTGAATCGATGAGTGCCGTAGATGGGGGCAGTCTGGAGGCCAATCAGCTTTCAGCTAGGGCCTGTACGTGCCCCTTTGGCCCCACCCCTTTATAGCCCCTGCTTTCAGTACATTTAGAATAATTTAAATGTGCGTATGTGTTAGAAATTTTGATTAGAAGAATCACTCGTTATGAAACGATCTGCACGCTGGCATGCACGTAATATTACCAGTGCTATGAAAGTTACTGATATTAATACTTGATGTCTTAGGCAAATGTTTTATGAGGACGTTTTTGTATGTATTACAGTGGTACCTCGGTTCTCGAACTCACTAGAACTCGAATTTCTTAAGTCGAACAAACCAGTTTGACCTGGAACTC
>JAODJU010000039.1:12270406-12302742 GCA_026776725.1 Gnathonemus echidnorhynchus
TGGCCAGCCTCACTATGGTCACTATAAGAGAACCAGTCCAGTTACCTGCAGGTACACTGATAGGCCAGCCTCACCACAGTCACTACAAGAGAACCAGTCCATTTACCTGCAGGTACACTGACTGGCCAGCCTCACTATGGTCACTATAAGAGAACCAGTCCAGTTACCTGCAGGTACACTGATAGGCCAGCCTCACCACGGTCATTACAAAAGAACCAGTCCAGTTACCTGCAGGTACACTGATAGGCCAGCCTCACCACGGTCATTACAAAAGAACCAGTCCAGATACCTGCAGGTACACCGATAGGCCAGCCTCACCATAGTCGCAACAAGGGAACCATTATCACCACACCTTACAACGCCTTTTATGAATCATGTGTCATGTATGTAAGTGACTGGGAAAATTCGGTTGTGTAGTTTCTAAACAAAGAATATGTTGAGTAATTGCAACTTAAGCAAGAAACAGTAACACTGCTTCTTCTGTAGAAGACCTGCTTGTGTGCGGGTTTCATCCTACCCGAGCACATAGATTTATCTTTCATGGAATGTTCCCTAAAGGAAATGATTCAGTCTGTCAATTTTAAGAAGGATGTTCTTTGTTAAAAGGACTGGAAAATAACACTGTCTGCCGCAGGACCTGGAGACAAAAAAAGCCTAGAGCTGTAGAACCAGGTTCTGGTTCTTGAGGCCTGCATGGTTAACAGGATTTCAGTTATTCTCTCCTCAGTTATGAATTGTTTGGAAAGTAAGATCATTTGGTATTTCAGATGTCAGTCCACTGCTGAAATGTTTTCAAAAGCCTGGACCTACACAACCAGGTCTGGCTACGCACTGATCTTGTATATGTGAACTTTTTTGTGATTTTTGTGTCCTACAGGACCTGTGGAAGAGCGTTTCATGTGAGGAGTCATCCCTGCGGGACTTGGAGTCCTTTGCAGAGGCCGTGAAGGCCCAGACGTCCCCGGCCGGCGCTGAGGCCATCACCAAGGAGGTGGAGCATCTCCGCGAGGCCTGGGAGAAGCTGATGCAGCGCCTCCTGCTGGAGCAGGAGAGATTGCAGGCCTCGCAGCGCTTGATCGCGGACCATGAGGCTCGGGTTGAGCAGCTCCGGGCCGATGTGGCACAGCTCCGTAGGGTGCTGCAGGCCCAGGGCCGGGAGCTGGAGGGCTCCGGAGGGGAGAGGACAGAGGAGCAGATGGTGGCAGCGTGGAGAAAGTACACGGTACGTCTCATCTGAAGGTTGTCGTGGTCCTGTTTAACTTCACATCCTCGTTGCTGAAATACCTGCCTCCATTTTTTTCCCCTCATGCTAATGGAGCATAAATTGCCTGACCTGGTAGCAAGTGCCTTAAAGGAATTTTTATGAGTAGGATTCTGGGACAAAGGGTGTTACAAGTGCATGCGATGACACGCCTAACGAAGACGTTCCAGGTATATGGGATCTGGTGACTCCTCAGCAAAGGTGTTATGTTCGGTACGATCGTGGGAAATAGAGACCCTGAACTACACCCTTTTCCTCTGGCATCCACTGCAGAATTTAAATGTTAGTAAAAAAAAAAAATTGAGCTTAATATACCTGGCAAACACAAGTGTAGGCGAAAACAAATAAATACCTGTTTTTCAACGTAGTCTCATTCTGGCATAATTACTTTGAAATGCAAAATGGCTTTTCTTCTCCATTATTATTTGGTTAATCTGTATCTTTTACAAAAATGTGAAAATCGGTTAAAAGCATGCTGAAATCATGCGGAGTGTATTCATTTTTCAATTCAGCTCGATTTATTTTTGTGGCACATTTTCACAACGCTACATTGTCTCAGGTCGTGCTAGTGGAAGAATCAACCCAGACGTCCCCTGCAGCCCATTTAGTGATACTTCTGTGTGCAGCTGTAGTATCTGCAGGCGTCCCTCATGAGAAGTTCCCTCAGAGTGCTCAGTGCTGGGGTGATCTCTGTCCCCAGAAGGTGCACGCTGCCCTGGCGATGGAAGAGCCTGCCGTGGAGAGGATGAAGGCCAGGCTCAGGGAGCTCTTCCACTTCTCACAGGGCAACACGGGGCCCCTTTCCGACGATGTAGTGGCCATGATCAAGGAGTACCAGGGGTGAGCATGTGCTTTCAGTGTGTGTCCTGGAACTGTAGGGGTCTCCAGACCAATGCAGTGTCTTGTTTTTGTTTAATCTAATTCACAGCTTTGGCTAGAAGGCCTGTTGAATTTTGCGCTTATATTCAGCACATAGGACAGACTCTAGAGCAGGGGTCACCAACATAGACGCCCCCAAGGACCACATGAGTCGCCCGCGGACCTGTTCTAAAAATAGCACAACTCACCAGTGAGCAGCGTCTAAAGTTTAATTTCATCCTGTTGCTATTCTTCTTTAAGCACATTTGCGTTTATATGGATTTGAAAATGACAATATCTTAAAAAAGCATTTAAAACATGTTTATCATACATGAAGTTTAGGTAAGTTTAGGAGGGTGTTTCAAACTGGTAGCCCTTCGCATGGCTCAGTACCTGTGAAGTAGCTCTCAGTTTGAAAAAGGTTGGTGACCCCTGATCTAAGTAGTCTTTCCCCATATTCTAAAATGGTCCAAATTTAAGTGTCCTCATCTCCTGGCATCTGCACTGCAGGGTTAAAAGTCGTGCGTTCCAGTTGTCGACGGAGGCGGAGATGGATCTCCAGAAAGTTCTGCAAGACCCACTTCGAGGTTACAAGCAGTGGACCACCCTGGCAAGCGAAGTGTTGCGGTCATCAGAAGAGACGTCAGAGTTGTCACACCTCACGCTTCTGGTTCAGAAAATGGAGGTAATCAGTCCCTGTGGAGCCATGTGATCGGCTGTCAAACCGGTAACGTGATTTGGCCCACCCTCGCCCCAGGGACAAGATCTGTCATTCGTCAGTGCCGCATGCCTGGAGAGCTTGTCACTCAATACATAACAGCTATGGAGAGTCATGTACGTCAAACCATATGTGTAATAGCTGATCGATGTGTGTAACGTTTGATCAGCGCTGAGCACCGTGCCCCAGTATCTATGACTCCTGGAGCTGACTCCAGTTTTAGCAGAGCCGGTAAAACACTGACAGACAGCCTTTGTTGCTTCTTGGTGCCGCAGTCTTGCTGACCGCCCCCACATTGACTCCGACTGCACCCTCTTCCCGCTTTAGAAGCTGCTCAAGCACAGCCTTCAGTTACAGGAGCGTTTGAGCCTGCTGCAGGTGAAGGGCGACCTGCTGAGCAGCGTGTTTGGCCCAGACAAGGCCGAGGACATTCTGACAGAGCTCAGCGCCGCGATGAAGGAGAGAGAACAGTTGCACAGCCAGCTGGCTCAGAGGAAGCGCCACCTGCAGGTGCAAAATGCCATACCTTGCCAAGTTTTTAGACCTCATACTGCCCTCTAGTGCAAATATGAAGTTCTGGGGGGGGGAAAGAAAAACGTAAAACCCAAATAATTGTCTTTCCATATTGCGTTTGCCGTGACACTTATGATCAGAATATATTTTCACAGTTTAGATTTTTTTTATTGTTAGATATAAACATTCATGCTTAAATATCTTGGTTGTTGGGACTAATCTTTTAAAGAGCTGCTAAATACACTGATTTCACAGTGGTTTAAACTAGCCTGACTAAAATGCACTTAATTACTACATACAGGATTTGTTGCAGAGATCAAATGGCTTCGGAGAGGCGTATAACTCTATCTCTAAACAACTGGATGAAATAAAAGAGCGACTAAATGCAGCAGATGGACTGCAGCCTGATATATTGGCCAAGAAAAGCCAGTTTGACCAATTCGTGGTAAGGAAACTTTATCGTATATCGTCGTCAGTCTCCAGTGTGTGCTGATTGGCTGTCAGGGGACTTACAGGGACTGATAAGAAATCTTTTATCCATTAGATAATGAAGAAGGACTTGGAGGACTGTGAAGGACATGTCACAGCGCTGGAGACTCTGGTGTCCAGCCTCATAAACCGCCACATGTTTGACCAACTCCATGCGGAATGGAGAGAGCTATACAAAACTGTGAGGGTGAGCGTACACTGGCCAGTAAGGTCATTCTTTAATAACAAGTGGTTTTTGAGTATATGGCTGTGGAAAGGTCTTGTCTTTTGATTACTTGGAAATGACAGCGAATTCATGTCAAGTGTAAAAACCTCTTAATTCTCTCTAAAGCAGTTGAGTGATGTCGTGATGTATGCTCAATCTCCTGTCTCATATCTGTTAGTTATCTTTCTGGTGTCATATAATCATGGTTGTGTGTCTGCTAAGGCTTTATTATGATAGTTTTACTGCTGGAAGCGCTGACGTTTCAGTCGTGTCGCAGGCCGTGATGGTTTTCTGTCATTCTTTAGTGCTGTATCAAAAGGCCCCACGAATGCGGGAAGCCCCCTGTATGACGAAAACCTGCCCCCCCTTGCCTCCCCCTACAGGTGAAGGTGAACGAGAGCGAGCGGAGCGTCGCGGAGCACGAGAACTTCCACGAGAGCCTGCTGACGGTGGAGAAGTGGTTGATGATCATGAGGCAGAAGCTGGAGTCGTTCTGCGGCGCGGACGGCGAGTGGAGCGTGCAGAACCGCCGCACCGAGGCCGAGGTCTTCTCTCCGCCTTCCCCTCCTCTCACGAGGGTGTCCTGGCCTGGGACTGGGCCCCTAGTCTGTGCCATTATTTGACATTAACTAAGCACTAGAACTTAAGGACTATGTTAATTAAACTTCAAATGCTCAGGCTAAGTGAATGACCCTTCGTGAGATTACTGTAATTTTAGTTGCTAGAAGCAAGAGGAGGGTGTTGGATGTGATGGACTGAATGGGATGAATTGTTTTTGCTTCTCCAGTTTCTGTTAAGCTCTGAACAGTTATGTTCATCACCTCTAGAGGGCGCTAGGGGAGTTTCCTGAGAAAGAACTTCAGCTGCACAAGACCGAAGCCCAGGGTCAGGTGGTGCTGTCCAGAACGTCAGAGGAGGGGAGGCTGCACATTCTGAGGGACCTGCAGCGCCTGCGCGAGTCGTGGCTGTCACTTCACACCCTCAGCCTCAACGTCTTCAGGTAGCACTGACTGTTACTTGATTGTGTCTGGCAGCAGGAAGGAGCATTCTGTTAGCTATGGAGCCAGCAGCAGTACATCTCTTCCTTGGGGACTCAGAACATGTATGTATATTAGGGTGACCACCAAATCCATGCCAGGGGGGACACTGTGAGCCAGGACAGGGTCTGCAAACTACAATTTCAATTACAAAAGACCTGGATGTCACTTTAGCACTCAGTTGTGTGCTGTGTGCTGATTGGTCAGTTTCCTGCCTGTGTTACTAATGTTAATGTGAAACAGCTGGGTGAGTCTTTCAATGAAGGAAACAAACCAGTAGAAGCACAAGAGGAATTAAACCGATTAGCCAAGCTCAGGAGCCTTTAAAGTAGTTTGTAAAATCTGAAGTAGCTCCTACTGTCCTCCTGACATGGATTAGGTGCCCACCTTAATGTACATACATGATGGAGCACTCTTATTTCAGTCTGAGAGCAAATACCCTCTCTAATGCTTGCGTATTAAAAATTAATTTCAACATAAAAGGAAAACTAAATGGTTTATTTTATTTCACCTTTAAGAAGCTTCACTGTAAGAAGGGTGTATCTTCCATTGCTCAAAGCAGTGTTGTGTGTAGGAAATGGGTTTTATATTGTGTGTATTTGACCAGTACATGCTATGATTTATCTCACTTTGCCCTGCAGGTTGCTTAATGGGGAAGGAGCCGCTGGTGTCAGAGAGGTCTCTCCAATGGGGGAGATGGTGGACAAGACTGGGACAGACAGAGACTCCATCTTGACAGAAAGTGAACACACCATCAAGGGGAATAAATCAGAGCTAGTGTCTGGGTGTGGCATCGGGGGAGGGCAACTTGATGCAGGGTGGGGCGCTCTGAGTAGAGCGGAAGGAACCTTCCGAGGAGCTGATCCCAGTACTAGAGGTGGATTTGGGGTGGATATCGACTCAACTAGAAAACCTTTGGGTAATTCAGATGTAGATCTTCAGAGTAGTGTGCCGAAAGGGGGAAGGTCAGGGATCCAGTGTGAGGAGCCTGATGGCATAGATCTCAGGATGGATCATGGATCTAGTGGAAAAGGATTACATCTGGTAAAGGATATGGCTGAGAAAACACCAAAAACTGTGGTGGTAGCTGGAGCAGGTGGGAAATCTGGTGGTAATATTGGTTTTGGTGGGGATTTTGTAGTTGAAAGGAGTTCTGGCTCCAGCGTCAAGGCTGAGAAAAGTACAGTAGGTACTAGTTTTTGGGTTGAGGCATCAAGTGACTCAAATGCTGGCAGGAAGCATCCGAAAGGAGGCGGTCAGAGAAGAGCCGAAGACTCAAAGCAGCGAGGAGCTTCAGAATATGAAAGCTGGAGGGGAGCCGGACTCGACGTGGGGGACTCAACCAGTGGAAGTGGTCAGGATGCTTATGGAAAATACGCAGAAGGAAGTTATGCGTGGAATAAATGGCAGAACAAAGGGGGAGATATGTACGCTGTTGATAAAACCCCCAAGCTGAGGTCTGGTGGAGAAACTGGTGCAGAAGATGAGTCATCTGGCGAGAGACGACGAACCACTAAGGATGGATCAGTTCATCGCAGACTGGTAATACACTGGGCAAAGAGACATTGATTCTGAAAAATGTCCTTATTTGGATTGACTGATGTAAAAGCCTTAAAGTTACATCCTCTAAGCTCTGTTTGTTCCTTATGCCTTTGCTAATGCTTTCCAGATACCTGACCCTGAATTCCAGGGTGATACTAAACTTCTAAGGGAGTTTGAGGTATGGCTGAAGGCCGAGAATGACAAACTCTCCAGGATTCTGGGACAGAAAGGGCAGATAAATGCTGTTGAGCGGAAGGAGAGGGAACAGACACTGAAGGTAAGTCTGGTGGCCTCTGTGGGGGAAAGTCCATATTGATGAAGACCTCTAGTCCAGGGTCTCATGGCAAAATGTCACTTTAGCTGTGGTTATGCTTGTGACCGATGGTGCTTTTACTTGAACACTTTGCAGGACCTGCGTTCCCGTGTGGGATGGGGCCAGAGCCAGCTCCAGAAGCTGCTCGCGTTGTGGGGGGTGGGGGCGGTGACGGCTCAAGCGCAGGACCTGGAGGAGCTGAGGTATCGTTGGATGCTTTACAAGTCCAAGCTGAAGGATGCAGGAGACCTAAATGCCCCCTTACAGCCCACGGTATGGTCCTGGTGGATGAGCGAGTGTGACTGATGGTGCAGGGCAGTGTTCCCCAACCCAGTCCCCGGGGAACCCCGGACTGTCCACGCTTTTGCTCCCTCCCAGCCAATCAGGCTGAATACCGGGTACATGTGCACTGGGAGCTGAGAGGAAGCAAAAACGTGGACTGTCCAGGGTTCCTAGAGGACTGGGTTGGGAAACACTGATTTAGGGATCGTACTGTCCATAGAACATTTTGATGCATCTACGTTCTTTTAAAATGAGTACTTAGTGTACAGCATAAAAAAACAAAAAAATCTTGAGATACCCACAGATGGTCCATGTTTTTGCTCCCTGCCAGACAGTCCACGTTTTTGCTCGGGAGGTGGGAGGGAGCAAAAACGTGGACTGTCTGTGGGTCCTCGAGGACCGAATTGGGAAACACTAGTGTACAGAAACTAAATGAATTGAGTTATATGTAATATTTATTACTTTGCATTCACGTTGGTTTTTGAAAGTGTAATTTAAATCTGTGGCACGGACACTAGATGTCATTCTAAGCTCTTGAAATTGGACAAACATTGAACGTATTCTGAGTATATTTAAAAACAACGTTCCTTTTTTTGTAGGATGCAAGAGTCCTACGAGAGGAGAGTGTAAGAATGAGAAAGGTAAGTGACTGAGGTGTGTAAGTTTCCAGAAACAGCTGCGTACGGCCCCCTGCGTAGTTTGACATTGCTCTTTAAAAGTACAGACTCTCTGTCGTTTTATATTACGTTCTAATTGAGAATAAAGCCTATGGACTTTACATGTGTCGTTTTCGCTGAATATAAAACGGAAACGGCACACTGCACGTCAGGCTCCCTCGTCCGTCCGGAGTGGCATCGTGTGTTAGCGCGTTGTCAGCCTGCCCAGCCGCTCTGCCGTGTCTCCCCAGAAGCGCTCCAGGTTCCTGTCACGCGTCTGCTGGGTGGCACTGCCCCTCCAGCTGCTGCTGCTGGGCCTGCTCCTGCTCGCCTTCCTGCTCCCGCTGACGGACGAGGGCGCCAGCTGCTCCCTGGCCAACAACTTCGCCCGCTCCTTCAGCATCATGCTGCGCTACCACGGGCCCCCGCCCACCTGAGGGGGGGGCGCCCGAAGAAACCATCAGATTTCCACAAATTACAAAGTACAGATGCATGTTTAGGCTCCTTCGCTTGGCACTCGGAGAATCCCCTTCAGTAATTTTTCTTTTTTTAAACTTGAACATCAGTACAAAGTGAAGGATCATGTAAAATTATTTTTCTCAGCTGCCGTATTCCAGGGTCTTTCTGTCTGTTGTTGTTGTTATTGTTGTTGTTGTTATTATTATTATTATTATTATTATATGATATATTTAATGTTGGTATCTACAGCGAATCAAGACTGACTGTGGGGTTCATTCATCAAGACATTTAGTCTCTGTTTATTAAAACTGGCACTTTTTTTTCTCAAAAAAAGGAATTCCAGTGCACTGCTATTGTTATGCTTTATTATATGCAGTGTAGCTGTGCTGCGTATGATGCTGTATACATCCAGTCCAGTGTATAAAAGATGATCCTTTTCCCCCTTAGTGTCCATAAAGGTACTGCAGAATTTGGAAAGGCAAAGAAATTAGCTATGATCCAAAAGTGGTTAATCTGTTATATGCAATATTAAACATGAGGTATGTTTTTATTGGGAGAAGTAACCCTTATGTATCTGGTGCATGAAGTGGACATGGAAGCAGCTGATACCTCTTGCCAGCTTAATGACTTGGCACATTTAAATGCAATATACTTTGCGTAGAGACAATATACTGTGTGGTAAGGGGGTTTAAAAGATGAATGGAGCTTGAATGTGTAAATATAATGCAACTGATGTACATTGGTACTGTGTTAAAACTATTTAAAACACCCTCACCTGTACCTGCATATGCATTTTGGACGATACTGTGCATTAGATGCTACCAAAAAAGGTTTGGCTTAGGCTTAGAGAGATCTGGAACATTTTCATTCATGATCAAGCAGGAGAGCATCATAGTGGCCTTGTGATCTTCTTGCTGTTTTACCACTTGCTTAAACGGCGTTTCTGCTCTGGCTGGGAAAATTCAAAGGTAATCTACAAATTCGACTTCACACTGCGTCTGGCCATTTTTCAGGGCATTGTCACTGTAAGTGGTCATCTGGAGCTCTGCTCATTGACACTAGGCCGTGATCGATGTAGACCGCGCATGTCCGCCAAGGTCTTAAGGCTGTGTCCGTCTGATTGATGTCCTTATAAATTTATGGTCATCCGGAAGATTCGCACCAAATAAAGATTTGGCCTGGTCATTATCAGAGCTAGTATGTGAGAGTAATGGTAAGCTCTTTACAACGAAGTATGGGATAGTTATTATTTCATGTGACTAATGTAGCTTTTGTCTGTAGCCGAAACCACTGCAGTGCCTTCAACATGTTGGAATATTACCCATCTCAGACTGTAACAGACCCACATTGACTAATAGTGCTGCCTAGGTTTATATACATCTGTTTTGAGAATGGTTGAATTGAAGTTATCTTATTATAGAACTGTGGATGCTTTATATTTTATCATGGCTTTAAAAAAATACAGTGGTGACCCTCACATACTGCATGATATGCAATAGAATTTGCTTGTAGAGGTTTATTTTCCTGAATTCAAACACCAGAGCCCTGGGTGTAATATTTTGTACAGAAATGTCATGAAGCTTTTTGAGATGCAGAATATATTAATAAGGAAACTCCTATGTTCAGGCTGGTTCAGAGATGCGAAGCTTTTGTAATATGTTACAACCTATTTTACTGATGGAAAAAAATCCTCATATTTTTGAAAATATATTAGCAGGACCTGTATTTAGCCAGTATTTTTCTACAGTACTCATAAACAATAAATATGCAATTATATGTGAATGATCTTTGCCCCATTTGTAGTTTTTTTCCCCAAGCCATAAATATTGATAAACTAGTAGTACAATAAACTTCCATTGAAAAATACAAAATAAAATAACCTGGGTAAAAAGCAGCTGAAATAAAAAAATCTTGAGATATCCTTGTATGCAGGGCTGCAGCAGTGAGAAATGACTTGATAATATGCCGATGTAGACATACCGGTATTGCTGTGACACCTGAGTCACTGACTCTTCCTGCCTTATCAGTGATGTAACTGCCTCGATCAGAGAGACACCCTGCGTGTTACATCCCTGGCAAATCTAGTCTTGTGACCCATGAAGGACCTAGAAGTGGGTCACACTTGTTTACCTGAGTGTGTTCGGACATGTTCACTGTCTTATCACTGTTATCACACAAGTTGATAACCTCTATTTACGATAGTCTGCATCAGCCAAGATGCTGCCCAATGGCCATACGAATGTTATGATCTCATTTTCGTTTCTTTCGTTAAATGTTTGCCAAGGCCTTCCGTCAAGCAACAAAACCTCAGGAAATGGAGGAGAACATGTATGTTCCCATATAGATTGTTTTATCAAGCTGAACTTTCATTTAAAAATAAAGCCTTGGTGTACTTGAGAATTTAAAACTAATTTTGTTCAAAAGTGTACTGTGCTAGACTTCAGTACTAAAGACTACATTGACATTTGCAGGAACCGTAGTTTGTGTAAATGCCAGTGTAATCTTCAGTACTTATACAAATGTTGCTGTCCTCTTAAATGCAGAAAGGCTAAATTGGTCAGCCTGGCAGTGATCATTTGTGAAGTGTCACTTTTCTTCCAAAGCAGTTTAAGAGGTCTTAACAGATGTCAATGAGGCGGCAGAACAGCATGAACTTTGAGGTATGTCAGGGTGGATGAACATAACATTATTGTCCATGCATCCACTTTCCAACCATCTATCCAGAACACGGTCACACAGTGGCCGTTTGTATATTTTTTGCAATCATACTAAATTCCACAAAGTCTGTTTAATGTTTGGCTACACGGATTCGATAGATTTTAATCTTTCATACTGATTTGAAAGTGATTTTCTGTCGAAGCAAAACCGAAATGCACTAATTTGTTTTTCCTGCTCACCCCCAATCAATTCCCCAAATGTAGAAAGCCGTGGTTTATTCCATCCCAGAAATGAGGTCAGAGCAGCAGAAGCCACATGCTCTCACTGGGCGCTACGGGGTGACAGATGTGACGCTGCGAGGTCGTAAGTGTCGGTTTTAGGCTGCGTCCTGCGTTCTCCTGGGTCCGCCTTTATTTGTTATCGCATGGCTTAGTGCTTGCGGATTCACATGAATTCATTTTTCATTTTAAGCCCTTTCCCCAAGCACTTAACTAGCAAAACATTAAAGGCTAATATAATTACTAATATCATGAGACGCAGAAGAATGCAACACATGGCATACGTGTTAAGACGTGTGAAATATAAAGATGTGAGATAAAAAGATGAACATGTCAGAGAAATGACAATTACGGAAAAAAATACAGTAAAATATCATGAGAGCAACAGGCTGGCTGCCCCCCTTAGGTTATCCATTTAATCGCTGCGGAAAAGAGCAGCAGTGAATCCGAGCTGTATGATCTGATATCTGAGCACACCCAGCCAAAAGTGGCTTTCATTGAATGGTGCACAGCTCCAGTGTCCTGAACTTAAAAGGCAACCAAACCAAACCTTAACCAGTTGAGTTTTAAGAGAGTATAAAGATCATTCAAACTGTTCTGTGGGAATAATGAGACGCTAAAAAGTTTCAAATCCCGAGGTCCGAAATCGCACCATCCATACTGGATCTATTTGCGTCTGAAACTACAAACGCCGCAAAGAAATGGGGGCAGTAAGACATTTGGCCTGCGATTCGTCACTGCGTCCTCCTATGTTTTGCGCTTCTTTCCCGTGACAGCAGAATCTTCACTGCCAAGTTTCAGGTCCCAGGGGCGCCTTGCTGCACCGTCTCTCCTCAGGAGTATCGATGGCGTAATATAAGGCAAAAACATGGAGTTGTAGCTTTGAAGGAAGCTATGCAGTGTTTTGGCCCCTTTAAGAGCTCACATGGCCGGCCTGGTGTGCCTGGAGGAGCCCAGCGAAGCATCAGCACTAAGGCTGTGACTCACTGAATATTTGACCCACAGTGATTTAACATAATCTTTCCTAACTTCTTTCCTTACGTGTATACCTGTTGCAGTGAGGTGATTTGTGTCTGTAGTTGTATGCAGGGGTGCTATTAGACGAAAATATGCCGACATATACCCAAGTGCTACAAGAATGAATGAATGAATCCATCCATCCATCCATCCAATCCTCCATTTGCTCATGCAGAGAAGCTCGGTCGTCATATGAAATAAAATCGTAGTTTTATTTTGACTGCTGCAGTGAAAAAGAATAATTTAAATGACATCCAAAATCTGCAAAAGATCATGACATTAACATTGATGTGGTGGTGCGATGCTGAAAAAAATCTTTGTCATTTTTGCATCATACATATTCATGTTTTAATCTGCAATCTCATTTAATTATGACAGCTTTCCATTAATCAGAATTAACTTTGCTCTAAAGCTGAACGTAGCTAGACAAATAGCACCTGGAACATCGGAGTATTTTAATACATAACACAAGATACGTGTGTCTAGTCATGAAATTAATTTTTAAAGAGAACAGGTGGGCAACAGGAAGGCAAACGTGCAACAACGAGCGTCCATCGTGATCCTGATAAAATGTTGCCGAAATGACCATGGAGTGGGATACACGATATTGGCTACTCCATTAGGGAATCGTTTCAGTCATTTTAAGGCAATATTAATGTAATGGCAATCAGAATATGCCCGCATTTGGGGACGGATGTGGGCGACGCCGAAAGCTGGGAAGGCATATCGCGCACACACATGGAAAAAAAAAATAATAAAAAAAAAAACATCCCTTGAATTTTCTCCATCCATCTGCTCAGTCTACAGGAGACTAGGTCCGCTGCACCCTGGTAACTGTGGCGATTTCTAGCATTAACACACAATCTCATAAAGATTGCATCCAGGTGCATTTCCCCTCTGCTCTTTTTACTCCCCATTTTAATATTATCTTCATCTCCCTCCCCTCCTGTGCTACACGTCACGGGAGGAACTAACTTGCCGATCGGAGCGCGCAGCCAGAAGCCAGCCTCCCGCAGGAGCCGCTCCGATCCGCTCTGCGCGTCCCCCACCGCCCCCCGCCTTCGTGCCTCTTCGACCGGGAAATACCTCCCAAGAGTTGCTCGTCTTTCTGTCTGCCACAGAGGGGACCCTTTCGTGCATTCATCACCTAAAGCCGGCCGCTCAACTTTCACGCAGATGGCGGGACACGAGTGGGACGATTGGTTCGAGCGAGAGGAACTTATCGGACAAATCAGCGACATACGTGTGCAGAACCTCCAAGGTAGGCGGACTGGATCATGCCCTGTCCTATTGTACGCGATCGCCTGCTTCTCAGCCGCCTGCACACCGATCGAGAACCGGAGAATAAACGTGCTCCTTCAATTTTGCCTTAGTATTATTTCACACCAGGACGTTCCGACAATGCACCTTATTCATACGTCTCTGCCGTCATTTACTTGTATTTTGATTCTTACCAACCTGCGATCCATCTCCAGTCCGATTCATTGATAATATCTCGCCGTTGTTTACTTCACGTACGCGCGTTTGCTTGTGTAGTAGAACTGCGGCTGCGTTTGACAACAGGGACCGTAATGTAACCGAGGGTCGCATTCGGGTGAACCGCTGCTCCCGGTGAGGGACGGCAATTCCCCAGCCGGGATATTTCCAGATTAAACTTTCCCTTTTACTTCCATACCAGCAATAGCCGGGGATCTGTTTTATCGCGTTGCCCCCCATCCCTTCATGCATCACCCCCGCCCCCTTGCAGTTCGCAGGCTCTGCGCGGAGTCAGTACTTCGGAGCCGGGTTAAGATCGGCTCACACATGGCCGTTTTCCAGCTGTTTGATGTCTGGATCGGGCCGCTGGGACGATGTGTTCACCAAGTATGCGCGATAACGAAATAAAAAGTTTCCAGGCTAAGAGATGCCACTTGTGGATGAAATGGGTAATACCATGCACACGGTCTAATGGCTTATTTTGAGCCTGTATATGAAGTATTTGATGTGATGCTTTTTGGTTCGTTTGATGTTCTTTTTTCGATTAGGGATGCTTTCCTGTTTGGTGTAATTAGCTTCGGAGCACTTAAGTCGCTTTATTATGCTGTGTGTATTTATTCGGTAATGAGTCCTACGGTCTGCGGGAAGGCGAGTCCTGCAGTTCTAGTGTAATGTGTTGTTTATGCAGTTGAGATATTTTGATTTTGATTTGAGATCCTGATTTCGAGAGGGTGCCTCTGTTTGACTAAAACTTATATAAGGGTCTAAAAGCATGTTCTGTTGGGATCCTGTGGTGTTGCTGACTTGGTACCTCTCAGGCTGGGGGTGTAACGCTCCTACTGTGGACACACTTCATGGCTGTGTGCATCCTTTGATAGTCTGGCTCCTGTCTAAGGTGTCCTCTGCTTCCCAGTGTAGTATTTAAGCATCTATTTAAATTGGATTTTCATTTAAAAAGATGTAACACTCAGAAACATTTTTCTCATAGCTTACAAAAAAAAAAAACTTGCAGTAAGTGGCTAATCATTGACTGTGAAGTTCAGCTGCTGTTTGTATAGCTTTCTATGAAAAGTGGACTTCAACCCTGAGCCTCTCTGACTCCCTTCCAGAAGGCCTGTGGATTTCAGTAGGAGCCCCTGTTCTGGGGGATGCTACAGTTAGGCCCTTAAATTGCATAGGGAATTTGAAGATTAGTAACATAGCTCTTCAGAATGCAAGCTCACAGCATCTGTCCTGTGAAGCGGAGTGAGCCCGCATGACGGTTCTGGCACAGAATCTGATGCGTCATTCAGGTGTCTTCCTGGTGCAACGTTACATACGCAAACCCAGGTTATGCTTAGGAAAAATATTTATTACAAGTAGGCAGTTCCTTGGGTCAGTTGATGGCATATCAGGCTGTGTTTGACCGCTATCTGTTCCTTCTTCACGACTACTATCATTTCACAGGTGTTGCAAGGTTTTTTTTTGTCTGGCTACGTGGCCCGGCCATGTGAAGAATTCCGACTGCTTCCTCCAATACGGGATCCTCTTCAGCTGTGCATAAACTTCGCCTTATATTACTAACCTTATAAAATCGCCAACGACTTATTTTCAATTTTGGCTCATGTGTAATTGCCTGTCCTTCATGCTAAAAGATTTCCTTAACTTCCCTCCTCCCGAATCATGTCACATATAAGAGTGTTAGTTGTGACACAGTTACTAATTAGTCTGCAGTGTGGTTGAGGGCGTAGACGTATGACCTGGAGCTCTCACCGTCTGCACTGCAGCCTATGAGTTTAACTTAAATACACAGCTGTTAAGCAGTGTCCCACTGCTTTGGGGAGAGAGCTGTTTGCCAGGCAGCCAAGCGAGATGCCACTGCCCAAAGCCCGTCAACAGTTCCACCAGCTTCAGCTTCGATGAGCTGCTCTTCCCCAGCTTCGCCTGAGATAAGCATCAAGGTGTTTCCTGTCTAAACATGCACTTTTGTTCCTTTGCCTGTCCTTGTGGACACTTTACTCTGGCTCCCACCATAATGCAATAAGAAATCTAACCCTCCGCCAATTTCACATCAAATAAAAATAAAAATCCATTATAGTTCATAAATCAGCCAATACTTGATGTTCTGTGAATTGACTTAATTCTACTGTAACATCCAACAAAGACATTTTGCCCAGGAATAAACTATCAAACTGTAGAATATGCACACTGGCTAACCCCCCAGTGGAACTGCTTTTTCTGTCACATGCTTACTGAGTTTTTGAAGTGTGTGGATACTTGACATGCACCACATATCCCAGTCGGTCCATTCGGGATCCTCTTGCACTAATGAGGGAATCTGGCCTGCTTGCTGAGCGGCCAAGTCAACCACTTATTTACTTTTGTTTTTATTTATTTTATTTGTTTACAAACTGATATTTGTAGGGACTCTTCTTGACATATTCCTTTTGTTCTCTGAATGCCCTCCGCGTGGTTTATCATGTCTCTTCCCATGGCCAGGCACCACGCACTTCTTCAAAGGCAAAGCATAACCCAGAACCGCCCAGCCTTCTGATCCATGTAGCGCAGGGGTGGGCAGTCTTACCCAGAAAGGGTTGCTGTGTATGCGGGTTTTCGCTGCAACTCCATAATTAGATTACTAATTAGAGGACTGATTGGCTGAAGAGTCCTCACACCTGGGTTTGAACAGCTGACCTACAGGTTATCCCAAAAACCGGCATGCACGCCAGCCCTTTGCGGATAAGATTGGGCAGCCCTAGGGAAACGCAGCTCTCCGGCTGCCTGAACAGGCAGATTGTGCAGAGGGCTCTCTGGAGGGTGAAAACTGCGAGGTGACTCCACGCGTGTGTGGTGCATCCTTCCTGCACAGTTGTAGTAACTTAGTAAGGAGCGTGTAAAAATGCAACACAAACCGCATTCACACCTGCTTTCTCTACGTCCGCCCTCGTGTTTGAGGATTTTAAGCGATACTTGTTTTAAAAATAACGATCAAGACTTATTGCTACAACAGTGCCTATCGGACAAGCCAGTACTCCTCTGTGCTCTTACCACTTAAGTGTGGGAGAGATGCTAATTTCCCCCTTGCGTAACATTGAGTCGCACTGTGGATACATTGTGCCGTTTTTATGAAGTACGGCCTTAATGACCTCATTAAAACAACAAATGACGAACCAGCATAACAAGCTTTAAAGGCTCAACGCCGTGAATTGTCATGCCGTCCAGTGTTCAAGAAGGCGCTCTGTGAACTGCCATGTATTTGCATTCCCAGGAAGAAGCCAACGTGTTTGCTCATATGTGGGAGGGTTGCCCTTCGCCAAAAGCCCCACGCAGGCTCCCTGCTCATAAGTTTCGGATTAGCATAGCTTGGCGTTTTGGAGGGTGACCGAGGCTTGCGCTCCAGGTGTCTGTGGTGGGCGTGCGGTGGCTCTGCCGGGCCGAGCTCATGCTCTCTGCTGTGTGTATTTAACAGGAAATTGGATGCGTTTAATGCAGTCGTCCCAAGATGGATTATATAACCATGCCTCATCACACAGCTACCTGCGTCGTTATTCATAGCCTGCAGAGGCTGACATTAGCGGCAGCTACGTCAAGGTAGCTGAGAACTACAGATGTGTGTCCTTTTCAGCAAACTTTGGGTGCCGACGACTTGATTAGAAATCGGCTGAGTTTGGCCGATTCACAAAGGTCTGGTACTGAGACGAAAGGCTGTATTTCAAAAATTGAGTCCCGATATATAGTTGAAAATCAGGGAGGTCGGCAGTTCACTCAGTAAGGCCATTTCCTTGTAACCTAAAGGTTGTCAGATCATGTCACAGGTGGGTTAGTGCTGTTGTCCGTTTGAGTTAAACCAAACCTGATTTGTAAGAGTAGAACATCCATCTTTATAGGTGAGTAGTAGTATTAAATACATAAACATAAGTTAAATAACTTAAAATTAACTTTAATCAACTTTTCTCAAGCCTGCCTTACGGTGTTAATTGTTGACCATTTAGATGTTCGCAGTCTAAACGGATGTTAAGTTTAGTGCAGTAGTTTAAACCATTTTGGATGTTTCTCCTGACAGACGGAGAAGAGATCCACTCTAACCCAGTGCTAGAATTACTCCTCTCTTACAACGGAGCTCTCGAAAGTACTGGGGGATGTTTCATTGGGGATATGGGCTGCTGCCGATCAATATCGCCAGTAACTTGGCCGTGTTTTGCAATGGTAAACAGCCGCTCGCTCTCTATGAAGGCAGAGGATGCAGACGGAGGTGGTAGGCAAAGTAATGACCCCTGAATGCAAAACACCACGCTGACTCACACGCGTGTGGAGTCCCCTCGCAGGCTCCGGTCGGCATGGCGATCGGGAGGCCATCTCACCTGCTACGTTTTTAATATGCCGAGTTTGTGGGTCCCACTTCTTTAGAACGCGCCACTTCTTTAATCTCTCCTCCTCGGATTTCTTCTAAGTTTGTGATTTTTCTAGGATTTAGTTTAAAAAGATCTCTTTGATTCTTTCTTGTGCGAGCTTGTCGCGATTCTTATAAGTACATGCAGTGTGTGGATCAGGTTGCGTATAATTGATGTGCTGCGTGGGGGGTGCGATGGCTCAGTGGTTAACTCCGATGCCTCACATCCCCTCCCCTGGAGGGGGGGGTCCAGATCACGCCTCCACCTCTCTGTGGGTGGGGTTTGAATGTTCTTCTTGTGTCACACGGGTTTCCTTTAGATGCTCCAAAAACTGCTATCTGGCATTTCTACATCACCCAGAGTGAGTGAGTGAATGAATTAATGAATGAATGAGTGAATAAATGTGTCCTGTGATGGACTGGTATCTTGTCACTCTGCCTCCCAAGGAGCTCCTCAGACCCTCCTGTGATCCTGACCAGGATAAGCACTTAGATAGATGTACTGTGGCGGAAAGTGTCTGAGGGGGTGGATATAAGGGTCAGTCATAAACCAGTGCACATGACGCACTGGGCCGACGACTGATGATGAGGAGAGACAGACTTTCTTTAGGGCACTTGCCTATTTGCCCTTAACCTGATTTCACTACTTCCAGCAGGTGTGGCCACTAATTACTTGAACTGTTCATACTTGTTGATTTGTAACTGAAATTTAGGGCCCCAAACAACACATTGTGTACAAATACATAGTGCATTGAATATTGCTGGAAATCATGTTTGCGTGATTAACATATCATGTCAATGGGGCCATTGGCAGGATTTCTAAAATACCACGGTCAAAGGTGTTAGCCCGTCCTAGCTGTGCCCCGAAATGGATTGTGGGTATTGGAGTTGCAGAAGAAATACAGAGGATTTCGGTGTCCTCAATGGTAGGTATGGGTGGGATGGTTCTGAATGCTGTTCCAATAAAAATTTTTTAAATTGGACCTTTATACCTCAGTGACTTTTTGGAAGAGAGGAAAGGTCTCTGTCAGGCATTCTCTCCAGGCATGGCTAAGCCCTGGTCCAGACTCACCACAGCAGATCGATTTCTGATGCCTGTGGACACTCAGCCGTGATTAGATTTACATTTATCCTATATTGGAATGCTTTCTGTCGTTCCTGCACAGATTTTTCCCTCAGATTGGAGGGGGTGCAGCCGGCTGCAATTTGTGTTTTATTTAAGACATGTGGTAACTTATTCCCGGGATGGAGCCTGAGGCTCTACACATTGAACAAAACAATTCCTGGTCCCAAATGCGGAGATTCATCAGTGAGACTCTACACCAGAAAATTATCCATTGCCTATTGTTCTGCTTCCTAGTTTTTGGAGAGTCTGACTACAATAAGTATCACCAATAGTGGAAATTGTTTTAAAGATACCATTTCCTAAACCATCTGCGTTGATCTTATTAACCAGTTTAGTTTTCTCTGTTCAAGTTCTCTTGTCTTAAACATGTATGGTCTGGTTTGAAGTGGAGGATTACTGTCAACACTGGCCTGGTTCCAGAGTACCTTTGGAGCACCAAGTTCTAATTAAGATGATGACGTCTTGCTTTCCAACGGGATGTCGTGTCTCTACCAGTGACACCGGCGGACTGGGAAGAGGGCCAGCGGGAAAGCGAAAACCTGCCCGCCATATTCTTGGATGCGATGCGCGGTGACTGATCTGAGCTGAAGCAGCCCATAATCTGCCGGCTGCTAGGGTTTCATCTGTGAGTGAGACCCGGTTTCCTCTGAGTTTTGTGGAAGTTTTCCTCTTTGAAAACTCGCCGAAGCGGTTTGAGCCGGTCAGTTCACAGGGAAGTGATCTGTTGACACTGATGCCAAAAGATAAATTTTAGTTAAATTTGGTTTAACCAGTACCTGAGTGATACTTTGTTGAAACCATCTGTAAATATTAGGAACATGTCTTTCACATCATATATGTCATAATAATTCAGTGTGGGAAAATATGAATTGAAATAGTTGAAATGCCAATGGGAATCTTCTCAGTGGAATCCAACAGTCAGCAGCATGATTTTTTTTAAATTACTTTTGGGCATGGACATGAATAAAGGAATCTGAGGCATTTTACTGAACCAAAGATTTTTTTTGTCAGTTTCTATGGTAACATGCAGATCTCCATCCCTCTCCTGACTTTTGTAGAATAATAGCGCTCTGCTATTCCTGGCATTAGCATCCATTAATTGAAGATTATAAAGGTAACGCTTCGCTTTTAATAGCGTCGCCACGCCGGACAAAGATTAACGTGTTTCTAACTAAGCTGACAATGGCTTTCTGTGCACCACACCTATAACCTGAAGGCCATGGACCTTACGTTACTGTCTTCTGCCTCGCTGCCTTTGCTGGTGCGCGCACGGGTAAAGTTTCATGAGCGCCGGCTGAGGTCATACCTTTACTTTGCCCTACAATAAAAGCTCAGCTCTGATCCGGTTCAGGTGGCACAGTGTTGGGTCTGATCCGGGCCTTTCGTGTTTCTGGTGAATTGGCCTTCGGCAGAGCAGCAGCCACCGTGTTTGGGGCTGGTGAGAAGTATCAAGTGGCAAGTGGTTGTTTAAAATCGCCAAGTAGATACAATCAAAGGGCTTCAGGAAGTTCCTGATCCCTGTCCTCCTCCCCCAATCCGTGCAACACGAGCGCACCTCCATCAGCCATAACACTGGCAGGCCTCTTTTTCTCTCTCTCCTTTTCCCTTTTTCTGTTCTGAACAGGCTGCTACGGTCTACATCCTTTTATTTATTTATTTTTTTTTAATGGATGTGCTTTACTTTAGTTGATGTGGCCACTCTTTGCTTGGCAAACATGGGGAAGGTTATTGGCCAAGATCTCCTGCGTCTCTCTACAGCCGCTATTAACAGACTCAGTCTAAGTCTGCGATAAGGGAGACGTAAATTTTGCTTGGCTCTGTACTGGAATGGGTCTCCTATGGTATTATCTCTGAAGTCCTCTTATATGGAGGGAGTAGTAGAAGAGCACCTGAGAATGGCCTATTTGCCATGATTCCCCATGTTGAAGATCAGAAGCTCTTTTTAATTGCAGGACATTTATTGTTTATGTTGTTATGTCTAGCTGGTGAAGGAGACATTTTGAAGCTGACCTTGGCGAGCACTCGGTGATGAGCCGCTTAGAGGCATCCCATCACAATCCAGGTTCTCAGTTGTCTTCATTTCAGTTTTACTGCAGGAGAAGTTTACAGCAACACAATTAATGGACTATGGTAATTGTTAAAGTTTTCTGACAGGATGTTTAATCATGAACTCTGGCTCGCACAACAAAACACTGCATTTAGAGCAAGTCAACTGACCTTAAGCTTCTGATAAATGCCCAGTAGGTCCTTGATTCCTGTGTGTAACAAACACTAACAGAAGATTCACCTTGCAGGAATGATGTTGACCCAGTATATAAGTACCTGAAAATGCTTATCTTCCAAATAAGCCAGAAGTCATTTACATAGATCCCTGTCACATGCTTGTCTTTCATTTGCCTAGTCTACAAATAACACCTGAGCCAGATCCAGTCAGGACCAGTTTAATGTCTAGCAACTCGGGGCCCTGTGTCATTTAAGGAAATGGCGAGGTTAATCCATCAGGCTTCCATGGAGTCATTGTGTGAGCGGAGTACATGACCATGGTTAAGGCTGCACCATGGAGACTGGGAGTCTTAGTGGTATTTAAAGACTCTGTAGTCTGGTGCATGTGGACTGCTGGAATAATTTATACACTTACTGAGAGCCGAAATGCCTTTGGTGTACAAAATAGGTTGAATTTGAGGTGGAAGAAAAACATCACTAGATATATGAAGAACTTGAAGAGTATTGATAAGAATGGAGAATTTTAGATATGTATACATTTCTGTATAGATGTCTGTGAATATGCAGCCATGCGGCAACACTGGACTTCCATGTGCCCCCCCCAACGCAGCAAAATAGTGATCACACCTAGGAACCCCTAGACCTTTTTTTAAATAATCACACCATGGAGAGAATAGTGTTAGATGGCAGTGATTCTCCTGGTTTAACTTGTTTGATAAATATTACTGTTTAACGTAAAACATAGTTAGTGCTGATTTATTATGGATGAAGGGAGAAAATTGTAAGAGTATGTGTGTGTATTGTTTGCTAATTAGGGAATGAACATACATTGTGTGTATGTATATGTATAAGTGTGTTTTATATATGTGTGTGTATTATATAATACATATGTTATGTATGTATGTATGTATGTATTTATGTATGTATGTATAAATGATTTTCCATTCCATAATTAGGACATCTTTCTTTTAGTGGGAAAGTAGCTATCAAATCTAAAGAGAGGCCAGTAAACGTTTCTCAGGAGGAATGCCATCTGAACTTGGATTCTGCAAAGCCTCCCCATAATAGGTCATGTTCCATGGGGAATCTCCTGGCCCAAAGTCACAATCTGGTCTCAGCGCGTGAAAGACATGGGAACAGTTGGAGTTTACAGTCCAGCTCGGTGAAGCTTATCCTTCTTCCGGCCAGTGACCTTTAAACTTCTCTCATGGTGCTGGTCTAACGCACAGCAGTAACCATGGAGACGGGGAAGTCGTTCTGGAAGATACTTTTTCCTTTAATGGGTGTGGGAATTGCCCAGCGCACCTCTGGGGATTGTCCTCAGAAAGCAGTGATCATTTTTTCAGTCGCCGGAATGCATTGTTTTCCAGGGCATGCCCGCTCTATGCATGTAGCTGTAGGGAGTTCGCTTCGGCTCATTAACTTCCTCCAGAATGACTACAGCTGAGTCACTATAAGCTTGTTGATTTCCGGCAAGGTGGGTTACATATTATGAATGGTAATGAACCAAAGGATGCTCTGAGTGTTAGTTGGCGATGGGCATTTAGCAGATTGTCCCCACATCCTGTACCTGGAACCCACTGTTTCTGTGCTACTCGGTAGATACTTCCAGACGATCTTCCATAGTGGTGCTGCTAGATCTTGCCATTAATATGAACGAGATTGTTGTCGCCAAGGAGCACGTCGGTATCTTTTCTTTTCTATCAATAACAATTTTTATTAATTATTAATTAATCTTCTTTCTCCAGCGGAACGGGAGGGCATACAGAAGCGGACCTTCACGAAATGGATGAATCTGCATTTAGAGAAGGTAAAGTTGAAGGTCTTGTGAGCTGGCATATCTAGCATATCTGTGCATGTCTTCCCTCACGAGGCCCGTGCGGGATATGTCAGCATCTACAGTGAATACTTATCACAAATCACATAGTAGCCCATTCAAACAGTCACATTGTTCTGCATAAATGATAAAGTTCTGTTGAATCTGTACACTTGACGGTCTACGGCTTCTTGCGGTGACATCAGCGCCCTTGTTTTTCCACTCTTGCTTCCCCGTCAAACGATGCACATCTTGGAATGGCTCTACACACTGTATTTTATTTCAGATACAAAAACACTTCCTCATGCACCCCAGCTAAACCAGTCTTTCTACTAGTACCGCCATTGTAATCTAGTCTGCGACAGAAAAACACAGCGGGTGTCCGATGACCCCGTTTACACACCTTTCTGTCCGTGTTCTGAAGAAGCGCCACTGCGTTACTCACACGAGTGTTTACTTTCAGTTTTCTATCCCCATTGGTGGTTCTTCATGCCGTCGCTTCTGTGTGCGACCATCTGTGGGATAAAACACAATCGGGCCTGAAGTTTTGGACAGAACCACTGCCAGAATTATCCTTGGGCTCACTGAAGCCCCAGTCTTGCAACAAGGTGGATTAGGTGTCTGTACTGATGGATTAAAATGTAATTTAATTCAGTGTTAACTGTATATTTAATAAATATAGTCTGACGGTTTTCTCCCTCAATTATAAATCAACAGTGATTATTAACTGGGATGGTATGATACATACTGTCATGGGTTGGCCCCCCATCCTGGATTATTCCCCATCTTGTGAACTTATCTTCCAGGTTATGCTGTGTAATACAAGCAGGTTTACAAAATTGGGAGATGGATGGATAATATATTAATATATCTGATTAATATATACCATGAGTCGTTCTTTGAGCCAAAGGGATCAGAATGAAATTCCAGCAGGTCGACAGTTTTTTCCTACCTGTATTGCAGAAGGTGAGGTGTGAGATTATGACTCTAAGGTATTGACTCTGTCCCACCGTCTGTTTCAGTGCAACCCTCCCCTGGAGATAACAGACCTGTTCAACGAAATTCGGGACGGCCGGGTTTTGATGGCTCTCCTGGAGGAGCTGTCGGGATGTAAACTGGTGAGATTCCAGTGGCACACTGGTTTTCTGTACAGTGGAGTTTTTGTTCCTCCTATGTCTTTGGAGAGTCTTAAAATCTTAAATATTGGCTGCTGTGTATGAATCGCATTGCATAATGGCATGTTTTGCCTGCATAATTACAGAATTTTTTTAGCAGGATATTGTTTTACAGCCTTAGATTTTATTTACTATCTCTTCGTACGTTTTACATAAGATTTTGTGTGTGGAGCGACTGTACCATGTTTAACTTGCACTGTAATTGCACCTCCCAACCCAGTCATTAAGGTTAAGCTACCATGAAGTCTGGTTTCTTATCAGTGGGGAATTTAAAGAGAAGTTTGCGAGGGGAGGGTAGCTTAAACATTACAGGAAACCGATCACCAGAGTGCTGGGAATCTGCATTGTACGCCACAATTCAGCAATTGAAAGCGGTCGTCCCTTTTATGATTGGCTTTGATGGAAACTTTTTTTTTAACTCGATTTTGTTAGTCTCTTATGCAAGCTGTGTTCATGTTAATCATAGAGCTTTAGCTCAAGTAGCATGTCTTTTTCAATTTTGTTTTCATAATGGTCTTTGTTCCACCAAAATGCACAACACAGACCCCCATGTGCTGTCCTTCTGAATTTCTGCCTGCCTGTTTTTTATTTTTTCCGATTTCTTGTCAGCCGCACACGTTGCCACCCACAAACCAGTAGCGTGCCAAAACTTCTAAATGCCACCTCTATTAATGCAGCCGAACACCCACAGCTCTTTGAGCCAACGGTTCACTGTCTTTCAGCTGCACGGGTTCAAACCATCATCTCATCGCATTTTCCGGCTCAACAACATAGCCAAGGTCCTGAATTTCTTGGAGGAGAGAAACGTGAGTGGAGAGCTACTAGCTATCATGCTAATAGCTAATATGCTACTGGCGGTTTGTGCTAGTAGGTCGTGTTCAGCAATGATATTAAATCCTGAGAAATGGAATTGTTATGGGTAATGCAGTTTTCAAACCCAATGCCACGTTAACCGGTTACTGCGTTATGTTCCAGGTGAAGCTAATTAGCATTGACGCTGCTGATGTTGCCGACGGGAACTGCTCTCTTGTTCTCGGGCTGATCTGGAACATCATCCTGTTTTTCCAGGTGAAATGAACCCCTTGCATAAAAAAAATCCCCCCAGTCCACCAGAAAAAAAGCAGATGGTTTCAGGATGGTTCCACACAAATGGCTCGAGCTGCAGCAGCCGTGCTTCTTGGCCAAGAGGAAGGCCCTAGACTGGTATAGCAGTGCTCTTTTTGTTAGTGTGACACTTCCACGCCCCCAGCTAAGGAGGTGTGTCGCACACACACAGCTCTTTTTACGGGCCTGTACGCTGCTCAAGGTGAAATCTGGTGCACTAGAAGTCTTTGAATATGGCCAAAAATGCTAATAATTCCCAGGAAAGCAAATGTAAATGATATCATTCTATTTTATTCCAAAATCTAGATTAACGAAATATCAAATTATGCTGATTATTTGTAGTTCTCCAGTTGCAGTCTCAGATTTAACCAAAAAGTGTTTTCATTATTATGATTTTTTTTTCCCTTAATGATCTTACACAGTACACCATACGGAGGCTCTGCACTCTGTAGATGGAGTTCATGTTGGTCTGTGTTTCCCAAGCCAGTCCTTGGGGACCCCCAGACAGTCTGTGGTTTTGCATGGGAGTTGGGATGCAGAAAAAATGTGGACTGTCTGGCAGGGAACTGGGAGGGAGCACAAATGTGGACTGCAGGGAGACCTGGAGGACCGGCTTGGGAATCACTGGTATAGGGTGTAACATCTCAGGCTGTGTGAAACGAGGACTTGAAATAAGAGAAATGATTTTTAAAAATGTAATTTTGGACACATCTAGCAAGATTTGCTAAACTTGTGCTTTTGGCAAGATTAACTATTTATTGAAAACTGAAAACGGGACAAGCAGAATGTGGGAAGTTCTTGCTAAATCGTTCGAGTGTTTTTTGTTATTTTCTTTAGCCTAAGGACATTGCGGGAAGGAGAAGCTTTGAGAACTGTGCACTGTGTGGGTGTGAGCCATCTCTCTCTGTCTCTCTCACTCTCACTCTCACTCTCACTCTCTCTCCCTCACGCAGATCAAGGAGCTGACGGGCACGATCCAGAGTCGATTCTCCTCCACCTCCAGCCTCTCCTCCCTGCCCAACAGTACTGATTCTGACACCTCTCACCCGGGCACCCCCGCAGAGGAGAAGGCCCCCTCTCACCCGCGCAGGGAGCACGGGAAGGCCATCCGGACGCTCCTGCAGTGGGTGCAGAGACGCACTGCCAAGTGAGAGCATTCACTGACTAGCGTCTATGTTCGTAGCGTCAGCGTGTGCGTGATCGTCAAGCGGTCCGTACACAGACGAGTGCGTGTGTGGCAAGACTAGGTAGGCTGCGTTTTTAACAAAAGCATCCCTGATGAAGTTTGAATTTTGATCAAAATGTCTGCCACAATTTGCTATGGTGTTGTCCTCTGTGTGCTTGTGTGTGTGTACATGTTTTACAAGCATTGTGTGGATTTGGGGGTGGGGGGTAATATTTCTCCATTGTGGGAAACAGTATATTATATGGGGATATTTTTACACCACAAGGTAGTGTGTGTGTGTGTGTGTGTGTGTGTGTGTGTTTTTGTGTGCGTGCATGTGTTTTTAAAATGCTGACCAACATTTAAAAATCTCCAGACCTTATTTTAATCAGTTTTCAATTGACTTAATCAGAGCACAGAAATGAAGTACTCAGATGGGAGGCCAGTACTCTCAATCCTCCATCTCCAGGCTTAGTTTTGCCATCAGATCCGCTGCCAAAACGAAATCAGTTGTGTGGACTGTTACAGTGAGCAGAGGTAACCTGAGCAGTGTTCCCACTCGGCGTATAAGCAGGAGGAATGTATTTAGCTTGTCCTTGGATTATGGAGTCAAAGGGTTTTCTTTTTATAAGGAATACAATGGAGGTTTAACCTGAACCTGCTGTGAAGCATTTCTCCTTTCTCATTCGTTGGTTTATATTTACATTTATGTAGTGCTGGTCTGTAGGCTGAGCGGCTGAGTGACTTTGTTTAGGTATGGAGTGGTGGTGCAGGACTTCGGGAGGAGCTGGGTGTCCGGCTTGGCCTTCCTGGCGGTCATTAAATCCATTGACTCAAGCCTGGTGGACATAAGGAAGGCACGCTTGAGAACACCCAAGCAAAACCTTGAAGATGCATTTAGGATTGCGCACTACAGCTTGGGCATCCCACGTCTGCTGGAGCCAGAGGGTAAGGACTTGTAACAGCCACGGCGTAGCAGGACACGTGAGCCGCAAAACCTGAGGCATGTAATGTCCGTGTGATACATGAAGCGGTCGTGTTTCTTTGCAGATGTGATGATCAGCACACCCGAGGAACAGTCGATCATGACTTACGTGTCCCAGTTCCTGGAGCACTTCCCAGGACATGGTCAGGTGAGAAATTCTGTGCAGCAGGTGGAACAGAAAACCTAACGTATGAAAGTGTTTGCTGATTGCTGTGGTTTGTGTCCGCAGGACGAAACTGCAGAAGCAACTGAGAGAGGTTCCCTGGCAGCCAGCACGGGCGCTCTGCAGGATCGCGTGTCCGTTAACGGGGTACACAGAGAGAAACCCTGGCCGTATATCCTGAGGAAGGACTCTGTGCCGCCCCCACCAAAGATCTTCATCTCCTCCGTCCCTGATGACGTCAAGCAAGCTTCCCCTGCTGAAGTGGACGTACCAAAAAAACATGACAAGGAGAGCAGTCCAGAGTTAGACAAGTCCCCTAAACGACCCGTGGACCTGGGAAAAGAGGTAGTGTCTGTGTCCCCACAGCTGTCCAGCATGGATTCAGCCATCGACTCTCCAGACTCCTGGAGTGAAATGACAAGTGAGGCGACTTTGCTAGATAGTCCGGGGCTGCTGATGGATTCGCCGTGCCCTATCTCACCCAGCGAAGAGAAGGTGAGCCCTGACACTGTGGTTCAGGAGCCCTCAGCGTTGGGGAAAGTTAAAGAGGGTCCCGTTTTCAAAGAGCCTTTTGTAGATGAAGGTAGCATCTTGAAAACCTCAGTTGATAGCTTCCAGACAGATTCAAAACTTTCTCTAGAAGAAGAGGATGCATATCAGTATATTCTAGGGTTGAATGAGGACAAGAAGGACAGCGAGCCCCCGCAAGAGGAGGCCCAAAATGGACTAGGCTTCAGTCTAGAACCGACAGGGGTGTCTGTGGAACAGAGCCATGAAACAACACCTCAAGAGCTCTCAGGTCAACTGAAGTCAAAAGACCTTTCACACAAAATGGAGAATGGACTTGAGACTCACTCAGAGCAAAATGAAACGTCCTTGTTGCAGGATGAGAGCAACACCAAGCCAACAATTCCACACGTGTGTGAGGAAAAGAAAACGGTTGAAATGCTTCCAGAACCATGTATGGATATGGTAGCTGGTGTACATGAGTCAGAAACCGCTCAGGAACAAAATGATGATGTTACTACAAAATTACCTGCAGGTACCTCTGTGGACCTTGTTGGATTCGGAGATTTTTCTCTTGAAGCAAGTTATTTGAAACAAGAAGAGAGCTGTCCACAGCAGAAGTACCCAATGGAGCAAGACTTCTCTGGTTCTGTCTCTGGGGGTCAGGAGTGCTGTTCTGTGCCCTCTGTGGACCAAGGCAGCTTTGAATGCCACTCTAAGACAGAGGTGGAGAATCTCGATCAGAACCACACAGGCTTCTGCTCTGAGGACCTAGATCACACTGAGCTACAGGACAAGAACAATAACCTTGACCATGCTGCAGATCTATCTGAGGACCTAGACAACAGTGTTCTTCTCTCAGAAGACCAGGAATTTTCTAGATGCTACACTGATGTACAAAACACAAACCATAACCAATGCATCACAGCTCATTCAGAAAATCTGGGCCTCAGTAGTTTAGAACCTGAGGAGTCATACATGAAATTGGATCAGCACCATATTTCTATGTTTGAGGGCCAAGTTCATGCAAGGCTCATATATGCCGTAGGAGAGAGTGATGATGACAGGGATTTGCCTTTAGACTTGCTAAGTGATGCACCCAGTGATTCAAATGTTGGCTTTAGAGGTATCAATGAAAGCAGAAGAACAAACACTGATGTTCTTGATGTCGGTCCCCTCAAAGAAGCAAGCAGCATTGCATTCCGTGATAGCAAAACTAGCAACACGAGTCAAGACACTCCAGAAGAAGCTGCCAAAAGAGCTGATCTTGACACCGAGTTGGAAGACTTCGGCTTCGATCCCACACCCTCGATGGATGCCCACGGCATGTCCGAGAGTAGTTTCGCAGTCAACAGTGCCCTGCTGGACTTTGAGTGTGCTTCTGGAAGCTGTCACCATTCCTTTGGCAGTGAGGTAATCCAGCATGTTATCCCGAACGCAGACAAGAATGACTTGTCGTTGAATGTGAGCCAGTGACTAACATCGCAGAACGGGTGTGAAAGATTTTGTGTGCCACAAACACATTGACCTACAGGTGTCTCTCACAAAGTCTGTAAGGAAATGAATCGTTTGTAAAATCTGCGATGCGCTCAGTCCATAGTGTGAAATCTGCATCCGGTCATAAATTTCCATTGCAATGAATAATTGATCATTCCACCAAGCAACAGAAGGTATTTAAGGCAGTTCACAGTCTCATGTGAAGCACTGTGAAACTAGAACGTTCCATTTACATATTCAGGACATGTTTCTCACATGGTTTCAGTGAACTGGCAAATGGACTGCAAATCGTAGATTGACACGTGACCTATTAAAACTCTCCAACCCAAGACATCTGAGCAGATTTAGGGTTTAGTTGGAGACATACATGTGTCTGAGGTGCTGCAAAACCACGTGTGACTCGCGTCAATGTCCCTGTGTCTTTTTTGTGTCCATGGTCTATGCAAGAGTCTGCATTTATGTTGGTTTGTATACTTCTTTTCCAGTGGGATGCACTGCAATTACTCCTGTGGACTGTTGTGGTGTGTGTGACTGTATAATTTATTCCTCTGGATGTTTACCCGATTGCAAGAAGACGTTCACCCAAATGCATTGCTGCCCCCACCGACCCTCCCCCCCACGATGATGTGTTAACAGCCACTTTTTCACCCCCCTCATGCCCATTTAGGATTGGTCCCAACAAAACCAGGCTACTGGAGTAAAACCAGGATCCCTGAGGGTTTTCTGTACAATCTGTGGCAAGGAGAAGATGGAGGAGGCAGACAGTCCTCAGCTACAGACTGACCTGGAGGTCTGTGAGGTGACCACAGCGGCCACACCCAGGTACAGTTCCGTAATCACCCCCGCCGTTCCTGCTGCAGAGGCAGAACATCAGCGAGTGTCTTTCAGTTCCATGCCCTAGAACCTTTCAGCATTTCTGACTTGTAGTTCATAGATATGGAGGTCATTTCCCCTGAGATGTTAACTGTATGGAGTCCGACGTGCTGGTTCCTGTCACCGCAATGTCCACCGTGGCTTTCTCATTTCGGCGTCATTACGGCATATTGCCACCATAAGCATCCAAAGGGGGGGGGGGGCAGTTTAAAATATAAACCTGGGTGGGTGTTTTTCACTTTCATTTGGAAAGCATGGGCACAGTGGGAAGAGTGAGGTGGACGAGGCGTTAATGTCTATTCAATGTGAAGAGGAGGCAGGAAGCGTGGATTTCAGTGGGTGTCGAGAGTTTTGCTTTGATTCTGCTAGCTGGCCTTTCTCTCTCTGCTTGGCAGTGATTTAAAGTTGTGTGCGTCTGTGACGGTTTTTTTTTTTCCTGTTTGTATAATGTGTCTCTCTTTATTTCATATCTTCTCACAATCAAACCTTCAGTTCCGAAAAAAATTCAGTGTTTTGCGCTGGCCTTTATTAAGATGTCAGAATGATTATGCGAATTTAGTAAATGTATAAACATGGTGGGATAAATGTAAGCGGCTTGATTTCTGGGTTTACTGGCAAAACTGTATCGTCAGTATCTGTACGGGCTTAAATGCTGCATTAAAATGTAGGAATTGCACACATGCATAGAGCTACAGGCAGGGCTTGGACTGAGCGTGCGCGCTTGCCGTGTTCCTGCTACACACTCGATGCGTAGTGTGTGTTCTGCATTGCTGCAGCCACCCCCCCCCCCCCTCAGCACAGACCGTCTCTTTCAGGAAAGCTCGGAGGTCCTCGGTCGCCGCAGCGCCCCCTGGTGGCATGACGGCGGCGGAACTGCGCCTGCTTCTGCTCCTGTGGCTCCTCTTGTACTGCCTCCTGGTCCTGCCCCAGCTGGACCTGCGCACGCTGCCACACCTCCTGCTCAACCTGGAGGAGTGATCGGGCGCTGGTGCCACACGCTCTCGGCTGCACATTTGCCGTTTGGGGGGCTTGGCCGCTTCACTGGTGCACTTACACACTTATACACACGTAAGTGCTTCGCAAATTAGCTCCCAAACAGTACATTTTACACGTCGCTCTTCTTAGCAGTGTGGTGCAGTGTGTTTGAAGCATAAGGATTATTCATTAAAGGACAGTTAATTTTCTTTTTTATATATATTGAACATCTACTTCCTTTGATATTGTATCGTGTGCCCAAAATGCGCCTGGGTGTTTTTTTTTAATTATGGACAAAAGGGAGGTGAATAATTTTTCCCCCCTTGTGTACAACGGATGTGTATGCCATAGAGTGACCTATGTTTTATTGTAAGAGATAGGAGGCTGTTGTAGATATGACTTTACCAAATGGATAAACTGAATTTAAGTTTAATTTTCATTAAGCCAATTTTGGAGCCGTTTGGATGTATATGAGTAAAAATGTAAGGTTCTCTTTTCACTGCCACGGGCTGAGTTTGGAGTTTGTGATGGAGGTGGGTGGAGAAGGTATGTATGTGTGTGTGTGTGAGTGAGAGAGAGAGAGAGGGGGGGGGGGG
>JAODJU010000039.1:12302842-12316849 GCA_026776725.1 Gnathonemus echidnorhynchus
GCGGGGGGGGTGTTTAAGCACCACATGTCACAGTCTATCGGGGAAGGACCGTTTTGTTCACCCGCAATGCTTTTATTCCATTTGCACTTATTTTTTTCCTAAATGCATGAACAGCCAAAGACGCAGAAATTAAAGTGTTGACAGGCTGGGCTGTCTCTCTTTTCCGCTTAAAAAAAGACAAAAGCCCATAAAATCCTTATATCCGCTCTTTGATATGCACAGAAGCGAGTGAGGCTTATTTCATATATTTTGCAGAAGCTAAAATGATCTACAGCAAACTTATTTAAACGTTGATGGTTTATTTATATATATATATTGTTACTATATATATATAGTAACAATATATATATAGTACAATCATATATATATAGTAACGTTTGTATAGACTGTGTATTTGACATGCATTATTTCTTTTATTAATACTCTTAGTGTTTCTGTGCCTAAGCTAAACCTTTGGATGTTTAAATTATTATAACTATTAAGATTTTGGAGATCGTTTTTAAAGTTTTGCCTTTTTCATTTTTAAATCGTATCAGACTGCTTTAGAAGATCCTAAATGAAGATTTGAAAGTCACAGTTTACAGTTTGCATATTGTGGTATTTTCAAAATGAAATATTTCTATATTTTATTAAATATGTAATGAATGTTTGTGCACTGAAAATGAATGCATTGCCAATGCCTCCTTATGCAACGCAATAGTTAGCTGATTCAGAAGAGTGCCACAGCCTTTTAAACTGATTCCCATATAATTTTGTTAAGGGTGGCACAAAAAAGAGGATTGTGTGTGTATATATAGATGGGCAATTTGATTAACAGTCGGAAATGTTCTGAAGAGACTGAAGACTCTTCTATGACTTCTTGGTCTAGAAATGTTCATTTGTTACATTTTACGTACAGATCACACTTACTGAGGTCCATAAGCAGGGGGGTTTACTCAGATCACTGCATGTTGCGTGTGCAGAAAATCACTTGTTTTCATGTCACAGAAGTTCATGGAACATCATGAATGAAGCACATAGAAAAGGGTGGGTGTGGCTTTTATGATCGCACACGCCTGTATCATCCAATCAGATATTTTGCAGGGACTTGACTGGCTGAAAATCCTACAGTAATATTATCCAAGTATGTTGACTGAATACATTCTTTTTTTGCCATCAATGTATAAATTCAAATGTTTGTTTAATCAAGTTGTCAGACTTGATCCCTGGGGTGAGTAAACCGTAGGAAAAGAAGGTGTGTTATCCACGGAGATCCAGGTCAAATATTTCGTAGTTTTAATATGTAATATTTTGCCAGCTTTGCCCTCCAGTAGAATGAAGATGGAATATTTGTTACAAAATGAGAAGGTACTCTATTTTGAGGAAATCTGTAAATTGGTACCTGTAGATACATGCTAGTCCCATGAACAGTGCTTGTTGCATGTGATTCAGAGAGTATCGTCAAGGTGAGAATGGAGAGCTTGTAATAATGCAAACCCAATATTTAAACCTTTGATTTTCTATTTGTATGTATCAAAAGTAACATTCCCAGTCTAATTTGACAAAAATATAAGTACATCCAGATTTGTTGATTAATTTTAGGCTTTGCAATAAAAAAGATTTCAGGAAAATGCCATGTTACTTTTTATGTTGCTATTGTATCAGATGAGAAAATCTTATGTTGAAAGCATTACTCAAATGCAATAAAATAAAATTTTATCCTTTTGTTTATGGGTTTTATTTTTTTGCTTTCTTATTGAAATTTAGGTGTAGTTATTAATGTTAGCCAACATTTTCTGCACTTTAAGAACTGCAGTTTTATTTTTGAGAATAAATTTCAGATATACATAAATACATAATTAGTTGCACTTTGCAAGTTATGGTTACGTTTGTGCTTCTGTGTGCATCCTGTGATGGACTGGCTACCTGACATGGCCCTTTGCTTCCGCTGCTGGATAATATAGAAAGATGGATCCGTAAAGGGATGTGGTTATATAAAGTGTAACATCTCATCCCTCTCAGGATCCCAGGTTTACGCCAAAGCATGAACCAAAAATATTTTGCGTGTCTAATGAATTAAGTCACTGAGGCTTTGTTTGTAGTCCAGGATTTACCTCTCTCTGGTATGTTAATTTGTTTCTTCCTGTCCCATTACAGTCCTTAAAATTGAATAACAAACCAAACACATGATACTTATCATACATTCAGTAGTGGAGCTAGAACTGTACATTTAAAGTATGGGTGTATAGGCCAATTACACTGACTATTGGCTCTGCTTGACCAATGAGGTACAAATATGGCCTTATTGGTGAAACCTCAGAGATGCATAAAGCACAATTGCTACTGGGTCATAAAACTAGAGAAAGGTGATGCAAAAATCTTCTAGCAAACAGTGACATCTAGAGGCCTTGGCGCCTACAAACGTACACCAGACTATAAAATCCTTACTGTGGGAATAACAGATTTTAATGTAACCTAAATACAGTTGCTATACTGTAAGTTCACTAACTGGTCACCACTGCATACCAATTATTCTTTGCAGTGTTGGTCATTGATATACTGGAACCATTTCTTATAGTAGAGGGCTCTGCTAGAGATTCTGGGCCCCATGAAAGCATATCAAAATTAATCAAGACCAATCCAACTGTTCTGAATTTTTTAGAGCCTCTGTCACTCAGGGACCAATGGACTCGTTCTTACTCCCCCCCCAACCCAATAATAGCCTTTACAGTGTAATGTGGTTAACAGGCTCCTGTGCCCTTTACGGTGCTGGATCAGATAAGAGACATCAGGCAGATGACAGGCAATACGAATGCAGACGTCTGTATATTCGTCAGGCCTCTTGTGAATCGTATTTGACCTTTTGCATTTAATCTTGGTTTAGCTGTGGCACTTCTCCCGTTTATAACACTCCCAAAATGTCTGTCACTTACAGATTCCTTCTTTGACTCGTGAATAATGAGGTCCCTTACGAAGGATACTGAGTGTAGTGTCGTTGCCCAGTGTATGTTACCTGGCCGGGTGGCTGAAAAGTTGAAAACAGCTGGCATGGAGATTTAATAAAATGGATGATGGGATCTACATCATCATTAAATGGAAACTGTCAAGGGCACACAGAGAGGTGCCATACAGTAATCAAAAGTCATTAAAAAACTTTGGGAAAGTGTGAGTTTACATTTAAGTGACATGCAAGAATTCTATCTTCGCACGTCATTGCGTGACTCCAAGACAGGTGCTTGTTATGTGACATACAGTGAAGTTTCATTATTGTTAAATGAGGCACTGTCTTACAGTGACTGGTGCCTTGCAATCAAATCCCTCTTTCACTGGCATGAAATGAGAACAAAATTACTGTCTGAAGAATCGTTAATCATCCAGAATCTACAATAAGCACCTGCTTCATTTAGCTGTCACATCCGTGTAAATGAGGCAGGGGGGGTATTAATCCCCTACCCTGCTTTTACCGGATGCCATTAGACCATGAATTTCTACAGAGTCTAGTGCCCACACATGAATGTAGTTTTATAATCGTTGTGGTCCTGCTAACCAATTATAAAACAGATGGAAAATAGCCTGGTAACTGCTAGCTGGCTCCTGATGAGAACTTCCACCGTACTCTGTGGGTGTCGGGTACTATTTCTACAGATGATCTCTGCTTGGCAATGGTCTGACTGCCAACCACGACAGGCTCCTTGCAATCAAAGGACCTACACTTTTCTACTCGCCACTGATTTCTGCCTTTGTAATAATTACATTGTTATTCTTAGGCATCAACTTTTACAGTATCAGTATACCACTTTGTTATGTAATTACTTATGTAATAGATAGAGAACAAGATGCGTGAACGTAAACTGACCCTGGACATTATTTAAACACTGTACAAATTACAGAGACAGACCCGATAGAGCACTGAATGAGTAACAAAGCAGAGCCTCCAGTTTTTAGCTGTCTTATAATGTCAACACTCAGGATTCCGTGCATTCATTCGACAGAGGACAATGACATTCTGAGGTCATGTCATGAGGGAACACAGTGCCAGAAGGGACAGACAAAGTACTAGAATTTTCCCCATGTGTCCCTACAGAGGTCAGAATCTCAGTGACTCCCTTTCCCTGGAGAGAACAAGGCTGGGTGCAGCCTGGAGGGGATGCCACTCTGTCACACGGCGTATACGTGCATCGAGTCACACATTACAAGCTCCACACACACACAAAGGAAGGGTGGGATTTAAACCCCAAACCCTGGAGGTTTGTGATAACAGTACTCGCACTCGATTATGTAACCATAGCAACAGGGCAGTGGAAGTAAAAACAAAATGCCAGTTGCAACATGGCAAATATCAGTGATATCGCAGGTGCTAACAATGTATAAATTCGTGATGACTGAGCTCGTGCTAACGTACAGCTAATGCATTCTATACTAATCACTGCCTGGATGAGTGTCATTATATCACGCTGACTCACAAAACCGCATGAGTGAAATTCTCTCTTGGGACAATTATTTTTGCTGGGTCTGCTATGTCCTTGTTCAGGTCGGGGGCCCCAAGGGGAATCTGCACAAGGTCACCGTGTTGGGTGTTTATTTTTACAGCCAGATCATACTAAACACTCCATGTCCTGAATAGGGGAAGGGCTAAGGTGAGACTATGACATCACCTTGCATAATTCATGCTGCAAACCCAAGGTCACCTTAAACACAGATATCAACTTGTTGACAGGTTGCTGGTTCCGATAAAACACAAGGTAAGGAAAGAGAGCAAAACTACGCAGATGATAACAAGACCATTTTTCTGTTTTTTCTTTCAGTAAGCATGTTTTATTGAGAAATGAGCCAATTAGTGTTTCAAGGTTTCACAAAAGACACAAATGTTTATGTTTGGGTCCCACGGTACCCATACTGCAGGTGCGGGGTGGGGGGGGGGGTCTGCCTGGATCCGCTTCAGGCCCGTGAACTCGGAGGGCCGCCTGACAAATTAAGCTCAGAACTCGCGGAGCCTGAAAATGAACATGTCGTAAACAAAACTCCGATCCCAGTGATTACGCCCGTCAGTATTTTTCTCTGAACCCAAACACTTCACCCAGTCAGACGTAATGAGTGCGGACGTGTTTCCGGAAAGATTTGCCCCAAAACCGTGGATGTGAGCCGCCGCGCGTTTCCCGAACACGTGGCCGTCCTGCCCGGGGGCCCCTTTAGCTCGGGGGGCTCGGCTGGTCCCAGATGATGTATGACAGATAAATAAACATCCTCCCTTCGACACAGGGAAAGGCTACCCCTGTGACCCAGTCCCCCCAGAACCTCACTCGTCACCTCATTCTGGTTTGAAATGACAGACTTGCGTCCTTTTCCCAGAGTCCAGGTCCGTTACAGGAAACATGGAGAGCATCTCGGCTCTCAGAAGTCCATTCCCTTTCCACCCCCTGCACACTGTTGCAGTGGTTCATGGTTCAAGCAGCTGAAACATTTTGGATTTGCCCCATCAAGCCCACTCTTTCTGCAAGTTATACGTAAAGTTTAAACATTCCCTACATGGAGTATGACATTCAATGCTATATTTACATGGTTTGTGTTAAAAAGTTCTGTTCTTTTATGGAACAAAAAATGTCCTTTTAAGGAAACCGGTGTTGTAATCAAAGCCTGGTGATGTTAAAGCTGACTGTGAAGTCTTCATCATCACAGGGCCGTTTTTCTTTGGCTGATTGTTGCTTTGCAGACGTACTGAGAACTGTCTCTATTACCATCTTCATCTGTCCTGAAAATGAACTCCCCAGCTGTAAGTGTCAACGCTTTACTGTAAACAGGCAAATTATCCACCTTTTTAACCTGGGAAGTTTGTATATCTATTTGCAAAATTCCCAGAAGGAAAGAAAAATTAAAAGGTTCATTATGTTTTGAATTATAAGCCACTTTGAAATGTGCAAAACAGAACTTCATCAATCCTTGAAGTGCTTATCTTGCTTTTGGTCACAGGGGAGCCTGGAAGTCATTCTGCAGAGCACAGGGCACAGGGCACAGGGCCAAGGCACAGTCTAGAGGGGATGCCAGTCCATCACTGGGTACACACACACACTCACTCACACACACATACACATTTGTGCAACTATCTAAATGGGAACCTTCCATTCATTTCTATAGGAAAAACCATAATCCCAATCACGACAACCTTAACCAGAAGTAACCAAACAAAGTACAAGTATTTTGGCATTTTTACTTTTCTGATTGCATTGACAGATTTTTATAAAACTGAGGGCATCCAATTGGGAACCTAAAAAATGCCCCCAAAATTAAGGAAGTTTCAGGTTTTACCACACTTTGGGGACATTTTCCTCCCAAAATGTGATCTATACACCCCCCCCCCCACACACACACACACTACTGGCAACTTAGAGACACCAATTAACTGTACATCTTCGGCTGCAGCAGGAAGCCAGACTCCCCAGTGAAAGGCCACATGATACAGAGAATATGCAGAATCCACACACACAGAGCAGAGGTGACATCTGAGCCAAGTGTGAGGCAACAACAGTACCCACTGAGCCACGATGCCACTCAACCAAAATGAACATTTTTCATACAAATATACTGGTTTAAAAACATCTGGGATCTTACACTAACACATTGAACTATTCTTGAGTAAATCCAGGTTCCTGAAATCAATATATACAGGTTTTCAAATAACATAATGATGTTACCTCGAAGATCAATCACGCTCTTATGCTCCCAGCCTGTCGAGGCATTTCAGAGCCCGATGATCCTCCTTCTGTTTCCAGGCTGTTCCACGGAGACTCGCCATCTCTCCTCTCTGACAGCTTGTGTGTGGGCTCCAGGCAAGCTGCAGATCGCGCGTATATTCTCCATTTCAGAACATTCTGTGCCATGTTGACATGCAGCGCAAGGAATCTTGCCACCGAGCAGTATTCTGGAAGCTTCTAAAAAGGAAACCTCTTGTGCTTTGCATATTAAAATATTGGACTGTGTGTTTCTTCAGTTGTGTGAGATTGTGTGTGACCCAGGGTGACAGCAGCATGCAGTAAAACTGCAAGACAGGTCTACAGATATAGTATGAAAAACAGTACTTATCATGTACCTTCCTGGAGAAGAACTCTTCAGCTCCTGAGGGGGTAAACATTTTTTACTTTATAGGAGCAGTTCTTCAATATTCTATTTTTCTAAATTATTTCCTCATTTGCATGCGTGGTTTCAACTGCTTTGTGCAGTACATGCGGCATGTGAGCAAAAGGGGTGGTCTCAGTAGGTATGGGTACTAAGCCAGTGATCTGAAGGTTGTTGATCCTCAGAAATGTATGTTGCTTTAGATAACAGCATCTGATAAACGCGAATGATCACAGTGTTTTGCAGTTTCAAGTCTTGCCACAAGAGGGAGTGTTCAGTCCTTGTGTTCTCAATTCTTTCCTTCAGTGCCCATGTATAATCTTAAGTTAATGATTTCTCATGCATTTGACTTTATCTGATCACACTAAACTAACCCATAATTAGGTGGATAATATAATTAATGAATTAGGGTCCTGTTGGCCATTTGACGGCACACTAAACCTGGCACAGGGCCGAACTCTTAATTTGCATGAAAGAAATGAATGAGACAGATTTTCCCTTACAGTACCATCCCTTAGCCGCAAGGCTTTCCAGCTGCCCGCTCTGTGCCAGTCTATGCTGTAACCGCTGGCCTGGTATATGGCTCCATACAGAAGTGGTGGTTGAGTAAAACCGCAAAACACATGAATCTAAGTCTTTTAACACTTACAAGCTCAACGAGAAACCTGAAAAATATACTGACTTACCAATTTTGTTTGATGCTTTTAACCAATGTCTCAGACGGTAGACTCATGTGCATGTATATGTGTGTGTGTGTCTGTGTCTGTCCTTTTTTGGCATAGCATGACATCTAGTGGTAGATTTAGAAATATTCACAACAACATGCTCAAAAACGCTCCTCGAAGATGACCTCCCCCGGCCCCCCAGACCCAGAGAGAAGAGCTCATCAGAGGGACCATATAAGGAAGAATGACATCACTACGTATCACCTTGGTGTGCTAACTGACCTGCCAATTCCACTCACCTGTGACAGGTCAGACAATAGCAGCACTTCAAGTGCAACCATAACCCTGACATGACCACCCAAGTGCTTTCAGTTACATATTTATGTCCTTAAGAAAATCTCCATATATCAAACCAGTTTAATGCAGCTGAAAGAAAGTGCATTAAACTTTATTCCTGCCATATGAACTAGTGCCGTCAGGAGGAATTTAATTCCTTTATAAATTAAGACAAAGCATTTTAAATCATGTCAGTCATAGAAACAAGTGACTCAAATTTCATATTACCACCCATAAATCTAAAATACACACATATATGGCAAACGATAAATCTGTTCTGGGTTTGTGACTTTTGAGGGAAAAAAAATGCAGTCAGGATTAATTTTCAGTGATATCTCGACAAAGGAAACACTGTTATTTCACTTAAGCCTCACATGGAAAACGGGATGGGCCTGACTGACAGGGACATTGTGAATGAGACTGTGCAGACTGAACTAATACTTGGTTTACAGGTAACTGACAGAGCACTTCTGCCTGACAGTTGTGAATCTTAAGAAGGATACTACTGGGTTCCGCAGATCTTAGACAACCCCCTAAAGGAACCAACTACGGTATCGGTTAAAAGACGGTGTATAAATTACAACGGAAAATTACCCCGTCTATATGTTCCCCTAAAGAAGAAAAGGCAACGATTAAATAATTTGGACTTTTTTTGCATTTTCTATCAAGTGAAGCATTCATGGACCGTGAAAAACTTACAGGAAACTTGGATCACTAACCAAATGCAAACAGGCTCCAGAGGAAGAGTTCGAAAAGCAATGGGCAGTATCTTTAAATAACCTCCAATTTACATGGATAGCTGGATGTCATTAGAGATGGTTTTGTGAGCACACAGCGAGTAATGAGCCCACTTACAGGTACAACAGAGAGACAGAAAAACAATTCCGTGTTTCCTATTCTGCATGATTGCACAAAGCATCGAGGAAGTTCTCCAGTGTATTTCATGTCAAAATGCATGGATGATTTTTCTTTTTCCCGAGGATGCAGGAATTTCATTTTGAAGAAAAAAAAAATAATGGTCTTTGCTTGTAAAACACTAACAAACGAACCAGTCTGCTTTGAAATTTTAAGCATTTTGTTGCACTGGTATATAAATTTTTTTTCAAGCAATTTTTTAGATTATTTGATATTTCTGGCGATATCCAGATGAAGCTGAAATGTTCCTGCCATTTTTAACGAATGCTTAATTCACTTGATTCACTTAAGTCACCTCATTGATATTGCGTTATATGTAATAGGTCATTGATTTCCTAAAATGATTCACTATAAACAAGCTAATCTCAATGATGCACTTATTTTTAAGACTCATACTGGGAAATTCATGTCTTAATTTACTGGTACAACCACAGAAAGGTACAAATCATTTTAAACAATGACAGGCACATAAATTTAAGCATTAACACACTATATCCAACACATCTTAAATTAGCACACAGCATACATTGTCTTACAAAATCTGCTTCTACTCAGTCACATCACACATATTTAATAATTTTAAATTATTTAGTCTTTAATGCTTCAAATTTATTTTAAAATATGTATTACGAAAGCTGGTTCAAATTAAACAGCCAAGCCACAAGTTTCATAAATTTTGACTTTTTTTTTGTTTACAGTAGACAGGCATCAATGTTTAGTTTACCCACTAATAAGCCCAATAATCAATTTTAAAAAACATTTTATAAGGATCACAAAATGCAGCAGATTTACTTTTCTGAGGGAGACACAGAACAAAAACTGTTATTCCTTAAATAGTTAAACACTGAAACAAGCAGGAGGTCTCTGCAATCTGTTACAGATAAATATGTCATCTTCTACCAAGTGCTGTCATCTCTTATGAGTATGACATTTTAATATGCGACACATTTCATGACAGATACAGTTGTAATTCGTATTCACTCTTAGATTTATGACATCTCTGATTTATATTTGTTTGCAAAGATTGCAGCTGAATATCTACAACAAAATAGCGGCGCTCTTGTTAATTGTTGGCTCAAGTTTCCGTCTCACTCTTTTCGGAACGTGAGTAAAGAAAAGGACCTTTCCTGTGGTCTTCGACACAGTTTGACATTTTTTTTTTTTTTTGGTACCTGAAATGCGAAGGCTAATCTGGCATCACATTACAAATGAGCTGGCAGGAATTTAATATTCACCCTCTGTGTCGAAGGTCAGGGTAGCTGGGGGCTGTTGGGTAAGTGACTGACTGTGACCTCATAATGATATCACTGCCCAGGGATCGGATCTGCCCTTAGTTTACGAGCGGTCTGGGGCCGTAATGTGACTGTATTGTGATTTATGTTGTGTTTATTCCATTTTATACTTAAACTATTACCATGGCGGTTTCAGCTCTTGGCAATGAGAAAGAGATTGGAATAGTAAACTCCTTTCCTCTCAGTTTTACCCCCTCTGGCACATCAGTCTCCATAAATACACAAGTACCCTACTTTAGTACTTACTAAGATCATTAGAAATACAAACAATTACTTTCAAAAACAATTTCGCAAAAGGTAGTAATTCGAAGCATTTCTGCCTCCAAAAAAGTGATTTTTACTTCCGGCTTAATGGGATCAAACTTAGACACACATGTAGCATAAAATCTCACTGAGCGGCCTGCAGACGGGTCGCGGTTTACGGCTGGGCTGTGACCCTGAGGTAGGGGACACAGACCCCCGTACAGACGAGGCTGGATTAGGGACCCTTAACAGTGACTCTCTGAGGCTTGTCAGTGCCACTGTGCAGATTGCATGGGGCAGAAACACACATGGCCTATGTCAGCCTTGCCTGGCTGAGATAGCCTTTAATGAGGGGGGGGGGGGGATGACGGAGCGTAGGCCCCAGCCACTGTCATTTTTACTAGGTGTCTTCTCTGGAGATGGAGACAGAGTGAGGCCATTATTCACCATGATAGCCCTGGACAAAGCCCCCCCCCCGTTAGGAAATTGCCCTGGGTGCCGCATCTGAAGAGGTGGCTGCTGCCGGCCCGAATGCACATGGTGGCAGTGACGTGGTGACGTGGCCCAAGCCAGTAAGAGGGACAGGAAGACCACAGGGGAATGCGGACACTTCCCAGCCTCCAGGAATGCCAGAAACCTCCCAGTCTGTGCTGCCACTGACCAGGTTAGTCTGATATGTTGAATGGGGTTAGTTTGCCAATGGGGGGCCGGAGGGGGCGGGGCAGTAAATGACTTACAGCCTCCACTGACAGTGTGCAGACTCGGTGATCGTCACTGAAGCCATTTATGCCGCGCGCTGTAAAAAAGCACCATGAAAGCTGCCGAATAAATGCTTCTTAGTTAGCTTGCTGCTTCTCGCTGACCTTGCCGGCACGCGTCCCTTGCCGGTACTAAAATGTCTATCACTCAGCACTCCTGCTTACACAACTTGGCCTTTTACCCTCTGCGTCTTGCTTTTCTCTTTCTCAGCCTGGGGTGGAGTGGCAGCCATTTTGTTTTACTCACTCACCCTCTCTCTCTCTCTCTCTCTCTCTCCCCCCCCCCTTTTATTTTTTCCACATTCGTTTTTCATTGGGGGGTTTGAGGTGCACTGCAGTCTGACAATTACAATGCGCAGCACACAGATGGGTTATTACTGTTGGCCTTTCAGCGCGACTTCAGGCCTGCGGTTCCTCACTTGTAATCAAATCCAGTTCCCCGGGACCTTGGCGGGCGTGGGGGGGGGGGGGGGGGCGGGGGGCAGACCACAGAAGGTTGCCCTACCAAATCGAAATTGAAAGGGAAGAAAATCGGTTGATTGTGGGCCTGCCTTCCCTTCACACAGGGATCAGTGGTTTAATCAGTCTGTGTAATGACTGGTAATAGCTTTACAGCCACGTTGACCAACGACCGCTGGCCTTTCGACCAGTTTTTAAAAAGCAACTCCCTTCTATTCAATTCTATAAATGCACTTGTGAGTTTACATTAGATAGCAAACAAATGTGGAGCAGAATTAACAAACTATACAGCCACTCCGTCCTCCAAGTGTAGAAAGAACAATAATCATTTGGCACAAACGTTCTTTCAATGCTGCTTTGATGACCCACTAGAGGGCACTGCAGAACAAGTTACATAATTCCTCTTTATTTACATATTCAGGTGTGCACCCACCTTAGTACACACACCTAAACAATGTCACGAATGTGCAACTGAACATGCAATTGTAAGTGAATGTAACTAATTCACTCAAATGCTGGAAGCATTTCAAGAAAATTATGCCACCTTTACAGATTTTGAGAAAGTGGGTGTTTTTGGACTATAGTACACAGCTTTGTTACTCTGTCTTTGGGGTAGTAATATGTACCCAGATGAGTTCATCTCTCCAAGAAGTAAATTATGGTACAATCCATTGTTGCAGGTGATATTCTAAAAGCTTAGATGTTTTAGACAACCTGAATGAAGAAAATAAATTGGCATAAGAAACACCCTTGACTCAGTGAATATGCTTTTCCATGTGAAGAAAAAAAGTTTAACACTGCACTGATCAGCACCTCCAGCAAAAAGTTAATGAGGTGTTAAAACAAACAGCCCCTAAATCCTGTTATCCATTGAGGTCTGCAAACAGGGTGACACCCTATCTTTTGTGTCAGGTCTAGCAATGATTTGGATTATGGTAATCTGCCTTCCTCTCCGAGTGCCGGCATTGCAGTTGAGGAGCACGCAAGTTTAACTTTGTAAGGAGTTATCTTTTGCATCCCACTGTTCCGTGCAGAAAATCAACTTCCTACAAATTTGCTTCTTAGCAGGGAAGCCTGGCCATCACCACTATTGAAAACATTTGCCATGCAGGTGATTACGCTGTCTCTTCAAACAAATAGCATGCGTCAATATTTCGCATTTAGAAGAATATGGGAGAAATTGGCAGTAAACATGCCCTTTCCTTCTGAACAACACAATTCGCTAGGTTTCCATTCCTGCTTTAATTCTTAAACTTGATTTAGAAAGCGTGTCATTGAATTTAAGATAAAACAGAATTTGAGGGTATAATTTTATAGGAAATTTGAATTTTATTGGGAAATAAGACAGCTATTTTAGGAACAAGGATTTTAATTTTTTTTGCATCAAGAAAGTAGACAAACATGCAGGAACCATAGTTTAGCTCGTGTTGCTAATAGAACTAAGAGTCACCAGCATTAAGTCATCCTCAGCGTGGATCCACACCACTGCTGGCCTCTCTTCCTCCAGAGTTCATGCACACCAAGCAGAATCTTTGGCAGAAAAAACTCATTTCATTATTTTGCGCATGTTACTGCAATCAGTTCCGCGTTGACTGATCGATTAAATATTCCTTCATAACAGCGGAGTCTTTGTGGTGAAAAGAAAGATAGAGGAAAAGTACGAGGGGACCAAATCTCACCCTTTTCCTGAAACCTTACTCAAGCATTTCTGAGATGAAGTCCATAAGGGGGCAAGGCATGGGAAAACAAGGACTGTGGTACGGCATAATTTAATGAACAATCCTGTTAATTTCCTGTTGCAGTAACAGTGGACAGCCCTGCAAGTTGCACTCCCCGTTTTTCAGATTTGAATGATGAAAGTGGTTTAGGGCCACAATCAGACTCAGCTCATTTATCTTAAATGTAATGTGTTCATACATCCTTTACTCATGAGGTAAGCTGGGGGTAAAGTAAAGGTCTAGAGTTAAAATCTGAGCCGTGAATTCACGACCCATTTTTCTGTCGGGGGGTACTCTCTGGAATACACCCATGCACAAAGAGCAGGCTTTTTCCCCTGGTCCTCAACAACGCTCCAGGGCACTGCATTTGAGACTGTAATAACAGAGAGGTTCTGGGCACCAAGAGAGCTTACGTGTTCAACTTAGCAGAATATTCACCAACGGCAACCAAGTCAACAGCAAAACTAACAACTTAGATGTCACTGGCCAAACATCAGTCGCGACACCTACACCCGGAGAGTACTTATGGAGG
>JAODJU010000039.1:12316949-12327823 GCA_026776725.1 Gnathonemus echidnorhynchus
GGAGAGTACTTATGGAGGGGGGGGGGGGGGAATTGGGGTGGGGGGGGGCTGCCTCAATGCCTGGTTGAACACATGATTTTAAGCATCTACAGTGCAGCTGGAGGTCTGGAGGTCAGACAGAAATTCTGCCTACTGCCAGAGATTTCAAAAGATCAGTAAAACTAATTTAATTTCACAAACAACCAGGGCAAAATTTTATGGCAAACCACAGTTAACAAAGTTAGCAGAGTATACTCAATAAAAAAAATACCAGAGAAGTTGATAGCATTAATAGGTTGCAGCACCAAAGAAATGTGGATATGCAAGAATACACACGTGAATGCTTGCATTCTTCCATAAAATTTACAAAACTAAGTCCTATGAGAAGATTAACTAGGTTGAGTTGAATTTGTAGCTAGCTGGGTAAATAGGGTAAATTCACAATTAAAATGGGGAAAATAAACACTGAATTGATGTCGGAGTCTTAAATTATTTTTCAATTTTAAATTAAAAAAAAATGACGCCATTGCAGTGATTCTTCATTGCATTAAGATTACTGTATAACTGGAGCAATAACAGATGTGTCTTTTCCCCAGCTATGGCACCGTGACCAGTTAGAACTCACCCTGATCCCAGTAAGCTTGACCCTGTGTAACAGTTGTGGAGTGGCAAATACCGGCCAGTATCTGTGATAGCTAAATCAACCCATCTACAACATAAAAAAATATATAAAATAAAATATGACATCTCAACTTATAAACTAATCAAAGTCCACTTGGAATTCATATTATGAATTGATATTATTCATATTTAGAATTTGATTAAATCTAATCATCTAAAAAGAAATTAAAGAACTCCCAATGATCTCATTCCAACCATCTATAAATCATGTCTTATCCGACAATCCTAAACTAAAGCAAAATCCTACTTGTTAATTACTTATTTGCAAACTTTTAAATGTTACCATAACAAAACACCCACAAAATCAGTTCAATACTGAAACAATTTACAATAAACGATTCTCTTGTTAAAGTTAGAAGAAAATTCACTTCGAAAAATTACACTTGCTGCCCCTTAGGTTAGAGACAAAGATCCGATAATGTGGATCCGGCCAAATCTGCAATCTTTGTCAAATCTGCACAGCCCTGGTTAGATCAGATTTTATGCAGAGCAACCTATAAATTATACACATTTATACGCCTGGCTGTTTTTTTTTACCTAAGTGGTTAAGGTCAAAGGCCTGGCTGGCTCAGGGTACAGCTGCGGTACCTCTCATGAGACCTGAAACAACTTTTTGTTTACTTTCGGAATCATAATCTACAGACCAATGCGTATGTAAATTAACAAACAAGCAAACAAACACATGAGTCTAGCATGTCTACAAAGAGATAAAAAACAATATCTGCCTAAATCTCCAAATAGTGGCACGGCTGTGCATTCCTAGATGTAGAGCTGAAAACAGCCTGATTAGGACAGGCAAGTGTTGGAGATTAGGAAATGAACTGCAGCAATCGCCAAGGAATTAAGTCAATGGAGCAGAAAAGAACAAGGAATGTATTTCCCAGTTTAATTTTACGGTGAGTCAGAAATTGGGAATGAGCAATCTATTTACCATTAGCTGTATTACTGCTTCCATTCATCGACAGTTAATTACCCATGGATTTCGGTCACGATGTCCTGGCATATTTGTCCGCATCTTAACTTGCAGACCGCGGCACGGTCGTCTCCGCCTAACCAGACACCTGTGCGGTGCCTCCAGTTCCCGAAGGAGACCTTACATGCCCCGGCGTTGTTACACTGCAGATGTATAATTGCTTCCTCGCAGGGCGACGCAAAACTGCCAAGAAAAGGAGCTCATTTGCGTAGGTTATTTGATTAATCGCAATATGCACGCCGCCATCCCCGCTTCGTCTCGCAGCGGCTCCGGGAAGCCAGCGATCGGGGGCAGGGGGACGGAGGGCAGGCCATCGGCGGGGGCTGACGGCTTCGTCACGGCGGGTCGTCAATAGATTTTTATGGCAGCTTCAAAATATCGCAGTATTATTGTTAGCGTTATTAGCACGATTCAGTTTTTACAGTAGTATTTCACTAGAAAAACAGTAAATACAAAATGATGAACGTTTATGTAACTGCATTACAAATAAAAGAGTTAAAACAACAGAAGTAAAAATAATGTGAAAGACTTGAGTAATCATCATGTGATACAATATATTATAGCAGCAACATTTTTGGTAATTTACTATTCCAACGATTATTACAAGGTTGTCGATAGGCTATAAGAAATGTAATTTATGCACATTACTATAAAGTGAATACAAAGCTTTTCTAAGTAAAGGTCACAAACGTATACTCAAGTTCTGCTGAAATTTGTTTTATTATAGTAAAATTTTATTGTATTTTTATTATAGTAAAAAAAAGCAAGTACAACCGCGTGTCACTGCAAGGTCTGAGTCAACCCTGGACGAGTCGCGCATGCGCCAGCGTTGAAAGCTAAATACAAAAACAATTTAAAACTAATTTTAAAAATAACTGAAACTGAAAACGAACTAAAAGCAAGCCAAACGCAAAAACGGTTCCAATGAGGGGCTTTGCCAGTGTCAATACAGATAATTAAAGGAAATTATCCATTTTATGAAAATTTATGCAAATACATGAGATGGGCCTTCACTTTCTGTAACTGGTAAGGGTGCAGGTTTGGCAGATGGTTTTAAGTTATTTATTACTTTAATTAATAGCTTTATACTTTAATAGCTTAACATGGTTGACTCAGACCGGCAGCGCATGCGCGACTTAAATCCCGTAGTGACAGTGCAGACGGCTGGTGGAGCCGTAGGGAAACCAAATCCGGGACTCGTTACAAAAAGACAAAAAGCAAAATAAACAGATTACAGAACCGCAAACACTGTCACACACAGACCGCACAGGAACAAAAATACCGCGCTGAGCGCGAAACTGGCTTAACAATATTGAGTATGGAGGCTGGGTTTTACGGATTTAATTAAGACCCAGGTGACACGGGAGCAACAGCGTAATCTTTTAACTAAAGATACTTTTTTGATGCAATTAAGCATACATTTGCTACATACATACATAATTATAAATAATGCTTTTTACTTTTTTTTATTATTTTCTAATAGAAAAATTAAATTTAACGGGGTAATGTGAAATAATGCATCACTGCCAGCTCTTAAAGGTGTTCAGACCTGCTAAACCAGTCGGTATAGCTTTACTTTTGCTATTTACGATGAACCAAGCAAGCGCCCGCGCGTCTGACGGACGACTTTCCGGTGGCCCCCGGCCCGGTAGCGTGTGCACGAAGCGCGGATCTCTCGCAGTTATGACAGACAGGGCTGGAAGTGACGAGTAACACGAAGCAGATAGGCACAGCATGGCTCTGAATGTGACTGGGAGACTATAATGACGGTAAATACGAAAAAAAAAAAAACGTTCCTCAAAAAACATAGCTTATTTGTGCTATGGTCAATATTTGAACAACGAATATGAATAATGTCAAATATTAGACACTGCATTTTAAATAATAATAGCCCTTTGCATAAGCGGGTGAAAAAAATGTTTGTTTTTGCTGGCATAATGGCAGTGTTGTTCATCCCGCAGTTTTTAAAGGAAAAGAGTGGCCTGCAGCTTGTCTTTGGAAGGCCTTTGTGGCTCATTTGGCCCAGAGGTGCCTTGTGGTTGGTCTCCTGCAGTGGACACAGTCGGACTGTAGGGGGAGCACCCTCTTCTGACCTTAGTGTAACCACGCCGCATGAAGCGAAAACACAACTGTGTACTCAGCTGAGACGGGCATGCCACGGGATGCATAATCTTGCAATAAGAGATCATACACAGAAAGCGCAGAAGGGGAACAGCTATGTGTTAATGCTGTGGGGTCTTTCTAAATCTGTAGAGATTCAGCTCATTCTCAAACCAAAAATAACGCATCCCAAGAGCAGCGCCGCCGACAAAATGACGGGCCGTCCCCTTTGGAAACGGTCTCGAGAATAAAGCCCATTTCAAAGCCCATTACGTCACTGCTCACTTAGCTTTCTATTATACAATCCAGGCAGATGTGTGTGATTAGAAAAAAAATGCAATAAAATAATCGTATGTTTCAAATATTAGGTTGGAGCAATTGCGGTGTCTGCTTAAATTAGAAATTGATAACTTCACGTTTTGTCGGAGGGGTATCATGTTTACGCCACAAATTACAAGGAACCACAAAATCTACGACGGCAACAACAGCCCTGTGACTCATGATTGTGTGTGGTTTGGGGTGGGGGCCGGGATTGGGGGGGGGGGGCAGGCGTATTAGTTGATTTCAGCCAAAGCCAATTTGAACTCTTTAAAAAACGCTGGATATTAGGTGCAATATTAAATTAATAGCCTTTCATTTTTCACCCTGCCGTCAGCATTTCTGACACCTAAGGAATGCCATGGCCACACAGAGCTGCAGTGGGGGAAAATGGCCCTACTTTTCTGCATTTTCCTGACATGGCACTTTGCAGAGCGCGCTCGCGCCGCCAATGATATCAATACGCCTAAGATCAGCCGCAGCCGGCCCGCCTGCCCGCCCCGTGCTCCGTGTGGATGCTAATGATTGGTAATACAACACAGCTGTGGGCATGAAATCAGGGTTTAACGTAATTAGCCGCTTTGAAGGGAAGGTTTAATACCCAAATCTTTTGTAAAAACGCCGGGGATCTTGAGCTACTTGATGATAATCTGATATGCGGGTCTCATTTTCCTCCCTTTTCCAAAACCTGCGCTCTGCCTCATCCCAGGAACCTGGGACAGATCCGAATGTGCCCCTCTGTTCCAGATATGAGTACGCATTCTTTGCATAATTTAAAAGAAAAATAAGGATGGATATAAAATTACACTGTCATTACGGGGCTCCTGCTTCTTGCCCTGCGGAAAGATCCTAATTGTATGACCGCAGGCGGTGGGTCCTGGAGTGACCGGTGATGCTAGCTGAGCTGTGTGGTCCTGCTTGGGCTGATGTGCAGGTTAAATACACTTAGTTATACATATCCATCCATCCTGAGGACCTGCACATGCGTTTATTTAAATACCAAAATGCAAAGAGTGTCTTTTTATTTCTGTATATTAAAATATACATCAGTGGGCAAAATTGTGGAAGCACCTAGTATTTTTGGCGTTTCATGCTTTAAGATATGTGAATATCGCCAGTAATGTTTATAAACAAACAAACAATGTTACAAATATCACATATTAGACAATTTAAATAAGTAACTGGAGCAACAGTTGAATGAAGTTCTTATGTGTTTCTGCAATTTTGGCCGCTAGTCTACTTCACAAAACAGAGGGTCCCAAAACTTTGGGACCCACAAAAATGGGTCCCAAACTTCATAGTTTATTATGTAAAAAAGAAAACTTTGTATTGTATAAGATTTTATTATACACAAAGAGTGTCAGGTATGTATTAAAAGTGACGATGATGATGATTATTATTTTATTATTATTATTGTTGTTATTATTATTGAGAAGATGCTTTCTGTGTGTGTACAGTCCCGTCTTCTGTATATATTTTCCAATTAGCTTGATTTCATGATGAACAAAAGAAAGCAAATTTCACAAAAAAAAAATACTTTTCATTACTTGTCAAACTAGTTTCCGACCTGAGTGAGGACAGCCGAAACACACAAACATAAAAAAAGCCAGCCTAATATGTGTTTACACATAAACTCAAATCATTTATTCGACAGGCACTTTTTTCTCCACCTCAGTGTGATCGGGCTAATTAGTCTTCAAACCACCAGCTTCATTTGTCCCCTTTAATCCGGAATAAAACAATAAAGTTCCTTAAGCCTGTGAACTGTTTAAGACAGTAATCCCCCTTTTCATATAAATGCTTCTGGAGTGGTAGCGCCATGGTTCTGTGGCACCGTGGAGCCTGCGGTCACTACGGCAAACGGGCCAGCACACTCACGTGTAATTTGTGCGCTTTTAAGACAGCTGTGATTGGGGGATTTCTGATGAAGTAGATTCAGCTGGAAATTCTTCCACATAACGCTCAGCACTCTGACCTATTCCACAGCGCTGGCACCAAGTCCAACGTAAGCCGCCCCTTTTTCTCAATAATAGTATTATTATTATTATTTTTTATTTTAGACTTGGATGGCCTTATCTATGCCTTGTAATCCATTATGGCCCTTTCCATACATTCTGAAGCTGTGATGTATTTATGGTGAACTCAATCCAGTTCTAATCCAACCCTTTATAATAACTGTCAAGTGCGAGGCTAAACAACAGCCTTAAGTATGCTTCATAGACAGTTAAACACCCACAGGCCGTTACGCCGCGGATTATAACGAGGTGCCGCTGGACCGGGATTACGAATCAGGTTACGATTTAAAGCGGCCTGCCCCGTCAGAGGGGCTGTAATGAACACAGGGGGATCCTTTTCACCCCCCGGGCGAAATAGCCTCTTATCTGCATACCGTAGTCGACGGCGACATGTCGTTTAGCTGCATTTTTCCGTGATCCCTCTCCTGTAATTTCAGATGTCAAACAGGATTTAGCGGCGTCCATTTATAGACGGCTGGCAAACACGGGTTTTTTGTCTCTGTTTATTTTTGCAGTTTTTTTTTTTTTTTTCCCCCCTTTTCTGCAGTCGGGCGGAATGGCCGCATGGGCGTACAACGGCACACTGTGCCACGAGGGCATCCTGGCGACGTGTTGAGCTCTGCTTCGCAGCCTCTGCCCTTTGACGTCAGTGCGCCGGTGGTCTGCTCCCCGGGTGGCATAACGCTCTCAGATCCATGATGCAGGGGGTGGGATTCTCGGACCTCCCGCCCCCAGGTGAAATTGGCGCAGAAGGGAGAGGCGTCTGACCAAAGCGTGGCAGAGGCAGGCCCGGGTAACGGCGGCTGATGCCCTTCCTCTCATCCGCGCAGGAAAGCTGGGCAGATCCGACTCTCTTTCTTTTCCTTTCCTTCCTTTATCCTCCACTTTCATTCGCACGGCGATCCACAAAAGGCCCAAGAGCGCTCTTGCTCTGCAATTACTGCGTCTGAGTGCCAGTTCAAACATCAGCAGCAAGCTAAAACCAAACTATTTACATCTTGAAAGATTCAGAAAGGTGGGGGGAGGGATGGCGGTGCTGTGGGTTGGGGGGGGGGGGCGGGGGGTGTGGACGTATTTCCCAGACGCGTTACAGTGTGAACTGCGGCTTGTCATGGACAGAAAGCACCCCCATTTTTTTTTTCCCGCTCTGGAGCACGAGAGTAACCTGGCAGGACGTCAGAGCCGCCTTCCTGGGTTCTATCATTTATAAGCCCTATAAATCTCATGTGGACTTTTGAACCCAATTAGGGCCTCTGACCCAAGACCAGCGTTTGGTTTCTTGATTTGAGCAAAATGAGGATTGTATTTACTGATCCTATCACAGGCATTATTGATGCCATATTGTCAGATCAAATTTATATTTCAGTCCATGAAGGAGGGAACTGACATCAGATACCAACCCATCAATAAACAATAACAGAAAAGCATATTAATGTATTTATGCATAATTCTTTGATTTATACTTGTAGTACAATAAAAAAGTGATTGTAAGCATTTGACGATGGGTGATACGTTAAAAAAACTTTCGTTTGTCTTCTTTCCTTTAAGCAATCGTTCTTCATTTTGCAATTGCACGGTTGGGCTCATTTGTTTGTAGAAGCGGGGGCCGCGGATGCAGGTCTGTGCTCCTGAGCAGGAATCAATCCCCCCCCCCCCCCCCGACTGTTTTACTTTGACAATACAGGGACGGTCCTTGGAGCATGTCTTTGTTTAAAGCCCGTGCCATCTGTAAAACCAAGTCAGCTGAACGCACATGGCTTGTGTCATGCATAATTAGCTCTGACAGGGGTATTTAGTGGTTGTAATTCAAATCTAATTCAGAACATCTTATCCCTTAGACTGTCAGAGGCTTGAAACGCGTCGCATTGGTGAGGAGGCGAGTTACGGTCCCATTCACAGTCCTGTGTGGGCAAGCAGGCTGACGTGTCAACAAGCACGGTTATAAAAACAGGCCTTTGCAAGTGAGAGGAGCTAATTTTGCAGCACACAGTAAATGGTCTGACAGAAGAATGGCAGGGGCAGGGCTGAGATCAGGGCATGGTGGTGGGGGGGGTTGTAATCGCAGCGCTGTTTTAAGTCACATGATATAACATAAATGCATAAATAATAAGAAAATAAAGATAATAAAATACTTGGAATAAAGGAAGGAAATCTGCTTCAGATTTGCTGCTGCTGGTTCGCTTTTCCTGCAGGAACGGTCATGTTGTGGCTTTTAATGTCCGTAAATCAGACAGGTAATTGCAAATAGCATGCAGCGGCCTTGGGCTGTAGATCCTATCCGGTAAGGGCCTGTATTCCCAGTCGATAAGGGCCTGTATTCCCAGCCGGTAAGGGCCTGTATTCCCAGCCTCCGACACTAAATCGCCAGTTTTGTTCCCCTGCAGCCCTTAAACATTTGTTGCCATCCTATCATCCCTTTCAGCAGTTTTCTTAATTTTTATTGTCAAACGGTTCCGGGATCAAGTCCCAGGAGGAACCGTCCTGTTCAACTACATAAACGTAAGGAGTCAGTTGGCAGACAGATCCAGGCTCGTAAATGGGATACAGTTTAAACTGTATGCAGCAATTTAAGGGACTTTTATATGTACAACTATGTTTATTGTATAAGTGCACTATTATGACTGTATTCTGTAAACTCACATCTTTACTAAACAGAAGCTTGGATTAATTCATATGTCAGTGAATCTCATTGTAAATGAAAGCTTAACGTTCTGTGATTTCTAGCGTTAACGCTACTCGCTCTGAACAGGTAAATTCATGTTCCATATCTCTGCATCTCTGTTGCCATCCAAAGGGTCACTCTGTGACAGCAGAGGAAATGCGTGGTTGGCAGGGTGGGCCAGACGGGGGCCTCTGGGGTCCTTCTGGGGTCTATGGTTGTCTAGGCACCTCGTAGGTGCTGCCCACCCGGTGCCTGCAGGCAGACAGAGCCTCACCCAACACTTCAGGTTACCTCAGGCCAAGGCCAATATGGCGGTGTGTTTACATCAACAACTGAGGGACAAAGGGACTCACCACCCTCCCAAAAAAGGACAAAATTATAACAACAAAATACTAATTAAAAAAACAGATGCAAATGATTCAGCAAGCAGAAAGAAATATTACAACTCAAGCTGACCTCACTTTGTACTGCACAGTTATTTAAATAATTATATTGCAGGGAATATGTCAAATTTGAATCTATTGCAGACAAAAGATTCAATGTGGCTTATGTGCAGTATATAACATTATTTGTTCAATTGTGATAATATTTAAATTTATTTTTACAGCAAAATGTCATTCATTATAATTTGCATTTGCTGCAAATGTGTTGATATTCTCTGAACTATGTATTTTAAGCACAAGTGCACAGAAGACCTGTGTTTTGTACATCCAGCATGCCAGCTATCTATCTATCTTTCAATTTTTCCATCTGTGAATATCATGTAATCTGCGTTAAATTTATTCTGCAAACCGGGCAGAGAAATCGTCGGGCCCAGGGAAAATGGGCAGTGGCAGGGGGCGGTGGCGAGGCATTCGGGAAGGGGGGCGCGGGGGGGGCAATCAAACTGACTGACTGCATCCATTCTAGTCACCGTAATTTCACTTCTCACATAATGCAACACCTCAGTCGACCGGCGGATGATTAATGATGGTGACTTGAAGGGCTTCTCTAAACTCTCGAGCCCTCTGAAAACAAATTAAACCTTTCATCATCGCAACGCGCCTATTACACGACATAGTAATAGCGCTTGTTCTAACAAATTTAGCCGAGAAATAATTTTGAAAAATTAAACTTATTAACCACTGGGGAAAAAAAAGTTTGGCAGGAGTGTGTGTGTTTTCAAGGAAAGAGCATGTTTCTCTCGGCGCAGACTTACTTAAAGGTGTTTAAAGCTTATTCTGTGAATTGGCTTAATTGGTCATAGCTGTTCTTTCGCAGCTTTTAAATTTGCGCTGAGAGTTATCCATTTCTACTATTTCCAGAGAATTATCGAAAGTAATACCAAATGTTCACTTGGGTCTCAAGTCATTCATCGCGTTTCTGTTCTTTATGTAAGCTTCTGTCATTTCCGCGTTACCTTAGCCTAATGTTAACGTGAAGAAACCCCAAGGTTAATCAGTCCTTTTTAAAACATTTATATGGAATTTCATCTTATATTAAGTAAACCCCGAGGTTAATCAAGTTATTTTCGCGAGGCAATTCCCAATTTCAGGTTGCATTAGGCGGATTCTAAGGCTAAGTCTGCAGCTGCGGGAAATGCTTGTGAAATAACTGTAATATACTTATAGTGGAATGCAGGGGATCCAGCGTCAGATGTTCCGGAAAGGTTCCGGGGCGCTGGGCTGACGGGGAGTCACTGAACACCCGGCACATGCGAATTCAGACACGGCTGGTTGACGCTGGGATCAGGTACGGTGAAGTGTCACCCGCATGTCATCCTCGGAGAAGCCCCGACCGACTTGGTCACTCTTTGTTATTAAGCAGGTCCAGTCGCAGCACAAAGGGATACTGTGCTTTTTATATGAGTAATGCATTAACCTGCTAGGAGAGGTTCATGTTAAAAGTATGGACTCGGACAGCTTAAGATTTATGGCAACGGCTGCAAAAATTATGCTTTTCCCCAAAAGCGCTTTAATTATGTAATTACGCCCAGCTGGTTTTAATTTACGGAGGGCTGTTAATTAGGGCAGGGTCCGCAGTTCAAGTGCTCTGACTCCTGCAATAAGTCGACTGCCGGCCCCAGGTCCTGGGAGGAGGACTGAGTAGAGGAACAGCAGAGAGTTTATATGAATGATGGGAGGAGGAGTAAGTAGAGAAAGCAGAG
>JAODJU010000039.1:12334969-12351668 GCA_026776725.1 Gnathonemus echidnorhynchus
GCTGAAAGGATAGGCTGGGGGGCAGCAGCGGGGACATGTGGGGTGGGGCTGTCCCGGCCACACAACTGCGGCGGGGGGGGGGCGCTCCATCTCCATCTCCTTCTCACCCTCACCTCCACATCTGGCATAATAGGCTACAGCAGGTCACGCTGCTCGCCGATTGTTTGTTATTGTTTCGATTGACGGAGTGCAGAGTCAAGGGCTCGTGGGTGGGGGGGGGGCGGGGTGGAGGCACGGAAAACAATCACAGTCGATTTGAAAATTCTGCCAGTGCCTCAGCAGCCATCACTCTGGAATGGTCCTGGCTACCTCGGCCCGACATCCACGCTATCGAGTGCCGGATTTGGGTTTATCCTCCGCTGATCCCCCCCCCCCCACCACCCCTGTCTTAGACACATGGCCATCCTGTCCGTCCAGTGTTAGTGTGAACACAGCTGGCCCCCAGTTACATTCGGCCCTCTGCGATGTGGGAGAGAGCCCATCGCATCCTGTGGAGTCTCGGACTTGTGCTGGAGAGACAGACACTGCGGGACCAGCGCCCCCCAGTGTAGAGAGCCGGCCAAGCCAAGGTAATCTCCCAGCGCCCCCCAGTGTAGAGAGCCGGCCAAGCCAAGGTAATCTCAGCACCGTGATGTTTAATGTACAGGTGTGCCAGTGCAGGGCAGATCAGCCCCTGGATATCACGTCCTGCATCTCCTCTTGAATTCTGCGAACGGGAATTAAAATTAAATAATAGGAAAACGAAAATTCCGTATAGGTAATTGGGGACATCTGAGCCTACGTATTATGTTATGTCATTTATTCAGGTCAAGTGAGTAGCTAAACATAATCAAGTAAACTAGGCTGTTTTCTTAAGGAATAAGACCCAGACGCCGGTAATGATATCATTTAAAAAAACGGCATCATCATTCGCCGTTCAGCATCGGGCCAGCGCAGGAACGCACTCACCGCTGGCGAAATTCAAGATGTTATCCGTGAGGGGCCACCCCCACACTCCCCCCCCCAGCCCCCCAAACAGATCTAGGCGGCTGAAGTTCAGCGCTGATTTAATAGAAATCAAACTGGACGAACTTCCCCCTGTCCTAGTACCGGAGGGGAAATAGAAAGGGAGGAAGTTCAAACCCGCTCCGCGGTGGTGCCAAGTGCCGTCAGGGGCGCCCCCCAGCGTGCTTGGTGACAGCCGGTCGCATTAATTCCTGCCCTGCCTGCTCCCTGCAGGGTGGCCAGAGTACGGCACAGCACAGGGTCAACCTTAGCTGCTGCAGGTGCAAAGATAACAGAGGTTTCGATTCACAAAAATACACCCCCCTCCCGCTCTATGGTGTGCAGTGTATTACAGTGTTTTCTTGCTTGAAGCCCTTGGCATTTGTATTGCATTACAAAACAAAGGGTCCGTACCTAGAAAGAACATTCCGGGCTCAGCCCTCGGTTCCAACTATCTGCCCGTCTCATGCGATCGGCATATGGGGAGCTTTTAGTTTCGCCCTGGATCTGATTTGTTGATAATGAAGTTGATTTTTACCCGTTGGCTCCCTGACTGCATTTCGGTGCAGTGAGTCCGGGGGCCAGCGGATGGCCGCGGCTTCCTGCTCTGTGTGTCAGTCACCGGTCTCCGAAACGGAGACGCCGAGAGGGGTGCAGATCTGCACGGATCGGCGATTTTCCCAAAGCCAACCTGCATGGACAGCCTTGCAGGTGCGGGTGCTGATGCCGCGTTGATGGAACGACGTGGAAATCCATTAAAAAAAAAAATAAAAAATCAACAAACACAACAAAATAAACCCTCTACCTTCTGGCAGATCGCAAAATTCCTACATGCATCATGTCATTTTTCATTCTCACTTGGAATTAAAATGCTATGAAACTGTTGCAACTGGCTGAAGATATGCACTTAATCACATTTCAAAACATTTAACGAAGACGTCCTTAATGATTTTGGCTAATTTCACTGACTTCAGCCCAAATCTGGAGTTTATTACATCCAATCACACAAAGGCTACGCCCTGTGCTCACTGGCTACACGGGAAACCCACAGATGCTCTGGGGAGACACACACGTGACTGAAACTGTAACATCCACACTGACCATATAAATGTATCATTTTCTTCAGAGCAGAACATTAAGTCCCTGAGTTACACTTTTATGAGTTTCCATTGTTCTGTGGTTATGCGTATTTTAATGCAGACAATTCACATCGAGAATAGTTCTGCAGTCTAAGTATTTAAACACCAAAAGGTCCTCCAAATGACTCTGTTATTATAACTTCAGAAATTCTAATTTCCTTTAAACTGTTTTTTATCATTCTGCTTAGATTGAATTATGTTTGGTTTTATTCCAGACCCTCTTAAATTAGCTAGGGTATGCCATTAACAAAATAATAATGAAGTTATTGTAAAAGACATACAGGACATGATGGTGAATATAGTAATAATTTCATTTAATTTTGCAAGATAGAATCAAATATTTTGCAATGTCAAACCCTATACAACAATGAAAGCCGTACAGTGTAACAGCATGTGGTTTGGATTTTCTGTGAAGTTCAGGTGTTGTTTTCTTGTACATTTTCATCTCATTGACGATTATAATGTCAACTATTAAGAATAATTGAGTGCATTTCATTCATTACATTCACTGCTCTCAGTTCATTTTATTCACAAGCATATGCATACGTCTGTGTGTGTGTGTGTGTGTGTAAGAATGGCAGTAATCATTTGAACATAATCTGATTAAATAAATTCAATCACGGATTTTTTTTTTCCCAGAGGTTTGTGATAACACACAAATACATTCATAAGGGAAAAGCAAACTTTAAGCCCAGTGTTTGCTCTGTGCCTCGGGGGAAAAGGTGCAGGGCATGGGGGCTGTTAATAGGAACTTCCAGGATTATCAAATTATACGGGCACTTCCTGGGAACGTACAGTATTAGACATGGTGCTGGCCGCATCTTCGCCGCGCTCCAGTTGCTCCTAATGAGGATAATTATTACATGGCTCGACTGTAACACTGTATTGATTGTGACGCTGCCTGGGGCATCTCTCGCGGGCAAGCCGATACCCACCCCCCCACCAACGGTGCTGCCCCCCACCAACGGGCGCTCACCCTCCACACATAAAACATACAGCTCCAGGATTAAGGCTCGACTTAAGAATGAGGAAGAATGTTAAACGTTTGAGGGGAAAAATGCAGGCAAATCCTCTCTGTCAACGGTGGATATTAGAGATTATTCTTCAGGCACATACAATTATTTGTAAATCACAATGGCGCCTCTGTTTAATTTTGCTTTTTTAATTTCCATGCAGGAAAGAGGAACTGTGCACGTGAATAAGCAATAATCTGATATTAATGTCTTGTCATTTCTTTGACATATATGTACATTTTTTTTTGGGGGGGGGGGGGCGGGTTTGTGGTATCTGTGTTTCTGGATTCTAATGCTGTCAGGGTACCATGTTATGTAAATCTGAACCTTTGGAAATTGATTTCACATCATGGTCATCTGTTTTTTTTTCATTCTATACCTGACCATCCAAATATTTCATTACTTTAACAGGCGGGAAGCAGGGCGATGAACTCTCATGCATCAACTTCAGACGCCTACAGGTTTCTGCTGAGAGTCCAGCCATTGCTCCAGCTCTCCTTCCCATTAACACCCCCACAGCCGCTGGGTGTCCCAGCAGATACTTACCAGCCTCTCCCTTCAGCACCTACCTTCATCCCCTGCTTCTGGTCAGATGTGGTCTCTGCGCTTGCCGATCTGTCCCCAGATGGGGTCCTAACATAGCAGAACATGGTCACCTATTGCAGTCGAGGTAAAAAGCAGCAATAGCTCAGTCAGAAGGCAGAATATCAGCAAATATAATCTGCAGCCAGATGACTGAGAGGTGCCCCCCCCCGCCCCCCTCCATAGCCCGGTCCTCTATAGCAGGAAACTGTCCTGCTCAAATAAGTAGAATATCTAAAAATTACAAACCCACAGAATTAATTAAAATACTCAAATTATATCAATTTAATATAATATATATGTGCTTTTATTTATGTAATACAAACTGCGTTTGTATTAATCTAGACTTCACAGATAGACCCAACTGCAACTGTATTTTTTTGTATTTTTTTTTTTATTTTATTGTTTTCAAGAAATAAAAAAATTGAAGAATTGTTCACTAGTTGTTTATAGAGACACCTCTGATATTATTATATATAATGAGATAAATGCCGTTGTCTTAAAAGTAAAGTGTGTTCTCACTAATGACGGTCAAAGCTTCTGTGCCACATCTATGTTTTAGTCACTAATTACAAAGAGCATGAAATCTTCCGGTTTGGACCTGATTACCGTTTATATGATTGTGAAGCATGGACGACAAATTGATGCTACTTATCATGTGAGAGGGTAGAACACGCTGTTTTAAAAGGACTTATTCTGGATGTTGTTTTAAGAATTTAGAAAAATGACAAAAAAAAAAACACAGTCTAAAACACTGATTGTAATGACAAAATACTCACTGGAATGAAAATAGCCTCACAAAGCATTGTTATTCCTTACATACATGCATAAGTATGTCAGTGGTTACCTTGCTAACCATAATTACATCTATGGCACTCAGCTGGTACATGTGCGGAACAAATTGCAAGGATTTTAGCCTTTAATCTGTACACAGTCCCATTTTCCATTGTTTTAAAAGTCTGTTGCTGCTACTGCTGCTACTTGTCACTAATGTTTTTCTCCTCGTAATCTACTTCCTGTTTTTTTCCCCGTGTTTCAATGCCAGTCATTTATGTCAATCATGGCCACTAGCTTTTCTTATGCAATTTGGATGTGGTCAGACTAATTGAAACCAAACGCCTCATTTTGTCAGATGTCACTTTTATCTTTATAATGCGGAGCCAAACACCAAAGTGAAGCGGGAGGCATCCTGAAACAGCGGAGACGAAGATGATTAGCAGACGGCCCAGAAGAAACAAAGCGCTTCTTTAATACTTTGCCCCACTGACATGTCAGTTGAAGTGGACCGCTTTAAAAATTAAACAAACATAAAATAAAGCATTCGTTTCCATAAGAAAAACAGACACAATAAACAAGTAACAAGGGACCTCCCTTTGTTCCCATTGGCTGATCAGCAGCTGGGTGTGGCCTTTGGCACCTGTGAGGGATTAATATGAAGTGCACCAGTAGCGAAGGGAGCTAATCTCTCATATTGAGTTACGGGAGGGCTTGCCCAAGACAGTCCAGGTGTTCTGGGTAATACTTCCCAGGGTACAACAATATGTTTCTGTTTTACAGGGACCCCCTCTCCTTAAAGCCCCAATGGGCTACATGCTCAGAGCCATTCAGAGGTTGTTTAATAGCCTCCTATCTGATTGCTCTGTCCCTGGGCCTCCACATTTCTCTGTCTGAACTGTTTACCTAAAAGCAGATCTCAATCTAAATGTTCCTCTTAACCTCCTAACCTTTCAGTAAATTCATTAATGTGCGCTTCTTAATTCAATTGATTGTTTGTATTCCACTCAGCACCCCACCCCACCCCCCCCCCCCACTCCAGAAATGCTGTGTTTATTTTGTAAAAGCTGCGTGGTGGTTTTCATATGCCCCCTACCTGCCTGTTAGATCCAGCTCTGGTCAGAGATGCAGAAAACAAGGCACCCGGACCCCAATTTATTTATGTAATCTAGGCAAGACCTGTTTATTCCTGGCAAACACATTTTTCAGGGGGAGAAACTCCTTCCATCACAAAAGCTATTCCCACTGTAAACTTTTGTCCTTCTTCTGCCGAACATGCTCACTGTCCTGAACTTGACAGTGGGTCTCCTGTGGTTTCTGTTTACCTTTAGATGACCTTTTGATCTGGACTCACTGACGCCCTCCCATGGCGAGCAGTTCAGAGGTGCGTCATGCTGTTGCTGTCCATGGTATTGATGACCTCAGCTGAGCTGTACGCTTCAAAACAATCCAATGACCTCACTATATTACCGGCAAACAACGCTTGTGTATTTACCCGGTTTCGAATACAAATTCAGATCACAAAATTCTGTTTATATTGTGTTTGAGTGACTAAACGGAAGTATTAACACAAAGTATCAAGCTAGTTTGTTTGTTTAAGAAACACTGACACTCGTTTCAATTGGTTAAATACAGAAGTTGACAATAAATATAGCATGTCATTTAAATCTTATGATATGACATGCATTTAAAGACTTTAATAACATGCTTTTACCAAAGAGAAGCATTATATTGTGTTATACTTCTGATACTTGATGCATTTCTTTCAGGGCTTTTCATGTCTGCCCAGAATGTTTTGAAAGAGTAATTCTAGGTTCCATTATTTATCTGCCAGAGCTTCTCTCAGCTCTTTGAATGTCTTGCAGCAACTATTAAGTCACACCTTTTTGTAGCCCTTGAAGAGTGTTTGTGTGGGAAATTGTCGGGGGGGTAGGGTGCTTAATTTTTAAGCGTGTGCATGTGCGCGCGATGCGTTGGGCATCTCTGTGGCTCACGTCTGTCCGTCTCCCTGAAAGAGCAGCTCGTCACTTTGAAACGCTAATTACGTTCTGGATGAATGACTACCTCTCTGCTTGGATGGTTGGGGGCGGGGGGGGGGCGACAAGACTGGACGACGGAGAAGGAAAAAAATGACAGGAGCAAGTGTGCCCCCCGTGACCTACTAAAGTGACACATTCAATACGGCCATTGTGGAGTTTGTCTTTTACTCAACTAATAGGTTTAAGCAAGTGTAAACCTTTTTCTCAAATGCTTACATGTTTGCTGTTAACTTCTGCTGAAGTCAGATGTTACACAAATAACAGAAAGGTGACACTTCCGTAGAAACATTCCCAAACTTGTGCACCTTAGCCAGAGTAGTCCAAACTTTATCCCTAAATATAAGAAGTGCTTTTATGTACTCAGACCACATCTAAATACATTATATATGCACAGGATTTTTGAATAACCCAAAAGTTTGAAAGCACTATCGCATTTCCAGTGGTAGGAATACCTTGACTCTTTCCCCCATTTCCTACAGAGCCTTTCACTTTTTTTCAAAAGAAAATATAAAAAGGTTTGTGTATAAGTATAGATCTTCAACCTGTCAAGCGAAATGACAGTACCTCTTAGGGAATATGGCGGCTTGATAAATGACAGGCCTTTTCCGTCCCAGCTATTGTTACTAAGTCTTTCAAAATACTTTCATTTGCTCCTCAAAAATCTGAATCATCAATTACATCTAGAATTATATTAAGACACTTCCCATCTAATAGGGCCTATTTGAGTTTCTTTTTCTCTAGATCAAAACATCCAAAATGATTGTCGTGGTTAATGTCAATTCGTTCGTCTAAATTCCTTGATTGTGTAGCCTTGAACCACTGAACTGCTTTCATGTACACGTGGGTTTCATTCTTGCCGGACACATCTTGTATGATCTAACACAAGGCACACTGTAAAACAGGCGCCCCAGAAAGACAGCTTGACATGTAATATAATTTCTATTTTTTTTTTTTTCCATTTTCGTCCACTGCGGCACCCTAAGCGATACATTGTAATTAAAGAGGACCTTTCTTTCCTAGCACTTGTCTTCCTGTTTCTCCATGGAACACACAGGAAGCAGTCTGGCACTGCTCTCTGCTTACTGTGACTGCGTCTAGCACTCTCCAGATACACTCAGGCGACGGTATCAGACACTTGGAACAAAGGCAGGACAACTACCGCTTAACCTGCCTGGAATGCAGGCCCTATTCAGGGCTTCCCCGCACCCTAACGGTAATATGTGATGTTCAAATAGGACATATTTATAAATTGACTATCTCTCCAAGAACCAGAGACATGAATTTATCCAAAAGCGGTTATTTATCATCCTTCTTCTGTTTATCTTTTTAAATTACTTTATATATTACTTCCTCTGACTCGGAGCAGCCTGAGGAGGGGGTCACTGGTCTGAAACCACCCTGCAGCATCAGCATAACATCGCTGAAGCTCAGTGGCTTCCTGTTGTCGTTTTGTAAGGGTATCTAACGCTTCCCACCTCATTTTGCCAGCATCACTTTACATATAGGGTTTAAGCCTAGTGTCCATTTCCAAGTCCTAAAAGACTTCTGGGTAACGGACTAATCTGAGTATTAAAGGAATTGAGGAAAATTAAATTACTTTATTTGCCATAGTGGTTCAAGTGACAGAAATGGTCAGCTGTTCCCAAAATAATAAATAAATATGGGAAATATGAAAAATATTATGATAGGTACCAAATGCATCAATATATTAGCCCTGATATTACACACACACGCACAAAACACACATTTTCTAAATCTAAACTACTCTACAATTCCAAAAATTAATTTATTATTACATGCTGCTGGCTTTGTATTTTTGCAGGACTGGTTATTCTGACAACTATGTGATTGCGTTACAAAGTCTTCCTCTCTGAGTGCTGTATTAAGACGATTTTGAGAGATCAGGCACAGATATTGGCATAGCGGTGTAAAGATGCTCCTGCGCTATTTCCTTTTGTTGATGTCTCTTCTGGCCTGTCTGCAGAAAGCATTTATGGCCCGTGATTGATGCTATCTATTCAGATTGTAAGTGGTGCTTTCAAACCTCTTTTACCGCTTTTAATTCCAAATGACTGTCTCGTTTCACCAACCCATTTCAGTTTCCATTTTTCGCCGCGACTTTAAAGTGGAGGCGCAGGGTGCACACGCGCGCGCACGTGCGCCCAGTTTGTGTGTACATGCGTGCTAGGTTCTAGGTTTTCTTTTAATTATAGTGTGACTTGAGGGCAAAACGTAAAGCTCCATGCGACTTTTTGCACAGCATCCAAAAGTGAAATGTTTATATTTTAAAATACTAGAGGCCACTTTCTGTCAAACTCACGCATGAGGTTAAGCAGTGCATGCAAATTTAATTAAACGATACGATTTTCAAAAGAGTCCAGGCGGCCGTTTTATCTTTTGTCATTTTATCCTTTATTGGAAAGAAATAATTCAAGCTTTACAACTCATACTTATTTTACATTTCAATGATATGTCCAAAGAGTTTCCTAGAAAATCATCCGATCATCTGAAGAACTGGGAAACTTTAAAGGCAGATCTAAAGGAATTTCCGTTGAAAATGATAATAGCGACTAAACTTCCTTTTCATCTTCCGTGTAAAGTTTCTCTTGGGTGGAATGTAGCCATGTAATTGGCCTATTCTCAATAACGAATGAAATACAGTTTAACAAAAGGCATGACAGTGACCAAATTCATCAAATTATAATAAAGCGTCACACGCTTCTTTTACCTGCATTTAAAAAACATCTATTTCCCAAAAGTAAACAGAATGATCATATTAATTGTATGTTCAATTATTTATAAATTTCAGTTCGAAGACAATTTGTAATAGGCTTCCTAAAATCTTGGACAGAATATTTAGTAAATATTTTTTAATCAGTCTTAATTAATTTGTGTACAATCGTCACAGTGTAACTTAAAAACTATATATGTTTCTCGGTAATGACTGTTTGAACTCGTCGGAACCCAGTTCGTGATAATTCGAATGCAGCGAGATATAAAGGATGTTAACAAATAAACGCAACAAATTCCACATCAAAACAGGAAAATATAAAATTAAAATGCAAATTTTAAATACAAACAATGAAACAAAAAATTGCATAAACGCACCTAAACATGATTAAATCATTTCTTTTAAATACGGAGTTCCAGGCTTTTAAAATTCTATATAAAGATGCGGTATTAAAACGAATCTCATTATGAACTTAAATTGAACGTGTTCAGGCTAAATTTTCCTATTCTTCTGTTAGTAAATTACATTTGACCAGTCAATAAATTGAAATACGTATTTAGCTGCACCGGGAACAGGAGTGTTAATGACTGTTATCTTATCAGAACTAGAATAGTTTGTTTCTTGAGCACAGCCATTAATGCAGGTGTTTAATGTTAATGCGTGCAATTTCCTACCCACTGTGACAGCGATGCCGATGGAGTAAATACTCTAATCTCCTCATGTTCACCTCCCATGGATAGTGTGTGTCAGACCGACAGTTCTGCAAATAACATGCTTCCAACAATAGAATAAGGAAGAATGCGTTAACTAGGTACACACACTAGACACGCCGAATACCGCTGCTTCAGCGCCCAGCGTTTAAAATATAATTATCAATATATATATAAATCTCTTGTGTATTAATGCAAATATTCACGTATATTTCAGAAAGAACGCACGTGTATAATAATTATTCTAGCCTTGATAATAGACCTGCTGTCTCCGGACCAATGTAATACCATTTGATTCTGTTCTCTTTGGTTAATTGGTCTATGACTGAATATATCTGAAGGTCGTTCTGACAACAGTGGCCGGTATTTCCTCCCCAAAGCTACTTTAGCATAGGTCTTGCAAACATTTATGTTGAAGTTCGGATTTAATATTATGTCCAGCATACATTGCCGTGTTTTTTTTACGTCTCCTCTGTTGTACAGTGGTCTCCTGCACAGAGCAAATAACATTTGTAAGGATGACTTAATGGGAAACTTGTCAGGAAATCCCTGTGTGGACAATAGAATTAATCCGATTGACCTGCACAATCAGCTCTTTTGGCTGACATTCTCAATTGAGTTTGGTGATTTATTTAAAGAGTCTGCTAATTGCAAGGAACTTAACTTAATTAATTCACAATTCACATATGCGCGCTTTTCACACCATCTCGCGCTAACCCCCGCAAGAGCCAATATGGTTTAGGTTGTCATCTGCAGTTCTGGCGGATGACGTCAGCCGGGTATAAAGCAGTGGAGAACTTGGGATGGACCACAAAAACAAGTGACTGTAGCGATTGATTGTACTGGAAATCGGATCAGCGAACGGGGTCGATAAATTAATAGTTTTCTTGAAGACCATCGACCCCTGAGCAGACTTTGTTTCACACCGAGCTAACAACCGAAGTACTAACCTATTTGTGTCCTCGTATTTGTGTGTGATGCCTGCTGGCATGTTCAGCATCGACAGTATTCTGGCTGGGAGACCCAGTTGCAAGGAATCCGTAGTCCTGCATCGGAGTACTCCGGTCGTGTTTTCCAGTCTGGCTGACTCTATGTACACGGCTGCTGACTTTAACGGACTCTATTCGCATTCTTCGGGAAGCTCACCTGCAAACATTCAGCCACTTGGCGGAACGAGGATTGGGTACAACAACTATTACTACGGGCAGCTTCACGTACAGGGGCCCGGCGGCCCAGCATGTTGCGGTGCGGTATCAGCCATCGGTTCACAGCAGTGTCCATGCATTCCAACAGGTAGGCTTTCAACTTGTTTTTAATCGCGTGTCTGACAAAATCCTAAGTATTTTGCCAAGGCCAGTTGTGCTATTATTTGCGTTTGTTAAACCGATCATTAAGTTCGCGTTTTAATTTTAAAGACGTGCGATAATCGCCGCCGAACGCCTCGTTTGCCTGTTAATGCTCGAAAAACTTTTCCGTCAACTTTCTAATGCACTTATGGAATTTAATGATTGCTTCGTCTATAAATGCTTTTATTGTAATATTCGATGCCATTGCTAATATTCGCTCGTTTTTTTTGTGCAGGTTATGAAAGTGCCGGCTCGATGCTTCTCTCACCCCTACCTCACCAGATGATGTCCTACATGAATATGGGTACCCTGTCAAGGACTGAGCTCCAGTTATTGAACCAGTTGCACTGTCGTCGGAAGAGGAGACACCGGACGATCTTCACCGATGAACAGCTGGAAGCCTTGGAGAACCTTTTCCAGGAAACCAAATACCCAGATGTTGGCACAAGAGAACAGCTGGCGAGGAGAGTGCACCTTCGTGAAGAGAAAGTGGAGGTGAACATCTTAACTGTTTTCAGTGGGGTTAACACAGGCTGTTTATTACCTACTTTGTTTAGTAGCGAAGTAATAAGACCGGTGTTAAAATCCGCAAAACCGCAAATTGTCACCGACTCATACAAATCACGATCAATAGAAAATGCCATTAAAAGTCCTGGGTGATATATAGTAACAGGCTGTTTTGCTAAATGCGCTACGTCGTTCTTATTTTTTCGACTTCCGTGTGCGCATTCAGATAAAAAATCTGCATGATAAGCAACTGTGACTCTCCACTACAGGCCTAATGTTTCCCATATGCGACAATTTTTTCCTTTTAGTTTTAAACTTAGGGAAAAGTGTTTTTTTTTTAACTTTACATTTTGAACCCAACTCCACGTATACGCATTTACGTAATGGTTATTATTAGAAGTATTTCTGATAATACTAATAACAGACAAGACAGTTTGTGTCTATTACAGTACTTTATAAAAAGAGTTTAGCGGATCAGTGTTCTTACAAAAATCTAATGCAGACGATGTTAAACGATATACTTTTAATTTCCCTTAGGTGTGGTTCAAAAACAGAAGGGCAAAATGGAGAAGACAGAAAAGATCATCATCGGAAGAATCAGAAAATTTGCAAAAATGCCACAAATCATCTAAAACAGCGGGAGGGAAAAAAGATGAAGGCAAAAGTGACGTGGATTCAGATAGCTGATATTTAAATAAATCCATCAGGAAACGCCGAAGATGTGGAGACGTAGTTCATGCACATTAATAGAGAAACATTTTGTAGATATTGTAAATGGTTAAATACTGTGTGGAAGTACGTACTAAAATTCGTTGCGATGATGTTGCACAGATGTATAGTAAATATTACTTTTATTATTGATATTTATGTTTAATTTAAGAAAACTGTAATGCAGGAACACTCACAAGCATCTTTATTACTGATGTGTGCATAGTTTTGAGTCTGACGTCTTTCCTCGATTAATAAATATTACATGCCATAATTGATGTATTTTTGTACGCTCAGCGCAGACTGTACAGATTCATGGGAAAAAAACGAATACGCATGCATTCCCATTTACATGGTATTTAAAGTGAAGAGAATATTGACTGGGATATTTATTTTACTTTTTATTTTTTAAAATAAGCAAGTCAAGTATGCATTCTTTAATTTCGGTCCTGGATGTAATTCGTTTTTAACTTTTTTTATTGTAAAATCTTATTTTTCGTTAAGAATGACTAACGGAACAGTTCCACTCATTAAATGAACGATAAACGATAACGTATTACTTTGTGTTTTTTTTTTTATTTAAAGCAATGTGTATTGTTCACCCTATAAATTATTAATTTTTAAGTAGGCCTATAGGCCACACTAAATTGCTTAAAATGCCTTGATATCACGACAGCCCCCAAATTCTGAACATATAGGCTACTACATATTTTCTTTTAAATTAATAATATTAATAATGTTTGTGCGAGAAATTATGTTTTGAAAGCGAAGCAGGTTTTATTAGAAAATAGAGCATTGACAATTGAAGAGAGTATATAAACATTTGAGTAAGAGTATTCACTTTTAAATTCACTTTTAAAATGAAATTAAAGTTCGGATACCTGAAATATACTCCATATAGTATCATTAACCATGTCATGAATTTATAAACACGTTTATACCTAAAAATGAGAACCTCTCTCCATAATTACCAAAGGACCGTCGCGTGATTCTGCGTGACAGCTGTTTCCGAATAAAATTATGCGCACAAAATAATAAAAATTATACATTAAATGGGCTCTTTGATACCTACAATAATACATTCATCTTAAAATAGGCTATGCCGCAATGTTTTTATTGATCATTTCACATTGACTCGTTGAACCACTACCTCCCGATAACGGCATGTATCCCATAACTAAAATATTTTACGGGATTAACGAAATTTAATTATTGTGGCTGACATTTTAACAAACAACAAAATAGAGGTCTCAATTCAAACATCTTATTTCGATTAGGCGTATTGTACATGTGTGTTTTATCATTTGCGTCAAATTAATTGAGCTATAACTGAAGCCCTATAAACATGTGGATTATATCAACGAGAAGTAATGGACGATGGTGATGAAGTCTGAACAGAGACTGAACAATTGCCAGTTTAAGGAAACAAGTCAATACTTTCAGCTGATTGAATAAAAAAGAAGTTTGCAGCCTGGGCTCTTGTCGGACAATATGTTACCATTGATAAGATCAGGACAAGCTACTGCATTACTCACTCTTAAAGTAATTCATGTAAACTAGGACAAGAGTTAGACAAACAGGACGTAATTCAAATGACAAAAATTTAAAAACGAGCGCAATTCTGTACATCCAGTCGAAGGGTTCTTCAAATAAACCAATATCTATATCTGTATTTGATGCTTCCTAGCTGTCCAGATTTACTATCGATCTTTTTGTTTAGAAGTCCAAAGGAAATTCTTGTTATAAAATTTAGATGAACTATTCGGCTGCAGTGTCTGCAGTGGTAGTAGAAGCAACTGCATGAGTGAGAAGATGGGCCTATTCGGATTCGATTTTGATTTGAGTGCTGTCAAATTTAAAGCTTGGATTTTAATGGGTGAGTTGGCGGGATTATTTGTGCGCTACGGAATAATAACGCCTCTGATATCTCCCGCTAAAGAACAGCGGGCGTGCGCATCAGTGAGCCCTTTTAGTTCCCGAATTTACTGGTATTCGTAATTCAAAGTTGGAATCTCTGAAAAGAAAGAATGATACGGCTCATGAAATATTCCAGCTGCAGCGTTTGCTGCATTGGCCATACATGTCTTTATCCCTGCATATAAACAAATGGAATAAAATTTGAGGTTGGCCACAGCATTTTGGGATTCTGCTCCTTCTACCTGTAGAACCAACTTTCGAGGTCAAACCAGACAACAGCATTGGAGAGAGTTTTATATTTGAGCGGACAAAACTTAATAATTTAAATAGAAAGATCTACTATTTATTGTGGGGGAGGGATTGGGTATGAATGAATCCAAATTAAATATTGGGAGGGGGGGAGAGTTCAATACCCGCCGCCCCCCACCCCCAACCTAACAGGTGTGTTATTTTTTTCCCTTTGGGGAAAATATCTCTGGTCGTCAATTGAACCAAATCACTGACTGGTCACTGTATCACTGTAATTCATGTTTTTGCATAGGGCTGCCTTTATGCCTGAATACGTCTCTGTGGATACATTGATCACTATGAAGACAAACAGAAAACAAATACATGCTACAAAATAAATAAATAGAATGTTACAGGTACTCATCATGAAAGGCTTCTGGGGGGGGGGGGGGGGGGGGGCTAGCTACAAAAACGGTTTAAAGAGCTGTCATTTAATTCGTCCTATAAAAGAGTCAAGGAAAGTTCATTTAATGTGATAGTTGCTTTGACCAGTGAAACCTCAAAACTGTAATATTTACATTTGTTATGTAATGAACTTTACACACACATGATATGTAGTCACATGTTTGTGGTTTATACCAGGAAAACAGTCTTCTTCAGAATTACACTGTATTTGCATTATTTAAGCAAACAAGTAAATATATACATTCTCAGCAATAGTCCAATCCGTTGACTATTCAACTTTGAGCTTTTAAAGGTTTTTTTTCCTTCTAAATTTAAACAGCATTTTATGTCATTCACAAGGATGATGTCTTAAGCAAATCCATCCATCCATCCATATTCCAACCTTCCTTAAGCAAATGCAAAATAAAGCCAGAGGATCCTTTCTTACCAGGTACAATATATTGAAATTAGCCAGGTACTGTGTGAATATTTGCAAAATGCTTTCAGGAGTTTTCAATATTTTTTGTATGCCAACCTGCTAACAGATGGTACAAAACTGAAGCAAATTTATTCAGGATGCTGAAAAAAATGGAAATGGCCATACAATAATGAAAATGGAGCCTGACAAACTGAAGGCATAATCAGCCTCGTCCCATAGATGCCCTTGACGACAGGTTCCTTATGCTTCTCACTCTGGATTGATATATTTCAGGGGTGATTCTGCACCTTGAGGTATGTGCGCTCACACGCAGCACATTTTCAAAGGCCCTGCAGCATCTACAGTTCCCCGCCTTCCAAACCTGCTTCTAAGGGAAACCTACGCAGTCACTGGAGCGGCTGGCGGTGTGTCTGACAGCTGTACCCGCTTAATTGTGCTGCTCGCGTCTGTCAGGCCCCAAAACTAATTCTGCATTGTAAATTGAACCCGTCAGGTGTTTCCATGACAGACAACATGGACGAAAAACATAATTTCTTTCAAATTGAGCCCAAAATGTGCCCTCGCTGGTTGCAGCTGCTTTTGCATTAATTTTGAGTCAAATAAAGGCAATGGACAATTGTAAGAGAAATAGCATTCATGCTGGGACGGCCATGTCTGTTAAAGTGCCCCACATGTCAGATGGCAAATGAGCCATTAGATGGCGGTAATGAACATTGCTGAGCGGGCTGACGGTGAATTTACATGACGGTCGACCAGCGTTGAGCGCTAAGCATCTCAGTGAGGCTATCCCTCGCGCCACGTGTTTACAGGTCACATTACAGCAGGTTCTGTGCACACTCAGCCATAAACACAGTCTGTTCAGGGCCATGTTTATTGTCAGGGATAATGTTCACTTTTCCTAATACTGGTAAATTGGGTTTTCCTGACACAAGAGTGTCTGCGGGAATACCTACTAAACGATTTGCAGCAATACGCGTGCTGTATTAAATAAAACCCGATAAAACCCGACTGACTAGTCACTACTATGACACAGATACTAAATGCAAAATAAAATGAACATTACAGTATTTAAATAACAATTGTCAATACAAAAGACAGTAGTTTGATCTCCACAAGACACAGTAGCTCCATTCTCATA
>JAODJU010000039.1:12356974-12391530 GCA_026776725.1 Gnathonemus echidnorhynchus
AAGCAAAACATCTGTGTGCAACCACTGTCCACTATTGAATTAAGTAAATCCAACATGTTCTTTTTTTCAGTGTACCGCAGGCACTTGGTGCACTGATTAGTGGATTATTTGATCATTTTTAATTCTCTGTTGTTTTTCTTTCAGCTCCAAAAACTTGTTCTAACGGCTCGCTTGAAGGGGCCTCCTAGCTATGTCAGCCTAGAGCCCTCGGAGCAAAACCAAGCAACTATCACATACACATAATAAACTGTACTGGTTTCTAGGAGAGTTTAGGATAGGAGCATCGATTAGGAAACAAAACATTAACTGAGGGTGTATGGATGTAATGAACAAAGTTTAATTACGTCAGTAATTGAATGTGGACACTTGCGTGTTTTCTGTTGTGCGATTCCTGTCACGCTGCTTCCATCGGGGACATGGCGAGGCCTGACCCAGAAAGGCTTCGTCGGCATCAGGAGGGACAAGTTTTGACCGTAGGGCCTGAAGGGGGCCCTAGAGAGTCACCAAAAGTCTCCTAGAAACTCGCGCAGGAACAATTTGTTCGGATTCAGCTCTTCCACATGTGCCGGCTGCGGAGAGGGGCCCGCGTGTATCGCATGACACGGACAGTTCTCCTGCGCTTCAAAGAATCCGCGCCATTTCCCTGTCACAGTAATACGAGAGCCTTGTTATTGCTTGTGGGATTATGGAAGCAAAAACCTCAAAACGTAGCATAAGGAAAACAGAGATGATTTAACATGGATTCTGTCTTTTTCGTTTGTAACTCAATCTGAAGGCTATGTGAGAATTGAACTTTGGACACGGGCCTGGATTTAACTGATATCCATACCGTTCCTTCGAGCGTGGCAGAACCGCTGACTGTGCTGCTGCGGGCTCTTCACACATCTAAAACAGTGCCAGCTCTGTCTATGAACAACAGAAACATCCAGACGATTGTAGCACTTTAGTAATTTACACACACGCCCTCAAAACGTGCACCAGTGCTCAGACTCACACACATGCCTACAAAACATGCGCACCAGTGCTCAGACTCACACACACGCCTACAAAACATACGCACCAGTGCTCAGACTCACACACACGCCTACAAAACATGCGCACCAGTGCTCAGACTCACACACCCATTTCGATATATAAAACCAGGCATTCCAGACACATTCATTCATAAACCACTGGAAAAATGATGGGAGTGGTCTTAACTGTTAATTTTTAACAAATGGGTTTTATTAAATTAAAAAAAAAATGACTCAAGATACCACAGCACGGCAATGGTTCATGAAATACAGCAATTTGGTTCAATGACTGATTTTGATATTCAATATGACCTGCATAAAGTCATCCTCACAGAATACGACCTTGGCGCTTGATGTAATGCACAACCCACACATACTTCACAACATACTGTAATCAAGGTCTGCCTTGTGTTTTCTGTGACCAATCAGGCCCAATCAATCTGCGGCGGGCCGGACGTGTGCGAGTAATCGGTCGGAGCGTATCCAGTGTTGCGATTGTTCTGTTTGCGCAAACCGCACTGGTTTGCACTTAACCCTGTAATATATGCAAAAACAAATCCTCTGGATAATATTCCCCACCTCTGACCGTTACCATTGTGGCAACTCCAATAAACTCACAGCCATGTAAGAAAGGGTGCGTAGGTGGGGGGGAGAATAATAAATGCATTATGACATGAGCCAGCCGCGCGTCACAATGGCTGTCTGGGCTTCTGCAGGATTGACAGTCAGGATATTAAAAACAGCACTCGATTTAACAGGCCCAGGGCACGGGGTTAAGGTTTTGTAATGCGAGAAGCGCCCATAAGCTTAAAAACAAAACGAACGCAATATGAAGGAGTATGAACAGTTTGCACGGTTTGCTTTATTATCTGTATTTTGAATACAGTTGGGAAAAAGACAAAAATAATGAAATTTGAATGAAGGGTTACAAACAGAAATAAATGAATAAAAATGAATGTAAAAACAATTTAATTGATTAATCTATCTAATCTATTAATATAATTATGGGCTATCGATCAATCTTAAATCTCTTTTTATGCCATCTCTTTGTTTTATGTACAACATAGCCGCTAGAACATTTTATTTTTATGTCATGCAGATATTTGAAAATAAGTTTAACGTGCTTAATACATTTTTTTTTAAACCGAAGGAATTTAACTTTTTTAAAGGTTGTAAAATACTGTGAGACAATATATTATGACACCGGATTTAGTGCATGGGTTTCATAATTGAGAAGCCTGACTCCATGCTGTCATGCAAATGACAGCGTTGTGGGAAAAACGTGTCACACATGCGAGCCCGCAGTCTGCTTTCATTAAGGAAAAATCCACTCACATCCTGCACCATATTGCTCAAATCTGCTGGGCATTACGTTAGCATTAGCATGATTTACTATTGAAATATGTAAAGCCACACCTCACTGAATACAATTTGTCAATCAAATTCATGTTTAAAGCAGGAAACTGAGTGACTTTACAGCACTAATATCTCAAAACGAACATTAACAACAACAGAATTTGATTATTAGTCAATGGCTTTAAGCTAAGTGGAAAAGTAATTAAATGTGTGCATTGATTTTGTCATGCAGTCAACACAAGATTAATATAAAACACAAGATAAACACAATGAATCAGATATTATTATAAATAAATGGGTTATAATTGTGTTAGACGTTTCCCACTGCCGCTGTTATCGTATTCAGTAGACGTGAAATCCATATGTGTGAACTTGACTATGTCCACCTAACATATGGCACTGACATTCTGAGGGCAACTTTTATTTTGTCATTTTAGAAAACCAAACCTGGCTTCCGGGAACAAAGAAAAGCCTCCTGTGTTCCTATCCTGTCCATTGAGGCCCCAGATGGCTTTGGGAGTCTCTGGGTAATTGTCCACCGCTGAGTGGTTTGAGGCCTGATGGGTCCACGTTCAAATGCTCATTCTGGAACCTCTGTGCAGGCTCACTCTGTCCCCAGAACAGTAGAAGGTTCTCTGTCCCACATCGGAACCTGGGTTTGCCGATACAGAGGCACATCGCTACACAACATCAGAGCAAATCGCCGTCTTCCGGTCAATCCATGTTTTCTAATTTCCTCAAAGCACAAGTAACGATATAAATAATCATCTCATTAGGCGATGTTCTGTTTGTTTTTTTGATAATTGCATGTGCACTGCAGCATGATATTTGCATGCATTTCAATTAAATATCAGGCCCAACTTTAATACGATAGCCTGTGTATGACATTACGTTAATTAAATGCACCTGGTAACGAGTAATTATTCAAAACATTCAGTCATGTAGCGCTTCTTCAATTGGCCAAATGCTCATTTCATTTTAACATATGTTCAGTTGTAAGATATTTTTAACAACCTATTGAAAGATGTGATATATTACGTTGTATGAGTCTGTATTATCATGGGGGGGGGTCTGTGATCATTACAACTGAGAGAGAGAATGATTTGGGCACTGAGGTGGTGTGATGGAAAATTATATTTATAAAGCTGTCTGTCAGATTTCTAAAAATACCCTAAGGGAAGGCTGGCTCAGCCCAGGGTTTTGCACAGTCTGTGTAAATCACACTCAGCAGACTAATCAAGAAGTAGTTTCCTCCTCTTCCTCCTTCTCCTCCTCCTGCTCTTCCTCCCTCAAATCTCATGTCTTGGATTTTTTTCCTGTATTTTTCTTCTTGATCAGTGTGACAGTTTCCTTTGATGAAGACGCAAAGACTTTCTGTTTGTTTCAGTTTAAAATTGCACGAAACACAAGAGGAGAATGATAGTTAGCCAATGAATATATATTTTTTCCAAGATTTTTGCTATTTGTTTGAGGCCAGATTACAAGGAATGCTCATCAAACATGTGCTGATTTAATATGGTTTTGATTTTTCAACAGACAAATTGCCAACCAGCATGCAAACTAAATTTGGGTTTCGAAAATATGCTGTATACATATCATGATTGGATTCTGGGAATTTGGTAAACTTGATTTATTTATTGCTCTCAGGTTTGACAGGACACCAGACTGAACTGTCCCGCAGACAGTGCCAGATTTTCTGCCCGGTGGTCCTGCAGTCCACTGGGCAGAACACAGGAGGAAGCAGGTAACATGGGGGAGAATTGGACAGGAAGACAAAACCAGAACCAAAACTCCCTGCTTAGTTTATGTATCAAGCAGTTCTAGCTGCATAGCAATGTACTGACTGAGCAGCTAATTATGTCACACCATTATACGTTTAACTATACTGCAGGTTTCGTTTCAGCATTGGAAGGGACCAAATCAGCCTCGAACCCCCCACTCCCATAAACACACCCCACAGTATTGGTAGGGACATGTCCCTTCTATCCATACCAAAATCTGTGCCCTGCAGCATCTTAGAACACTTGTCACTGGGTAATTAGTTAATAAATGCTTTTTAAGAGCTTCAACAGATAATCTCATTAGCAGCCCTGGGATGTAATGCCATAAATTCACCACTGGGTGGCAGCAGTACATTTCTACTAGCAATACTTTAGTGAGCTTAGTGAAGGAGCCCGAGCAAGATGGGCAGCTACAGGGAAGAGTGGTAGAAATGAGGAACGTGGCAGGTGAAAAGGAAGTCGGTGCGAGGATCAGATGACATATGCACAGTTTAGAAATGATGCATAGGAGCTGAAAAAGGTGTAGTGTCATTTGAGTGTGTTTTTAAGAGAACCTGTGTAACAACCTATGTTATTGGTTTTGTTTGATACTGGATGAAGGTATGTTTGGACATAGGGTTTGTTTGAGGGCAGCTCAAAGGGCAGTGCTGTCGCCTCACACTTTGTTCGGTGGGGGTCGGCATGTATTCCCCATGGCACATGGGATCCCGCCGGCGTCCCAGGGACATGCCGTCAGCTGGTGTCTCTAAATCGCCCGCAGCGTGTTTGTTGTATGCATGTATGCGCCCTGTGACACACTGATATCCCATCTGGGCTGCACCTGTGCCTGCTGCCCTATCTTTCGTGGGACAGGCTCCAGATTCCACCCCCCCCACAATCTTTTCTGGCATAGGTGATTGGACTATGGATATTATGTTACCTCAACAACCCGATTGACTGTCTTTTTAATCATATCACAACAAAATTTAGGCAGGGTTGCCAACTTTCACGCATGTGGCGTGACATTCACGCTTTCAGACTCATGCTCAAGCAAGAAATGTTACAAAAATCTACGTTATTCCATTATAAACCTAAAATTTGCTACATCAAGTGTTAACAAGTGTTAGTTTGCAAGCCCTACAGAGAACAAGGTAATAAAGTATATAAATGCATGTGCAGACTTGTCTCGAATTGAAAATCTCGCAGCAGCTACCTGACCAAAGTTGGCACCCTTGACTTGACAGGTAGATGACATCATTAGGTTATGATACTAAGCACTTATGTTTAGCCTGTTGTTGTTTTTTAGAACTTTTAGAATTGATTTTGTTTTCATCTTTCCATATTCCTACCTATGAAGGCAACGCGTAGCTGTAGCAGACAGACTGTCAGAGGCTGCTGAGACTTAATGTCAGCTTGATGACAGAAGGGGGCGCTACCATCCAGTCCATGCCCTCCTATCCATGAAGTGCACAAGCACTCTCACCTGCCCTATCCTGGGGAACACCGATCGGGGTATCCTCTCACCTGCCCTATCCTGGGGAACACCGATCGGAGTATCCTCTCACTTGCTCTATCCTGGGGAACACCGATCAGGGTATCCTCTCACCTGCTCTATCCTGGGAAACACCGATCGGGGTATCCTCTCACCTGCCCTATCCTGGGGAACACCGATCGGGGTATCCTCTCACCTGCCCTATCCTGGGGAACACTGATCGGGGTATCCTCTCACCTGCCCTATCCTGGGGAACACTGATCGGGGTATCCTCTCACCTGCCCTATCCTGGGGAACACTGATCGGGGTACCCCCCCCCCCAACCAGAGCAGCAGAAAACAAATTTTGTCAATTCATTTATATTAAAGACATTTCAGTGCAAAGAGTATCTGACTGCTAACTAGCTGGCTTGTATCTCTTTCACAAGCAAAGAGGTGAAATATTAAATCTAGTGTAAATAAGTGTAATGTAAATACCCATAAGGACTATGTCGCCTATATGGTGTGCCGGCCATGCCTGGGAACACACTGCCGCACTGACCTCTCATCTAACCCCGGGCAAATCGATGAGTACTGATCTCAGCAGCCTTCTGCTGCTTCCTGCTATTCCAGGTTTGCCAAGTGACGGGCTAAGGACTAAGCTTACTGAACAAATGCCGTTTTTAAGCTGCTCGAATATATGTACACAAATGCATGAGTATTTATTTGTGCAGCCACTACTTTCATTCAATTAAATGAAACACTACAAATTTCTGGGCTTTTGTTCAACAAAACTGCAGGAAGAAATGTATTAAATTATGCATTTTCTCTCTCTAAGTGAGGGTTCTTTGGCTGTCATTACACTAGTGACCCCCAAACTACATCAGAGCAGGGCTGGGGGCCTCATGCCTCTAATTCATGAGCCCGTAAATAACTTAGAAAGAGTTTTTCAACCCTTGTGTAAACCGGACAATAATACTGACATTTCGTCAATTTACAAGACATCTCTATGGACCCCAGACACCCCTCTCCAGTAACTGTTTCGCTGAAAGCCCTAAAAATTACTTGTAACTCAAACGATCCATGTTAAATTCATGCTGTATAGTTGTTGCCCTTCTATCTTTGATCCTGGCTGATATTAACTTTGCTTACTGCGTGGGTGTATCTATTGCTCTTGTTTTGCTCCGTTCTATTGCCTTTTTGGAAAACAAAGTAGTTCTGTTTTCACAGAACCACAAAAAAACAAAAGAATACAAAAAAAGTATTGATCACAGAGTTTCACAGTATACATTATCCTGCTACTCGGAAATGCATTGTAATGTAATGCAGAACATAGATATATCTCTTCCTCAGTGCATTCAAATATTTATATGCACTGTGCCAGAGTAAATTTGACTGAACTATGTAAACCGTGGAGGAAGACTTTGAGGTTCCATTTGGTCTTTCTCTCTATGAAGTTATTTTCTGCTTGGCTTGCTGTGGTCCACAGAAGTCCACAGAGCATACATCAGATCTTTCGAGTGAACTTGGAGAGATTTAAGTTCTATTTCAACAAGCAGGATACTTGTTGGTCAGACCGGAATTCTCTCTCTGGGCTGTGAGTGCTACAGCTGGCAGAGCCTGATGCAATTCCTCTGCATGCTCTAAACACCAGGGGACTCTTGAAGACAAGCACACGGGCCACACAAGTGTCTGAAGGGGGCATGAGGATGTTTTTACAAGGTCTGCTCTCCTCGGCAAAGTCATCGCACAGGCCTGACACGTAGTCTCCCTGGAACACTTAAACAACGCCTGTCAGGCAGTCTACCAATTTCTCCAGCTGCATGTGAGGTTTGTCCTAGCACCCGCGAGAGCATAAGGCCCACGAACAACATCTCTGCACCTGATATTATCAAGCAGACTTATTATTCATTTATCGCTATCATTCTGCGGCCGCAGAACAGGCCAAGCACGTGGGTCATGTGTCAGTGCAAACTCCACATATTTGGCACCGTTGATGTCAAAAAGCATTGATTCCCCGTGTCCCTAGACGAGTGTCCAAACATCATACTGCACATTGACCCTGGGCGATTTCGTAAGGTTGCTTCTTAGAACCCCGACGGCCCAAAGGACATGTACATATTTGCAGTAATCTCATTATTAATCTTGAATTCTTGAGGCTGATACATCAAGAACTTGCATCTTTCATATGGTTTCTCAACCACGCACTTTTCACGATTTCGAGTTGCATGTGACGATGCCTTTTCCTTCAGCACAAGATCTGTAACATCAAGTAGTTAATCATTAACAGATTGCAAAAATAACAAAAGACCAGTTCAATTAATTTATAAATAACTTGCGCTAAGTGAAGCCCTGCCACACTAATATCACTAAATTAGCAGTAAAATATGGCTAATTAGGTCACATTCTGCAAAAGTGCAAGGACATTTTCCCAAGTTGTTAATGGACAGTAAAATGTAACACTTAGTGCTGCATGAAGATGGATGGCTATATAAAAGCACATACACTGTTCTATGATACATGATCTAAATTAATTATAGCTGTATCTCTTTTCAGAGCAAACTAAAGTAATTATATAAAATTACCCAATTCAAAAATGGGTCAAGACTTGCCGTAATGGTTTACATAGCAACAAAAGCTTATTTTTTTTGTCACTACAAAGCAAATTATGTTTTAATCAAATGGCTCTAAAGGTCAAGTGAGTTTCCATACAGTTATGCACTTAAATGTCATTTCTTGTTAGCTATTTTTCTGACTATTGACAATATTCTCATCTTTTTTGGGACGGTATTTTGCATAATTATTTTAAGCATTCACCATATTGCACTGCATGTATGAATGTCCCATGCAATTTAATATATTGTTATAGTTGATTTTCTTCTTATATTTAACAAACTGCTTTAAAACATTCAAGTATTCCAAAACGTTATTCAATCACTCCTGCATTTTAGCAGAATGGAAGGTTTATATTCAAGTCCCAATGAAGCGATTTAGATTTTGTAGTGTATGTTTAGTAATGGAGCAAATTTTGTACGTTTGAAACACATTTCCACTCATTCATCTTCCCACCACTTACCTTGGACATAGTTTCAGGAAAAGCTGGACTCAGTTCCAGCTGGCATTGTGCACAAGGCAGGGTACACCCTGGACGGGATGCCAGTCCGTCACAGGGCACGGGGCTGGGGTACACCCTGGATGGCATGCCAGTCCATCACAGGGCACATGCATAGACACAGCCATACAGACAACTAAGACACACCAAATACCCTAACTGCATGTCTTTTGACTGCAGGAAGAACAGGGTGACATGGAGGGAACATGCAAACTCTACATGTGTGGTATGGAGGCTGAATTTATATTTCAGTGCTGGAAGTGCAGTGACAGCTAGCCACTGGAGTCACTGGACTGGCAGTGAGCCATACTCAGGTACTGTGTGAGTTACTGTTATCAAAATACAGAGGGCAAGAGCTAAATAAATTTGTTTGTAAATGTCATGTCACTTTCATCTACATTTTCTTGTGGATAGCAATGATTTAAATGCTTGATATGAATTCAATATAAATGGTCTTGAAATTTTTTTTTCTCATTTTCAGTTTATTACCAATAAATGTAATTAAATTGGCTGAAAACTGAAAAGTCCACTCTGTCTATTTGCTAACAAACTAAAGAAAGACTTATGAAATATTATCATATTCAGTGAAGAATGACAAACACAAATGGCTTTGTAACTCAGTTTTGATTATTTTGGTTAGTCTAAGGTTTCTGAATGCATACGAATTGGCTAAAAGCAAACCAGAATTTATTATCGCATTAATGAATAAATTAAAAACCATCCATTTTGTACGTTTCCTTGGAAAGACTCACGTTCTCACTGCAGTGATTCACAGGTCATGTGGACACTCACCCTAATTTGATTGGATTATCTAAATTAGCAATTTACTGGGGCATTTAAACATATTTGTTTTTAAGGTAAAATCAGGAAACTTGGAAGATGGACTTCACCACCAGGTCTGATGTACGCTGTTATAACTCAGTGACAAGACAGCGAGTCGAGGGTGAAGCGGTCGGAAGGTGGTAACCCGGTTAATGTTTACTGAGGTTATGCTGTGGTGGGGAGTATGCGGACTGGGGGTGTCAGCATTTGGGAGAGTACAAAAGGGCAGCTTTTCTTTCACCAGGTCCTCCATCTGGAAGATCTCCTACATGGTAAGCAGAAAATCTGTCATATCTCAGGGTCATTCAGGACAATATGAAGTGAAATTATTATATGTAATGCTGCCAAGCGTTATTAGTGTTACATTTTATTGCTTTCAATATTCCTTTTAGATACAATGGTTCTTTGGCTTGAATATTCTTTTAGAATGCAGATCCAACTGCATTATCCTGCTCATGACTGTGTCAGGGAGGTGGGCTTCCTGGAGCCCGCCCCATGCAGCATAGGGAACAAAGCAGGGGTACACATTTGATAAGATGTCTGTCCACCACAGCAGAGGTGGGATCTGAACCCACCACGCTGTGGAAGTACAAGTCACCATACCACCCAGAAAGTTGGGACATTTAAGTTATTTATTTACTGACTTCTACAGTTGAGTTCTGAAATTCTTCACCATACATTACTAAAAATGCACTACAGTAGTTCCAAAATATAAGCAGTCAATAAGCTGAAAACTAACCAATCAATCATTAATCAAACACAAAAACGTTTGATGAGATGTGGTGAAGATTTTGTAATCTCATTGCATCCTCTTCGATTAACAGTTTAATTATGACTCTATAATATGACTCTGTAACAGGGGAAACAAAAGCATTTTTAATAAGGCGTTCCCAATTCCCCCACAGTTTCATTTCAATAGCCAAGGATGCCAATATGTTATCTTCCACATTCAATATAACTCGTTCAAACTTCTGTGCATGGGATGTGTGTCTGGCAGCTACATTGAAGCAGGTTTATTTTTTATTTTTTTATTTGATATTTTCTGTCATTATCACACAATTGTAATAAACTCATTTGCATGCAGTAAAAACATTAAGTTCCTATTCTAAACAATAAAACGCAGTTACTTGAAAGACTAGGTAATGTGTTCATTGTGCTGTGCTTATTTAAGCAACACGGTCCTTTGGTTTGAAGGGAGATATCAGACATCTCTAAAATGACAAATAACATTATTGAACAACTGACTGTTTATGGTTGGCATACATGGATTTTGCAGTCGTCGGCTGGGACTGATTTATTGATTTTTCCTTTACAGATTGAAATGCAGGGCTACCTTTGCCTAATTGCCTCCCTCCTTCTCTCAGGGGTGTGTGCAACCCCTGTAAGTAAGGACGAACATTCTGCAGAACACCACGACCATCTCCACCACGACAAAGACCAGCCTCACATCCACAATGAGGCACATGAGGAGGCCGTACAGCTGCTTTCTCCACACAATGCTGACTTTGCCTTTGCCCTCTACAGGCATCTAAGCACCCATAAAAATGATTCCAAGCCTGAAAATGTGTTCTTCTCCCCACTGGGTATCTCCAGTGCCCTGTCCTTGTTGGCCGTAGGCGCCAAGGGCACCACCCATGAGGAACTGTTCCAGACCCTCGGCTACGGAGATCTTGACCAGGCCAAGGTCAACGAAGCCTATGAGCACATGTTCCACTCACTGGACCACAGCCAGGGGGAGCTGCAGCTGGATTTCGGAAATGCAGCCGTCGTGCAGGAAAACTTCAAGCCTCTAGCCAAGTTCTTGGAAGACCTCAAGCACTACTATCATTCTGAGGGCTTCACCGTCGACTTCACCCACTCAGAAGAGGCGGCCAAGGTGATTAACGATTTCATCGCTAAGAAGACTGAGAACAAGATCACCGATATGGTGAAGAACTTGGATGAGGACACAGTTATGATGCTCATCAACTACATCTTCTTCCGAGGTATGTTTATTTTGTAATGTTTTACATTAACTGTACCTTTAAAATGCATTCATAGAACACTCATAAGCTGCATGTAAGTATACCATAACATAACCGCAACATCAGCTTTGATATACACTAAAAACAAACATGCTATTATCTGAATATTTTAATGTTTGTTATTATCGCATAATGTTTAGCTGTTAAGGTATTTTAGGATGTTAAGGTATACTTCTTCATGAATGGTCTATGAATGCATTACTACAGAATTATGAAGGGGCACTGAATGTTTTATGAATGCATTATAAAGGCATTATGAAGGTGCAATTAATGTAAAGTGCTACTGTAAAAATCAAAACATTAAACAATATTAAACAATATTAAAGCAAAATGTAAGCAAAGTCTCAATGCTTTGAAACAGTCAAATAATGTGCCATTTCATTTTCCAGGCAAATGGGAAAAACCCTTTGACCCAGAATACACCAAAAAAGCTGACTTCCATGTAGATGAGAACACCACGGTTTCTGTTGACATGATGAAGAAGTCGGGACGTTTTAGCTACTTTTACGACAATGACAACAAGACTGCAGTGGTGGTGCTTCCTTATCAAGGCAAAGCCTCCATGATGATCGTTCTGCCCAGCGAAGGCAAAATGAAGGAGCTGGAAGAAACTATCAGCAAAGACGACATCAGACGTTGGCACAACTCTTTGTATAAGAAGTGAGGTCTCTCTTATATTCATTATACATCCTGAAAAACATTAAAATTGTACTTTTCTGGTAGTATGCCAAAATACCATGTGCAGGGAACGCAGAAACATGTTTCACGCTGTTCTTCTATAAACTTCCAGCTCCTTGGACCTCTACCTGCCGAAGTTCTCCGCTTCTGCGACTTACAGCTTGTCCAACATCTTTAAAGAGATGGGACTGCGCACCGTTTTCTCTCACTCTGCCGACCTTTCCGGGATCTCAGGGGAGGTCGGTCTGAAGGTGTCTGAGGTATGCTTGCTGCTTCCGTAAAATTACTGACGCTTAAACTGCACATTTGATAACTGAGTGGCCATAGCATTTAGGACATAAAAAGGGTTGTCAATTCTCATGCATCTGGCGTGACACTCGCACACTTTCTGAATGTCAGACACCTGCAAGGAATCTTACGGCAAATTTATACTGTTCCATTATAAAACTAGAATTAGCTGCATCAAAAGCATTGGGGTAGTTTGCAAACCCTACAGACTATTTCAAAGTTAATAAAACTAATACATACATGCAAATGAGTGTGCAGACTTGTCTCGAAATGAAAATCTCACGCCAGCCAGCTGACCATAGTTGGCGAGACTAGATATAGTGCCAATTGTTGTGTCTGCCTGGTAGATTTCCCACAAAGCGATCCTCAGTGTGGACGAAAAAGGCACAGAAGCTGCTGCCGTCACCACCGTGGAGATCATGCCCATGTCTTTGCCTTGGCCCTTGAAGTTTGACCGACCGTTCCTGTTGTTCATCCTGGAGGAATCTACAAAGAGCATTCTTTTCATGGGGAAGATCACAGACCCTACAGCCCAGTGATAGGTTGTACTTTATTGAATGGAGTTTCTACAGGATACCTTCTTAGCATCGCATTAATGACCAAGAAGTTTTGCAAAAAAAAAAAAACTCATCCTCACAAAACCCTTCATCCTGGCCAGAATCCTCTCTGGAAACTCTATTTTGGAGCAATGAAAATTGAATAAAGAAATGTCTTATTATTTAATTTGTTTTCATTCATACCTGATCAGGTCCTTTTTGTTATAATTTTTTTTTTAGGTTTTTGTAAATTGTTAACTGTTATCCCTTAAATGATGTCATATCATGCAATAAAACAAACAGCAAAATTAAATGTCCATTGTTTTATTCAAAAATCCAGAGAAAGTGCTGGTTGCGAAAGTGCGTAACTGGTATATTTATTGACTTATAAACAAAAACATAGTGAAGATTAAGGCCAATTATTTAATTAGCCCAAAGTCTATACGAATAAAACACTCATTTGGTTTATATTCCGCATTCAGTCTCAACATTGACAGTCGGCTGTTCTGCCTCTGTTGAAGGAATGCAGTAGTTAAAAATTAGCCTTCAATGCAATCATGAAGAAATAGGCAGGAGTTAAATCTCAGTTAAATAACTCTCTGTGAATTGCAAATAAGGGACCTAATACCTTTAGAAAAGTTAAGATTTATAATAAAAGGTGAATTGGAACAATTTAAGACCTCTGGGACCACCACTGCAGGCTAGTGCTGCCTCTTAAGCCCTTAAACATCTTGCAATCGTACTAAAAACTTCATGGCCTTTATGGTAAATTCTAATACAGCTGCTGATGGAGCTCCCACACACACACCCCGTCCTTTGTGTGTCTGTATAATTATTCTCTTGTTTGATAAGCATTCTGTAATAATAAAGACAATGGTAAAAAATAGCTTGCATATGCATTTGATAACTGCTACTGAGGTAATGAAGAGTGTGGCAGGGATCTCCTGCCTGAAATTTCCTGTGCACCACACTCTATTATTGACCGTGCAATTGTTTTCATGTGCCTGTATCACTGGTGAGGTGGAGTAGCACTGCGGTTTTGATTTCTCCTGGACAGAAAGTTGAGGGAGGGGAAAAAACAATATTGAAATACGTCTCAAGAGTGTGAGAGTGTTTTAGTCATTTCAACTGCATGCGTGTTTATAAAGAACCTCGACATTTACAATGATGTAGAATATTTCACAAGTCATGACACTATCGTTAGTGATTGGTGAAAATTGCATCTAATCTAATTTAGTTTCCCTAAGCATACTTGAATGATAGATTTCCATACAAAATGATTTCATAAATGAGCAAGGAGTTACTACAAGGCTGTTTCCTCCATATTTTACTGGGTGGTGCTGTCATATAAGATTCGCCATAAGGACTGAAAATTGTTCTCTTGCCATGTGTCTTCCAAGAATTTCTGACATAAATATACAAGATGTGTACTCAACCAAGAAGCAAGGTTACACATTCGAGATCGCTGGCCAAAAAAGAGGGTTTCTAACCTTAACTAATATAGGCTGCTTTTCAAAAGCTCACTGATCAAAATACTGGTTCTATTTACAGTCCTTATCTTCTCTTGAAAAGCAATCAAAGTGCACCACCCACGGTACCATGAGAGGTCACCCAAAACCATTATTTTCCTCAAAAAATAATAGCCAAGTAAGCAAAGGACACATTAGGATCATGATTTAAAGCTTTAAAGTTTTTTCCAGTTCATTACTCTGCTTTCCTTCATTCCAATGACACGTTACTAACTTTCCCACAGCAACAGTCAACACTGAAAACTGTAACAGTGACGTATGGAAGCTACTGACCAGCTGTTATGGGGGTGGGCAGGTCTCCTGCCAGGGGGGTTCATAGACAATACTACATGTCAGTTAATGAGAGACCCTATGTTGGGTTTGGATAGGACTGATACAGATTGGTGGTGTTTATAGCTTTTACAGTGCAGTGTTTTCGCTGGTAACATTTCTCTGTGGCGGACAGCCACAGCAAAAAAAAAAAAAAAAAAAATCCCTTCCAACCAATTAATCATCTAATCCAGCCTCGGTGACTCTGCCCCCTATACTGCCTGTGCATACATTACGGAATTTAGCTGATAAACGGCAATAATAGGCTGTACTACACTGTCATTTAGCAGATGCTCTTATAAAGCTTTAACGAAATGAGCTTTGCTCATACAAATGAGGTATGTAAACAGAGCAGGCATTTAGTTAGGTGGTGGGGGGGACGCCTCTCTCTCCTCGCTCTCTTAAACCCCCCCACACACACGGAAAGCCGTTTATATATCGCAATTTTACCGGTGTGGTGTGGGAATTGGAGCAAAACAGTGAAAGTCTAACCGTTAATCTACCCCGTGGCGACCTAGTAACATTAGCAGTAACTTTCAGACACGGCTGCAGTGCGAAACTGTAACAGACTACTTTGTTCAAGGGGGTTTGGGGGCTTCTCACCCTTTATTCATTATATCAATATTGGCTGGGAGTAGCTACACGGCACCCCTTACTTTACCGTTATGGAGGACTGAGTGGGAATGAAAATGTATCTATACCGTGTTGTTTTTTCCTGATACATTAATGTAAGGGGGTCACACACTGGGGGAGACACAAATTAGCCTACATGGGTTCATATAATTGTTTACCTCCATAGACAGAGAGGGAACATGGCATCACTATACAATATTACAATAATAATAATAATAAGTTTTTTTTTCCATTAGTGACCCCCCCTCCGGCTGTCATTCACATAAAACACTACAAGGCATTTTTTTACTGTTGGTTTAAACTTTAAGTTCGAGATAAAAGTGCAAACCAATGGTAAAATTATTCCGGAAAAAGTAAGTACATTTGTTAGCAATATTAATATATCCATCCATCCATCCATCCATCCATCTCTTAAGAATTCATCCGGTTCAGGAACAGAGAGAATACCGGAGTCTATCCACAAAAAAAAGTCTATTTTGATGCACAAAACTGTGGTTTACCCAGGATAGCCAGGGTAGCATGAATATGGACACACGGATGCATTATTACTGTTATTATTTGTAATAATGTTGGTAACAGTAATAGGTAGTAGTAAAGGAAACAACGTTAAATATGTTCTCACTGCTCTTTCCGGAAAATATCAATGATTGGTATCAGCCTGAAATGTGCTACTATCCGACTGTCACTTTGTTTCTTAGCCAGCTAATGTTTATCAGCCTTCATCTTATAACATTATGTCAGGCTCCATCCATTCTGCCCTGGACATTATCATGTTCATTCTAATGCGAATGTGCTGTCAAAGACCCAGACTGCGGACGGACTTGTTAAATATAGCCGCCCTCAAAGCCCATCTTGTTGGCTAGCTTCCCCTCCGTCCCCTCAGCACGGTCTCGTATCTTCAGACACACGTCATAAAGATAATGCACAATCAGCCACAGGGTCGCCTTGTAAGCAGTTAGAGGCCGGGTTGCACTGCGCAGCCTGTCAAAGTCATGAAACTGAAACCTACAGGATCCATAAACTGTGGAAGTAGGGAAGTGGTATAACGATTCATATATGCTTGTATGTTTATATACAGTATGGTATATATATCTACATATCTTTTAACATCATCTACATATTTCAAATCATTCATGATTTATTACTAATAAATCCAGCACCCTTGTATTAAGTCCGGCCTTGGATGAATCCAAACTTTGGCCATTTTATGGTGCCATGGTGATACTCATCAACTTATTTGTTTCGGTGATTGCAAGACTGGGCCGAAATTGTGGGGAAGAGGAGGACATCACCATGGAGCAGGACCCAGTAGCTAGAAAGGGTGTTTATCTCAGAATATCCCAGTGTTGAGAGCAGTGAGCAGTTTTGTTGATATATGTGACCAGCCAGGGGTTGAACACTCCCAACTGGAAGGGAAATGGAATTGAAAAAGTGAGGGGCATCATCTCAGACTGGAGTTATAGGGCTGTGAGGAATTTGAGAATTTACACCTACCGGGGGGGAGGGCTGCAGGAGGATTGTCGTTTGGAAGAAAACATTGGCTTGAATTCATTGTTTGGTGGCAGGTCTAGGTCATTCTCTGACCTAGACTGCAGGCCCCATCTGCAGCCACTGATATCTTACATCCTTTCTGTAGGTCCCTTCCTTCAGCTGCAGGCACAGTGAAATGCCTGGGGATGGGGCAGTGAGAGGCAATTACAGAGATCTCAGGCCTCTACTTCACACAGCAGGAACAGCTGCATTATGCCAGATGTGAAAGGAACAGCATGGTTGTCATACCATGTGACCACAACAACTGAGGGTCAGCAGAACAATTTTACTGGTTACTCCTACTTAACTTCATCGATTGACTTTCAGGGCTGTCTTGGTACAAGCGATTGAGGGGTTGTGTGCATGTGTGTCACTGCGTGAAAGGTGATTAGACTGAAGAAAGGCAATGTGGAATATGTATATAGTATGTTGTAAGGCTAAGCAGTGCTAGCTAGCTGGAGGGACGTGGCATAGAGCAACGGAGAATTCAATAAGAACATGGGATTGTTCTACTGAGTCCCATGGGCGGTGAAGACCAGGTGGTCAGGTCATCAGCAACTATGAGTCACCTATCTGAGGAAGAACAAATGGTGAGTAGACTGTGAGTACACCAACTCCCACTGGTGCCAGACATGAACATTTTATTTTTAACCGGAATGAGTGGGGAGGCATAAACTTGTGATAATAACAGGGCAGAGAAAATCAGACTGTTAACTTGGCCCCGGTTAGCGAAACTAGTTCTCAGGGTTGACAGCCATTGGGCCACTGATTGCTAGGTGCACAGCTGAGGTGACTAAGAGGAACTCGAGTGGTGAGTTACAGTGCGTCTTGGTAACGACAGTGTCATTATCCATTGAAATCATCTGGAGGTTTGCATTGCCATGATAAATGACCACACCTGTGACCAGTAGCACTGGAAGTAGGGGTGCTGAGGGTGGCAGTAATGCAGTGTCAGTACACTGCAGGGCAGTGTGCCCATTTCTATAGTGTTCATCAATATGGTTGCACAATATATTGTAATAAAAACACAATCTCGATTCACACTTCTATGCAATCTCATTTCTAAATTACAACCGTTCTTCTGCATGCCATTACATCAGCTGGATCAAAAGAAGCACTCCTACTTTTCCCCAGAGAGTCTCAAACATCCCATAATTCTGTCTTCTCTTTAAAGGGCGCTTCTCCAGCACACCAAGTACCTTACTTTTGGTACTTCAAGAAGGTCCAAAAGCATGGTACTTCAAGTTGTTGGTTTTCCACTGGCGTAAAAACTGGTACCGGCACTGAATGACATCACAACGTAAGGCAGGGTATTTTTTACTGAATTTTAAAAATGGCTGTTGTATATTATAGGGCTGGGAGATATTAATACCTGTTATGCACATGGAATTCTTACATTACTAGTAAGGCTTTTTCATGCATTCAGATCTGTATATGGACATTATAGCAAGGGAGTTTAGATTTTGCTAAATCATTTTCATAAGAAAAAAAACTTCAACATCAAGTTTTGCAATTTTAATTATTATTCCTTTTCAAGTATCTACTATATGTTTAAAATTCAGTTTAAAGTTTACCTCCGCTGCTTTTGCATGAGCGCTGCATGCACAATCATAATCATTTTCATCCTTGCTGTTTAAATCACTCCTAGATGGGTTTGTGTGGAATTTGGGTTGAGCTCCTTTTTTGTTTTATAAATACCCCAATGTTTACTACAACAAAATTACATTGCAATACTTAGAAATTTTCCAATACCGTACTGTCCCAGTACATTACACAAAATACTTTACTTCTTGCTATGCTATCCTGATCTCTGGTTCTGCCGACCAGATCATAGTTAAAGCTTGGGTCACTTCATTTGCTCACATATTTATTATTATTGTTATTATTATTGTTATTATTATGTAATTTTTCATTGTTTTCTGAGTTTGCAACTGTTTTCAAGGCAGTGGTTATATTGTGTTTAGAGGCAGGCAGTTTGCATAACCCATCCACAAAGAAAGCGTTACCAGTCTCACCTCAAAGAATCAAAGTACCAAAAAAGTATCTCAGTGGCACTTTTGGTCCTGGCACTTTTGGTATGGCTGTTTTGGTATGGCTGTTTTGGTTACCCTAATCGAATGACCAATTGAGCTCATGCTGGCGCTGTTTCCTTTCTCTTGTCAGAAGTTGATATGCTGTCCTGGATCATTCATATGTTTGGCACAGTCATGTTTTGTCGTGTTTCCTTTTGCAGTTTAATGAGTGCAATACATGTTTAAATTTGAGAATAAATTACCGTTACAGAGAATCGTGATCTCAATTCTGAGCAAAAAAAAAAAAAGCAAAAATATTGTGATTCACATTTCTTTCGGACTCGTGCAGCCCTATTCGTCAGAGAAACGCATAGCATTATATTAATGATCTTGCAGTGACAATGGGGATACTACTGATGTCCAACCACCATTGAAATAAGCCTATTGACTATTCCGACTTCCAGCCTGAGCTCGAAATGTCTTCCTGTGCCTATGCCTGTGATCACGCTGGTTTCCAGGCATAATATCACAAAACTCAGATAAGGTCAGTGTTAAAGACTTTGTTTCTGCATGTGCAAAAGGTCAACACACAGAAAAATATAAACAAACACAGAGTTTAATATTTCATTTTGTGCATGGTGGGCTAACATTATATTTTCTGCTGAGGCAGCAGCATACCTCTGCGGGTTGCTTAAGGTTGCTTTGATCAGGATGGTTGACCTCCCTGGCTTTAACCTGAGCTGTATTGACCTCAAATGAATTTCCAACCTTTGACCAGCCACTGTACTGCGAAAACATGCATCATCGTCAAATAGTGAAATACTGACACGCTCATGAACCGTCCTTACTTTTAAAAGCAAAGACTTGTATTGACAAATTAATTTTTGCAGGTTATGTGACAATCTTCACATCATTAAATACATTGTATCACAATGTATCATGTCAATAGCACCCTTTAATAACTCAGTTTGTAGAGTGACAGACTTCAGAAGCCTGGTTATGCACATCCATAGGTTGCTGGTTGAATCTTCTTGCTAAGTTTAATGTAATGGATGACATAAAAACTGTTTCCAGGGCCATATGGTCCAAACAAGCCACAATGGTGGAACCAGTAATAATATTCGCTATCATTTCTTTCTTCAACAAGGCATCGGTAAGGTTGAAAAAAGGGCTAAATTAAGTCGCGCAGAGAGATGAGTGCAGCTGTTCTCCCAGGAGGAAATATCGGTACACATTTGCTAGATGTTCATCATCGAAAAAATTATGCTAATTGTGTATGTGAGTTTGTTGTGGTAAATGCTGGTTATAGTAATCGGCAATTAGGGAACATTTTGGTTTCCAAACAAATTATGCCAACACCGAAGAAAGACGTTGATAAGACTGAGACTGTCCATGGGCTCTGTTATACCGAACTCAGAGATGTTGATGAAAACACATCCAATGTGCTAGTTCATTTGAGACAACATCATCCGAGGGTATGTCCAATCAGAGCAAGGCAGAAACAGCCTCTGCTAGTTGATAGCATTTAATCAAATTCAGCTAGAGACAGGTGACCACACTTGATAGTACAGAATGTAGTTCATTATAATTGTTATGATGTTATATGTTAAATTAGAAAATTAATTTGATATATTTTTTTACAATGTACACATAAGTGTCTTATTATTCAGACATGTTGACGGATGCATTACCTTTGGTTTACAACTTTTTATAATTGTGTTTGCAGTTTAATAATAAATAATCTTAGAAGAAATTCTGTTTTCCCTGCTGTACGAAAATTGCAGTGAACCGTGAACTCATAACCCAGGTTTTTATTGAACTGTAAACTGTTTTGTGTACTGTTACACCCCATAATACTAAACATGAAAAAATGTGAAAAACTGCAGTTTCGTTTCTGCAGCCACTTACTTCCCCTTTCTGGTCACACAGAAAACTGTAGAAAAGTCATTCTTTATTTTTTTTATTTTAGATTTCTTAAAACAGTTAGACACACAACTCTGCAGCTTGGCCCCAGAAACAGTGTGGTCATGTGATTCATATGTCATTACTTAAAATATGATACTGGCTTGAAGGACCTGGGTTTTTAGAGGTGTGTCCCAACAAGTTAGGGCACTCTGCCCATGAGGTTGCCAGGTCAAATCCCAGGGTTGGCAGAGTGATTTCACTGTTGGGCCTTTGAGTAAGGCCCTTCACCCCCAGTTGTTCCAGGTTCTGGCTGTCCCTGCTTTCTGAATGAGTAAAAGATGTAAAATGTAAATATCATATATACCTTAGCTGACACCAAGGAATTATAGAGACCTGACTAAAGATTAATGATCTTTAGATAACACAACCATGCGGTGTTTACGTTAGGACTGTCGTTCCTAGTTTAGCAATTAATTATGATCCAAATCAAGAGATAGATACAATTTCAGTTTTTTAGTTCTATGGAAATATTCACCACCATAGATACCATTTTTTGCTTTTAATGCTGTGAAATTGCTTTGATTCTTAGCTTTCTATTTTGAAAGAAAAAAAAAAAAAAGATTACTTTTAACCAGAAAACCATGGCTAAAGTTTAAATAAAGCCTTGAGAAATCATGCTAGGTCAGCGTACACTGCTAAGGAAATTAGTTTTTCTAGTGTTTTCCCACAAAGGTCCACAAAGCCTTCTTAATCTATGTAGTCCTGTTCAAATAAATAAGTTGCCTAGCGCAAACTTCGACAATACAAATAATTGGCCACTACAGTATACAGAGTCTTATAAATAATGCCAAGGCAATAAACCGTGGCTATAAATGAAAGATGCTAAGGGTTAAGACTTTTAGACCAGCCCTTGTAATTTCATGGCCTGACGAAGGCTAACCTAGCATAATCTGTAAAAGGAAGAGTTGTTGATCATTATACAAGGGGTACAGCTTAAATCATGGTTACAGTCATCGCTTGCAGATAATTAGATGAGTTTTGCTCCATGCTAGATTAAAGGTAAAATATCTTCTACAAGATTGGCAAGTACAAGCTAAACACACAACTCAACCTATATCTATTTCTGATACAGTAAATTAACAAACAGTTTAATGACTGCTCTACCTCAGCATTGTTTTCTGTCCCTCTTGTCACATTTCAATCCAATTAAAAATGCAGTGTCCTTGTTCTGGTGATGCCCTGTACAGCCAGAGAGTTCATTTGTTATAGCAACTTATACCATGGCAATGTGCAGTTCTAGGATCTGAAGGGTGCAGATTGATTTTCTATAACCGCACACGTAGTGCCGGCCAGGTGAATCACAGTAGTGAATCATTAATGCATGATTATCATCTTTAATTCCAACTAACGTTACTTAACGGAAGCTTTAAAAGCAAAGAAATTGCTACAAATCATTTAGGCAACAACACTGCTTCAGGCTAAGAACCAGAACTTGTGGTCAGTGATTAAATACCAAAATGATTTACTGATGTAATGCACTTGTAGTCATACTTTATAGTCCTGTTTAATCTGCATAACCAAAATTGAACGCATGTCTGGTTTTAATAATTGGTAAACAGTAAGTAAGTTGAGTTTTACCCATAATGCAGTTGAATATGAAAAGATACATAAAGCTTAATGTATTAAACAATGGTTGAATATAATATGTTGCATTAATTTTTTTTTTGCTTGCCTCTGGAAGGCATGGCCTGGAATGCATTAACCCTTAAAAGTTTCCATTTTCAAGATGACACATTTGGGTGAAGGAGGGAGAAGACTGCCAGTGGGGGTGTCGATGAAGCTGCCCAGTAGTGGAGAGGCCAGTCATATGGAGAAGTGGGGGAGGCGTGGCGTCTTTGTTTCCATAGCGATAAAATTTACAATCATGTTGATGGTCATCGACTAATCAGACATTTTCATTCATGGGAGCGACTGAGCATCATTGTTTGCTATTTATTCCGAAGTATGTGGAAAAATATATATATATTATACACATGTTACATTCAAATCCACAAGGTGCAACTACAAGGACACCCTGAGAGATTTTAAATTCAATTGTCTCTCCAAATCTGAGCCTTTCAATCAGTGACGTGCGCCTTCTGTCCCCAGAGTCAGGGCAGTTAGTAAACTCTGAACTGTAAATTACACAGTCAAGACCAAGTGGCTAAACACTTGGGGAGACACAAAGGCTTGAGCATTAAAATGGACCAGTCAGCCAGATGTCTTGGCCAAGATGACAACACTGGAAATAACGGACTCAGTGATCCAACTCTGTCCTGGCTTCCTCTTCGCAAAGAACATAATTTCAATTAACTTCAAAATTCCGCTGGCTTTGTTCCTGTTCTATTACAGCTGACAATGAGATCCAGAGAACCGTGTACCACTTCACTCGTCCACAGGGGGAACCTTTAACATGACAGACTCCAAATCTGGAACAATTGGTAAAACTCTCTAACTAATTAATATTTTACATTCATCAGGTAAAACTGTCTTCTTCAGCTGGGGCTTTTGCATGAATTCGTTTTGCCTAATGATGTAAAATGTTATGCATGAACATTATTCATATAACAAAAAAATACTGTATGTAGAGCACTGTGTTCTGGTCATATGGATGACGAACCAAGGATTAATTTATTTGGCTTTTTTTTTGCAAAAGTCAAAATAAACCTGACCTTCAGTATGACAGACTTTAGATTAGAAGACGTGAATATATTAAACTGCTTTGCAGCTATACAAAGCAATCCCTGGAGGTCAATGGTGGAAGATTGCTTGAATGGAAGACATTTAATACAAACAAGGAGAATTGCTATTTGCTTATGAATACTGGATTCATTGTGGGGAAAAAAAATCAATTAAAAGCAAAAGACAATGGCAAAAAAACAAAAACAGATTTGCTATTTACAAATACCATCTTTAACCTGTGATGCATATCATGAAGAATTTTAAAATAACGTGTAATATACATGCATCAGGCACTTTTCTGTGTATTTTGTGTTGCTATGAGACATTATCTTAGGTAATCATACCTTACTAAGCTACTTTCGTGGCACAATGATTTTTGTGTCTGCCGTTTGAACTCTGCAGATGTGCATGATGAACTTCAGAAGGGAAAAATTGAAAATGAAGAAACAATATATCACATCCTCACTAGGTGGCACTGCTGAGCTGGATTTCCGGAGTCTTTGCTCCTCGGCTGAATGCGGACGTTTTTATTTCTCGTGGTTACAAACGGTGCCAATCCAACAGAATTCTCACAGTATAAAAATTCTCTGTATGCAAAAAAAGAATACAAGATAAATATAATAATAATCATTCAGCTTTTATAATCCCATGATTCAACCGGTCATGTCTGTGTGAATGACAGGGAGCTGCGTTTGGCTGCCAAATCCACTGTCCATAATGCTGCTTATACATAATGTGCCGAAGTAGAGCTTTGCATAATGTCTCCTGTACACAAAGGCAAATCTAAATGCATCACTGTATGTAACAAAATGGATAAACTAGAAATAAAATTAACATCAGCGTAGAATATACACAATGTTTCACATACACAATGCAAACTGTCACACCTATTTTTGAAATTCATGCTGAATTATATGTTTTATTAGTTCAATAATATCATGAAAAATGGAAAATAAGCAAATTTTTCAAGCTCTGAGTTCAATGTGAAACAAGAGGAGCATCCAGCCGATAGTGACCTGGTATTGCAGAATTTTAAATCATATTCATCATATTATAGCAATTAATCTGCATAATCCATGACACCAAACTGCTAACATTAGATGGACAGCTGCACATTCCTTTTGGCCTCCCATATTGACAGGGACCTTCCTATCTCTTATTTCTGGTTAGCTAGTGGGCATTTTTATTATTCAATTAAAAACTAGGCCTCTTTCATGTTACTCTCAAGGTAGAGAGACCCCATAGACTAGCAGGTAGGACTGGGACCGATGAAACTTGACTCAGGCTGGCACTGTAAATAAGAATCTGTTCTTAATGCTTTGCCTGGTAAAATAAAGGTTTAAATAAAAAAATATATAAAAAAAAAGGACTTCGAAGACTCTAAGAATAGAATGCGCCAAAAAAGTGCTGTTATTTGTCTGTACAGACATCAAATAATATTCTTGCTTTAACACGAAGATGAGGTTTACAGGATGGTCCGTATAAACAGATTTCATATAATTGTTCTCAGTTCTAACAACTAAAACAGCAGTTTTTATTTATGTAGTGATACATATAATTGTATTTCACATGATGCCTCCCAGTTCAGACAGGATATCTAAAACATCTGTTTTAATTGCATTGTTTTTTTTTTCAGATGGGTGAGATGAATCAGTCTGTGCAGTATGAATGGACACAGAACAGAGTCAGTTACTTCATGGTTGTTGATTGTCTTGATGATTATCATGGAGCCTGGACATGCAGCATTCTGCAGCTCAGACGCTAATGGCTGATTTATAATCCTGTGCAGAATGCACGCTATAACCTGACGCACACCCTACCAGAAATGCAACTGCATATCATGGCAAGGCAGACCATGCACAAGTATAAATCCTCGCAACGGCATAGGCCACATGTGTAGGCTACGGAGTAAGCACTGTGTAGGCGTGACACGTAAGTGTAAATCAGCCTTAAGGCAAATGAGTGGCAGCCATAATTTATAGCATTGTCAGAGGACAGCACAACTTTTTACAGCTGATCGGAAATGTGAAACATCATCTTTGCTGTCATTTTATGCCCTTCGTTTAATGTTAATGTAGCATAAATGAAATTCCAAAATGATTGTTCATTGTGTTCTGTTACTTTAAATTTTTTTTTACCACTTTTAACATTTTTTCTTTAAAAACAAATTCAGGATAGCTATTTTCTGTAGTCACACAATCTAGATAGATAGATAGATAGATAGATACATACATACATACATACATACATACTTTATTGATCTCTAAAATTCTAGGTCCCAATAATAATAACATCATCATCATCATCATCAACAACAACAACAACAACAGTAATAATAATAATAATAATAATAAAAAAAAAATAATAATAATAGAATTTGTACCCCCTTCTGATGATTCAATATCTCAGTTAGATTTTTACCTGTATTCTGTATTGCTTGTAATTACTCTGTTTTCTGACTCTGCCAATGACCTTGGACACCTAATTTAAATCAAAGCCAATGTGATTCAAACTGTCGCCTAATCAGCGGCCATTTTCCTTCCTGAGATTCCGCTCATTACTGTCTTGCTTAACGGACACTCATAGTGATTCAGGTGGTTTTCAAAGCTAGCCGTGTCAGCAGAGGTCACTGTGAGCAGTGTTGTCCTGAGCGGGGTGCAGAGTCTGGCTGCTGCTGAGGCAGAAGCCTCCAGATAATCACATGCACAGCTCCTGAATCACATGGTACCACAATGATCCCCAGTAGATGCACATTCTGTCTCTCACCCATGTTCTTGGGGTGCTGGAAGGAAGCAGTCTCTACATGCACGGTGGGAATGGATATTGGCCAATGAACTAAACCCTATCTGGGAGGGACAGTAAAGGGCCAAGCCTATGGGAGCCTCAGGGTGGGATTTGGGCGATCTTGTATGTTTCTGTGCAAAGTGATCACCACCTGCAATATACAGGGTAATGAGAGCCATTAATGAAAGCCAATCAGCTCGTTTTAGCCTTGGTGTCTAGTAAGGGCTATTTAGTGGGTCAGGAGAGCAAAGAAAGTAGGAAGGTTATGACTGTGTCTGAATTCAGGGGCTGCATCCTTCTAAAGGATCCTACAGACTCTGCAATTTCAGCAATTGTATGAGTTTATTGCAAGGCACACTACGAAGCCTGGATTCAACAGCATGTTTGATGTATGTAGACTGTGCGATGATAACACCTACTGAATCACAGGCTACGACACGTCAATATACAAGAATAAAATGTTACAAGTGTTGGTTGGTTAGTAGACGTAGGTCGTAGAAGCAGTCATATTGTGAGCTGGTCATGCTAAATTTCTGACATTTTCAAAAATGCGTCCCAGCTTATCAGTTGCAAGACCGTGACAACATTCATCTTTGATCCTCACATACAGTGTGAAGAAGCACCACGATTTTGGAGCCACGACCCAAAGATATCGCCATGATTCTTTCAATTGGCAATCTTTCCCATTTTCCTTTCCCATCTCCTTCAAATGCAGTCTAGAAATGTGTCCTTTTGTCGAGTCGTGAAGGCACCACACAGAGGATCCTTTGCAGCCAAACACAGGCCAAGATTCACTGCGCAGAGGAGAAGCTGGAGTGTCCCAGCTAGCCAATAGGAGCGATGCTTCTTGACTCAAGAGTAAGGGCGGAAACAGCTGATGACGCAAACAGGAAATTATCCAGAACATCCCACACAATGCTTTCCAATTCAATTTTCTTAGAATGCACCCTACAAAGACTATCCATTCGAACACGTCCTTAGAAGGATGCAGCCCCTGAATTCAGACACACCTCATGTACTGGGTCAGCTGTGACCATTGGTGTTTATTTTTGGGTTTTGTTTGGTGTTTTGTTTTTTGGGTTTGAGTGTGAAGAGTGACGTGCACGGTAAAACGCAGCAAAAGCCTTTAAAATCTGAGTTTTGCCAGCGCAGGCGGAAACTCGCGCATGTGTCACGGCGATGTCAAGGAGTGCCGGAGCATGGCAAATAAAAGAACTTGGCTTCATGGGAATGGTCACATTTATTGCGGTAATCATTTGGAACGTTATTGCGTCTGTGTGCATTTGTTCTTCCTGATTGCCTGGTTTACGGGGGCTATGCTACGTGAAGTTAGCTGCTCCACATTCTGTGAACCACTCATGCGTTTTTTTTTTTCTTCCTATAATGCAACCAGTGGAGATAATAAAAAAAAGAAACAACTGATTGACCTGAACAAACATGACAGTGTCCGCTACTATTTCCATAATGCAAGACAGCGGTGTGCAAGCCAACATAGTGCTGTCTCTCCTGTATGGACTGAGGATTTGTGCCAGTTGCGTGTTGCGCAACCCCCAAGATAGATTTTTATGCATTGAGTCGGAGGGAAGCCTCCCAGAATGCAAAGTTACCTGCTGCTTCCTCCCATATTTTCTTCTTCCAAGAATTGTCCAAATGGGGTGTGGCTACATTATGGTATAAACAGATTCGTTAACTGCAGTTTGTTTCGCATATTTATTCACCTTAGTGAGTTCATTGTATCTTCTTAAATTTGTACTTATTTAGCAAGTTGTGAAGTGAACAGACAATGCCTTCAAGTGACAGAGCACGATACAACAAAGTACCTTCAACAAAATAATTAAAATCAGCCCCTGACGCCCATTAAAAGTCATCAGGCGAGAAGAACTTCAAAAGAAGTTTTGAAGAAAAATTCAAGAGTCTTTCCGTGTAAGGGAAAGAAGAAAAAAAAAAGCCTTCGCGAGCCGTCTCCGTGTTCCTGATCCCCCTGTGATCTCCTGTGCTCTCCTTGTGCTCTCCTCCTTCCTGAGACCAGCTGTCTCTTCGCGAGCGTCACACTGTACTCATTTCACCGAGATCCAGCTTGGCAGCGGTAGAAGAAAGAAAACTGCAGGTCCCTGGAAGTGAATAGATGTCACAGTCTCCCGCCACCTCACTCCGCCTTCTCCCAAACTAGCAGTGAAAGCTAATTCACGAATATTACAGCTTAATTTCAGACGCAGTAGCCGCATATAATTTCAGATTTATATTCATGTAACTTACTGTATGGCATGTGGCGAGATTATAACTGTAATTGAGGTCGACATACAAGCGCAACCAAAGATCTATTTGCACTGAGGCACGCAGTGGCACTGAACAGTCCTGACTTGTTTGTTAAAGGATTGCCCGCCTCCAGTGATAAGTCACAGTCAGGGCTTTCCTAAAGAACATGCAGGTTAAATGTGGGGGGGGAGGGGGGGAGATTCAGAAAGTTTGGGGTAGCAGTGAATCTTCCCCCGGAGTTCCATTCTGCCAAAACCTCCCCAGGAGCAGGGCACAAAATTAACCGCTAAGTCGGAGAAAAACCCCGAATAGCATCCAGGAATCTCCAGGCCCCAGCAGGCATCTACAGCCGAGGCTGCAGTCAGTATTCATGATCCACTGTCGGGAAAAAAAAAAAACACAAGCGCTTGTCTCCAGTTCGCTCAAACCACATGTGTCATCGTCAAGAGCGCGGGAAGACGCCTCAACAGACAGACGAAACAAAAGTTTTTAGCTACCGCGGGCCCTGCTTACAGTTAGACCTTGTACAAACAGATGATTTGCTGTCTCGGGACCTGAGCGACTTGCCTAGGAGCCGTGAATTCTGCTCCATACCAGAGAATATCAGTCCAGCTCAGTGTGTGAAGCAGACTAGACCAATTAGGCAAATCGATGATGCAAAAAGAACGCCGAGTAAACATCAGAAGGGTCAAAGAGAAGGAAATTAGAGCTGTGCACTGGTGTAGGCAAAATCCAGACCTAAAATCCCCACCCCGATAATGACAGAAATACTGTCAGGTTAAAGCAATTCTACATAAAGAACTTAGCTGATAATCTCCCATGGTGCCTGAGACAGATCAATATCTGCAGGAAGCATTTGGTTGAGGGTATTTTTGCTGAAACTGGCATAATTTAAAGTGCATCTGAGCAATTGTTTTTTCACAAGCGGGCACTTTGCATTGTACAATTATTTTTAATTACATAGCTGACAGTAATTTACATGCACCTACCTATCGTACTCTTTGTTTATTTTTTTGTGTAATATTCTATTTTGTCGATATAACATTTGGTGTCAAAAAGCTGCAGAGTGCAGAAAATCGGAGCCGGGGGGGAAAATGCTGTTTCATGAAACTGAGGCCTGCTAATGGACGCCGGCTTTAAAACCCAAACACCTATAAATCTATTAATCACAAATACAGCCAGTAAATGCCCGGAGGGGAAAAAATATTGCGGAAAATGCCTCGCACGTTCACGAGGTCCAGCTAATAATACTGAAATGCCTGTAATCGTGAAATTATGCTAATTGGTAGGACAGAGGCAAAATAATTAAAGCTAAACTAGAGTAATTTTGTCATGGGGTCACGGAGGACGTGTCCTTAATGAATCACGAGCAGTGTCGGTGGACACGTCGCAGGGAATGCGCTTCGTAAGCCCAGCTGCATCTGCGTGCGCTAGACACTGAGCACCTGCTCTGCCTGCTTCTCTCAGAGGACGGAAGGATTTCTGATGTGTCAGAATCCCCGCCCCCCCACCACCACCTTTCACAGTGTGTCCGCATTTAATGCGCTGTTTTGATGCATATGCACAGTCCCAGTCTGCATGAAGTATAGATATTGAAAATCATCCATGCCCAAATTCTGTCGTTCAGCATGTCAGCACCTTGGCGTGAGTCAGCAACACGCCTCCCAGCTTTAAACGTATGTAGTCTTGGGGAGGGAGGGGGGTGGCTCTATGTCGATGAGGCTGCATCTAAAGTGCAACCTGACGCTCAGTTTGGCTGCTGGTGGAAAGGACACGTGTGGGTGTTCTAGCAAAGGCCGCCACTTGGGCTTAGGAAAGAGAGAAGATGAGGCAAGAACAATGAGCTCTCCATCACCCTGTCCACAAGAAAAAAACACATAGTGTGTGTGTGTGACCCAGAGCACACCATGTTTGGCTAATCAATACCCCCTCAAGTTATTTAAGTAATTATTTTAATTAATTAAGCGAGCTGGTGGTGAAATTTAATGAACACATGGAATGGCTGAAGTGCCCTGAGGGAGAGGTTTTGGGACCCAAAGCTGTGTTCTTTGAGCCACCCAGCACAATAGCAGATATAGATAGACAGACAGACAGACAGACAGATAGATAGATAGATTTATTCAATTTAGGACACTAAATACAACCAAATTGGATAAATACTTCTAAGCATTATTTTATTTTGCCGCCTAAGGCTTTTCCTCAGTATTGTATATGTGTTTATGCACACAGTGTATATACATTTCAGCAGAATGATAAAGCTGCAATCAGCTGCTTTCACAGCAGAGTTCTGCAGCGTGAGGCAGGTGCTTGTTTATGGCTTTTGCGGGAAGCCTATCGACAGCCCGGCTCCGGGAATCCTCTGCTCTCAGGCTAGTCATTTTATGTCAGTCTGAAAAAAAAAGCAATCATTCCAGGAATGGCCACGCAGGTTCTGAAGTCCTACTGCCCAGTCCAGGGCAGCCTGGGAGCAGCAGTGTCTCGCAATGCTGCCTTTCTGCAAGCGCCTGCCTGCAGAAAGAGCATCTGACTGCACGCGGGTCCACATTCAGTGAGTGTTTGCCTTAAAGAGCAAGGCTGTTTGGAAGACGGAGATGGACGGGCCCACGTGTCGTTATTGGAATGTCATTATTGTGCTTGGCAAAGTCTTACCTGCATCTTGCAATCAGAGCTGGGCAATCTTTCACCAAATTGGAAAGGAAGGGCTGTGTGATAATTGAGTAATGTGGCCCATTGGTCAGAGCTCGAAGGGAAACACGCAATAAAGACCAAGAGAAGACATATCGAGCCTGGAATTGGCAGTGGTGAAGCCCACTGCTCTGTTCTGAGCTGTCGTACATAACACGTGTCTGAACACACACACTCTCACCTCCCATTAATACACGTTTTGTTACGCTGCCTTTACGGAGCAAATACTTAGAATACAGAAACTGGTGTATGTCTTTTTAAAATGAAAAATAAAAAATACTAACGTGGCACTGGTGGTATCATGGAAGCTGAAAAGAGGGGGCATTTTTGGGGTGGTGTGTATGTCTGTCTGTCTGTCTGTTTCAAAAGAGAGCAGGACGGAATCTGGAAAAAGAAGTATTCAAATGTACCCGTGCAAATGGAAACTAAGGGCTCATTTCATTCCGTTGTACATGTCGATTGACCAGCTATCTATACAGATATATGCTCTCTTGTCATTTATCCCCTGCTTAAAATGCCCATGGCTCAATCTACATGATATCGGACACCCAATATTAGACTGTTGGATGTTGGATATTGTAATATACAGAAATATATCCATGACCGGGCATCGCCCTGCTACAGAAGAATACTCAGTATCTCAGTCCTGCATCTCGATGTTTTAATGATAATCTTTGCCTCATGAATGCTTGTCCAGAGAATTATATTGCAACTACAACCTCAGATCAATAATAACCCACCTTTGTGAATCATCCATCCATCCATTTTCCAACCCGCTTTATCCTATTGGGTCGCGGGGGGTCTGGAGCCTATCCCGGAAGCAATGGGCACGAAGCAGGGAACAACCCTGGACAGGGGGCCAGCCCACCTTTGTGAATCACAAATTCACATTTTCTTGTTTTTTGCTTTCTACATAAAAACTCAAATTAAAACATGTGAATGATATCCTCAGTGTTTATCTGAAAACTTAATAAGCCATGCTTCATCTCTTCATGCATTCATGCATTTTCTATGTGCAGCTATCCAATGCTGTTAGGCCCTACAGTCTACCTAAGGAAGGGCAGGACTGGGGAGAACCTGGAGGGGATTCCTCTCTATGACAATAGTGATTGTTTTCATATTAATTAACAAAATTACTCACACTGGAATGTCAGTTTGACCTCTCATATGTCTGCATCCCACAGGTCAAATCGCCCCTTTATATTAGAGTAAACACCCCGCAGATCTGAGGATAGCAGCCCATATACAGACACCTGAATGTGACAGTGACAAATGACCTATACTTACCTTATCCTTATGGGTTGAAATTGAATGTAATCAAGACAAATGAGACTTGCTGGACCAATTACATCCGCTGCTTCTAGCTGGTTTGGAGTCCCATACTTCGCTGTGGTAAAATCAATACGTTATTTATTTAGCTTTTTTTCAGAAGGTCTTTTAGAAATGACGACCCTCTTGGTGGCAGTACAGTTATCGGTGTGACATTTAGTCATTTTCCTGATTATCACATACAGCTCTTATACAGAAAGCGGCATACTGAAAATTACAAGTGCTCCGGAATGAACGATAAGTTACTTGTGATGGTCTAATGGATTAGCTGCAGGTCTGACCTCCTGAGAGGTTAAGAACCTAATCAGCTCTGGCTCTGCCTCTTGGCCATACATAAGTAATGGAATGTAACCTTGGGTCCACTGCCTGTCCTACCGTCCCATGTTCTCATCGGCTTCTAATTGCGTTTCTAAGTGAGAGGCCTGGATACTCTGTGTCTGAGTAACTTTGAATATATTCTTCGTCACCATTAGCTATTTTGGACTTTTCCTGTTGGTTGGTGGGGCTGAGGTTGCATTTGGCTGTGGGAACAAAGACTGATTCCAGTCGATTCCACACGACAGATGGTAGCTCCGCCTCCTCTCCAGCCTGGCCCTTCCCCCTGCAGTAAACGGCAATAGTCTTTTGCACTTCGATGTGCATATATTTAAACCTACATGAGAATATCTGTAAGAAATAGCATCCATGATTATTACTAGCTTTCATACAAAACCAATGCTAAATATCATCCAGCATAGATCTTCAAATAGTGTCATTACCAAGCTATATTATGGTAAAGTAACAGCAACAGAAGGATTTAAGATGGATTGGTAGCTTGTGGACATGTTATTTTGCAAGGTGGGCAACTTTGGTCAGCTGGCTGGCGTGAGATTTTCAGTTTGGTACAAGTCTGCACACTCATTTACGTGCATGTAACTGTTTTGTTACCTTGTAAATAGTCTGTAGGGTTTGCAAACTACCCCAACGCTTTTGGTGCAGCTAATTTAATGTTTATCATGGAATAATATAGATTTACCATAAGATTTCTTCAGTGAGATCATGGCAGATGCGTGATAGATCGCCACCATGTATTGCATCATAGCATTAACCTGATAGCTTTGGCAAAGCAATTCATTGGTACTGGGACCATAATGCAATGTTTATTTTTGTATAAATGACATATCGCAATTCTAGGGGTGAACTAATGCAGCCGTCATATCAGGCATCATGGGATTGTGAGCAGAATGGTCCTTCTAATGCCACCTGGCAGCCTGACACTGGCATCGCTGAATGTGCTATTAGACGCTATTTTAAAATGATTCGTGCCACCAGCACTTTCCAAAAAGTAAGTAAAATGTGCCATATTAAAGTTACCACAACATCTTTATCTAGAACATCTACAGTGCGGAAAGTTTATATACAAATGTAATCTGTTAAATACTCCCACACCTGAATTTATCCATAGTCCCATGTGACGCCCAAGCACATCTAATGCAATTGGATTCAAATGGATTTTCGTTGTGCATTTTCACAACATTACATTGTCTCATAGTGCTTTTCATTATTCCCGCCCAAAGCCCCCCAGTGAGCAAGCCAGTGGTGACAGTGGCAAGGAAATACTCCCCCGTAGGAAGAAACCTTGGGAGGAACCAGACTCAAAGGGGAGAGTCCATCCTCCAGGGCGCGGCAGGAGTCCAAAATAGCCCAGTCCCAGTTTATAAAGTAACATTGTCTATAATCCAGGTGTAGATACAGAAGGTCCAGCTGATGTGAACAGGCAGGTGAAGAAGGTGCTTCCTTCGCGCGATGGGGGCGGGGACTCCGA
>JAODJU010000039.1:12429184-12442406 GCA_026776725.1 Gnathonemus echidnorhynchus
GGGGGCGGGGGTCTAGTTGAGTATTCACTGCTGCCGATCTGTGAGATTGGGTTGGCTTATTCCTGATCAGAGCCCCTTGGAAAGGAGCAGGCAAGGCCGCCCCTAATTATGTCCCAGCCCTGCCTGAATTTGCCCTGACATTTGCACTCATCCCGCTAATTGTTGCGCCTGTCTTGCGCTGCCGTGATGGATCTACCACAGATGGTGTAACTAATGCTGTGCAGCAGCTGTCCATCGCCCCCCAGCCCCCCGCCGCTGTCCCCCCGCTGGATCCTGCTAATAATGACGGGCACATACAGTGCTGCCGCAGGGGGGACCTGAAATGGGGCCCTGGATTCCTCCTGACAGGGAGGGAGACGCGTAGTCGGCCGAGAGCTACCCTGACACGGGTGTCCCGGGCGTCCCAATAACCCCGTTCGGCACGGAACTCGGAACACGGAACACACGTCGGTGAGTCATCTTCACGCGCCACGGGGATAAAGCGCACCGTCACGCCACGGAAATAACGAACGGCAGACGGAGGCAGCATCGAGCTCTCGGGTGTCACCCATCAGCAGCAAGCCGTGGAACCTCGGTTACCACGCGCGCCCGGAACGTTCTGGAAGCCACGTTGTTCCAGGGCCCTGATGAGGTGCCAGCCTTGAGTTTAGTGCTGAGATGTTCCTGCAGGCTGCTGCATGCGCTTACCCACCGCCGCATAAGCACAGCTGTCCCATTTTTCTCCCTAGTAAATGTTGCGTATCACACGGCGCAAGGAACGGCGCGTTACTCTCTGTCATGGCGGCCCCTCGCATTAATCTAAAAGAAATCTGGAATCGAAGTTAAAGCCGCGCATACTGAGCTTATTAATTAATGATGAAGCTAATGAGCAAACAGCGGAATATTTCAGTCGTGCCCCTGGGCAAATCAAAATCCAACTCTCCATCTTGTCGGAAATTATGCGCCTTGCCCACGTCTGCTTCATTAGGCTCAGGAAATGTACTTACCCATGCTGATTATTTATCCCTGATAGGACAGCAGATTTACTCTGGCATTTGACAGGGTGATTTTGGAGTCCAGAGCCGCTGAGTATGGTGGATTAGCAGGCAGTGGTAGCCACATGACCCCAAACTTTGGCAGGTTCCAGTGCATGATCTATGTGTTCTGTGTTTCCTCCTCCATGGCTCCTTCAGATGGACTTTGGGTTCTTTGGTTGACCTAGTACTGAAAAAGTGGCTATGAAAGAAGGATTGGGTGACATACCATGAAAGACTAGAACACAAAAGTATGTAATGGTACATGCAATGGTAGCTTTTTCTCTAACAGGATTCCTAGGATTTTCACTGTGGAAGGTTGTGGGTTCAAATCCCATGGCCAGCAGGGTAGTCATATCACCACTGAGCCAGTGGGCAAAGCCCTACTCTCCAGTCATGCACATTGCTTTGGACAAAAACATCTTCTAAATAAACGTCATAATAATGTGCGAATGTAATGCTATACAATAAACGTAACGTTCTAAGAAACAATGAAAAATCGCTAATTGGAAAGTCAACAGGATGCTACAGGAGAAATTTCTTTCATTTTTCACTGGAAATAAAATCCATCCATGCAGAAATCTGGAGAGAGACACTGAGGTATTTGGAATAACATTCTAATAAGTGGGGCTCCGCTAATTCCCTCATCAGTCACACAAAAACACATTTAAATAAGTTATTCATGTTATTGAATTGTCTTAATGAAGCTTGAAGTGAAAAGTTCCTGGCAATTGCAAACATTTTTCTAATCACACAGTGCATTAAGCTTGGAAGCTCACATAAATATGATGGGATTAGTCAAAGGAGCAGAGTTGGGGCTTGAGATCCTTTGTCACAGGATAACTAATAGATTTTTTTTACAAAATAAAAGCTGTTACATTGAGACAAAAATGCTCACAAAGTCTTCACGCCAGACTGACTTCCTCACTTCCTTTCACAACAAAACCACCCTATTATGAAATCTTCTTATTGAGACTCACTATAAATTACTCTTTTGTTTCCAGAATTAATATTCGTTCTTTATTCTTTGCTACAACGGATACGTCAAAACAACACCAATTAGAGAGAAACTCCGCTTCTACTCTTAGAGTGTGGAGGCTTCTGGGGAATGCAGATAGAAGTGGTGAGGGATTCTTTAATTGTAACGGTGGGTCCTTGTGAGAGCCCTTTTGCTGAAGCTTGGTGTGATGCTGTTCAGTTGAGCTGCTTCACTTAGCTTCACAGAGGGGACGCCCACCTTCTGTTCCCCAGCCCCCCCACATCGCACCCGAGGGAGGCCGGCTTTCTCGGGTCCCCGCCACGGCCACCGGCCGGAAAACACGCAACTGGAAGCATCTTTGAGCACAGGGGGGACTTTGAAGGGCAAATTAGAATTACATGACTGGCATGATAAAACTATACATCAATGCACTGCTTATTATAACAAATTCATAAGCAAATTAGGTTTTCCACAACATGGCAGCCTGGTGAATATACCCAGGCACATTTCTCAGCCGATGCATTCAGAATTTCAATATTTACCACAAATATGGAGTTTTATTTCATTATTTACCAAATGAGTGCCAGAGTTCCTTTGGCTGTGCACCTAACCCCGTTTGTAAGAGAGTTGGGTCATACTGTATCTTCAATATTTCTGCTGTGATGAAAGAATATAAAAATAAAGACTGAAATATTTATACTGAAATGCACACACTGTGCGAAGTGTAGACAGCATCCCGTACGATGCATTTCACATCGTAATGCATGTGCCACCAAGCCAACGCTGGCCATCTTCGCTATCATCTCCTTCATTATTAACTGTACTGATTAACCACAGAATTCAGTAACATGTGGAAACTTTAGCTACGGAAAATCTCTCTACTTTCAAAGGTATGCAGAGAAATCCATAGGGATGATGTGCAATTACAGTGAAATGTGTGAAACAGATATGATGGAGTAAAGATCAGACACAGCAGAGAATAGTAATACTTTGTTAATGTGACGAGGTCAGCTGTCACAGTGACGCCTTATTGGTCACTACATGTCCATCTTTGGTGACATCTGTGTCTTGTCATTCATTTTATGCCATGACACAAATAAGCCTTTTGTAAATTCTTTGGGTCACTTTTGTTTTTGTGGAACAGACATATCAAGGGGGGGGGGGGGGGCACTTTTTCTAAGCAAATTACATCCCTCCCTTTCATAATGTCAGCCCATAAGATGACAGAGTACACATAATTTAAAGAAAAAAAAATGGGTAATAAAATATGACTTTTTCACAATTGTTAAAAGGAAAAAAAACATATAACATAAACTTAACTGGAGTTCATCAGGCCTACATAGCATGACAGCGCATCAGGTCACACAGAACAAAGAAGCATTGATTTTTTCCTTGACCACAGTGCTTCCTAACACTCACCGCATGGACTTGATGGGTTTCTCTGTTGCACTTTCGATTCAGCCCCAAGCTATAAAGGTGGCAAGAAGTACGGATTATGAAAGACTTTGCAACCCTTTTCTGGAAAACTTTTGTCTAATTAATGAGCGTTAGTTAATTAAAAAAAAAGAATTTTAAATTAATTTCCTGTTACTCGATCCCAATAGTACTAAACCAGTTTAAGATGCCCTGGTAGTAGTTGAGGGGCACATCCTGGTGATAATTACTACATCCTTATAATAGGGACTCATTCATGATTTATTCTAGGTGACTGCAGTCAGACCTCAGCTTAGGAAGGCAAACCCCAGCAGAATAGCATTTAACGGAGGCCTGTCTCCATCTACCCGCCCACTTTCTCAGAAATCATTACACGGATAAGGATGTCCTGTTCTCACCTCCCAGCCTCATCTATAAAAGCTTTCAGCTAGAGGGCTCCTTGTTTACGGAACATTCTGTAAGCGGATGTAGGGGATGCCCAGCCCTGTCACCATTTATATCTGAACTATGACTTATATTAATCTTATTTTTAGAATACATTTCCATAGATGCCACTTCTGATGTCATTGTTTTTATTACTGTAGTATCTCTGTCCCCCGGACCTTTTTTTCTATATACTTACACAAACACAAACACACGCACATACTGTATCTGAAATTCCAGCACTGAAACCATCCCATTTCTGCAACTCATGGTCATTGTCTGGACTGAATGAGACTGGAGGCTGACCTTGATGACCATCACCCGCTCTTCTGCCGCTGTGATGACTCAGGACTGCCCCGCTCACACACCTAGCTAGTTCCAACAACATGTTCACACCATAGATGTGTAGAGTTGGTGAGGTCCTGGACTTCACACAGCCAGCTGGAAATCTAGAGATTTTTTTCTTACAAAAACTACATGAGTTTCCTCCATTGTCTTGTGGATCACTTAGATATTCATCTTTCACTACTTTTTATGTTGTGTAACTATAACGTTTTTCCTTATCGTTTGCTGATGTATTGCAAAGGACTTGAATATAATTTATAGACACATATAGAACTGAATATTCAATATACATATGCACTGTTTGCAAAAAATATCTGACCATCTGTAACATACATAATATATATCTAATGATGCATAAATGGAAAAATAGCATCAAGTATGATTATTTCTGGCTATTATTTTCATTCCGTGCAAGAAATGGCTGAATTAACATTTCATTTGAATCACATGGAAGGAATATGGATTATGGTATGATAGGGAAATGACTGTATTTGAGAGGGAACGAGGTTTGGAAATGCCGTGGAAAAGTCATGGATAATTCATTATTTATCATTATGCGTTTAGTCTTTGGGAGATGCTCTTCATCCAGGGAAACTTTTGATACACAGTACATGTTGAATCTTATTTTATTTTTTATTTTTATTTGATGCATTATTTAGGAAAATCCCATGAAATCCACCTGGTATTCAAGCACCGTGACTTCCTACAATCCTGCTGTGAGCTCGCAGGATCAAAACCAGACCTAGAAGAAAGGAATGGTGAAGAATATGGACTGCATAATTACTTGTGAAAAACTAGCTGAAAAAAAAACATACACACACTCACAGCCCATGGCTGAAGGGAAAGCCTGTGAAATTCTTCGGGAAAAAAAAATCCTATTGAGGAAACACTGTGCCAGTCTTCAGTCGGCTAGAATCTCTGTGCCCACGGGTGGGTTTTGAAGACCGGGGCCACTGCACTGGCTGCCAATCAGACGAGACGTCGCCGCAGGTGGGAGGGGAACTGAAGATGGCTGCGATGCCGCAGCAGGATGAAAGGGGACTCATTTATCAAGACGCAGCTCCACTGGGTCAGATGAAGCTTTGGCCTGGCTGGGGGATGTGCTGTGTGCTATAGAGAGTAGCTGGAAAATAAACAGGCGATGTCTTTAAATGACAAGACTATAATGGGACAGCCAGAAGACCCCAGTGCTGCAGAATAAAGGGAAAGGTCCAAGCGATCACGAACTCTCTTCCTGCTTGCAGTTAAGGCAAATCAGCAATCTTGCAGCTTCCTAAAATGTACAAATAAGTGTCAAGAAATGGCAGGAAGATGGTGCTTTGCAGGCCGGCATTGAGGCTCACATAAAGAGAATTTCATAGCAGTGTTTCATAAAGGAATATTGAAGGAATATCGGTCCCTGCACACAACTCAGGGGGAGAAGCTCGGATTTACAATTAAAGGTGAGATTTCCTAGTTTCACCATCATTGCCAGCATCTCCAAAGGGAGGGAAAAGATCCTTCTGAGGTGACTGTAGCCCCCACGCACCCCCACACCCCCGTAACAGCCCTGCTCCTGGCTCCAGTACAATTTATAGGCTGTGACTGTTTCCTCATTTTTTTCCCCCTCGCTTTTACTCTGTAATCGATATTTCACCATCTTCTTTGGCCATCTCCTATTCATCTTTACAGCCCACACATTCGGGGGCCAGATGGGACAGCAAGGCGGGGGAGCGGGGGGCAATGGGGGGGTTTGAGAGTGAAAAGAAGAAGCGACGAAGGAGCAGTGAGCTTGCAGAGACGAGCAGAGGATGGGGTATTTCAGAGTGATCATGTAGCTCTTCTCTCTACCCAGTAATCGTCATGCCTATCCTTAGTCCGGGGAAATGACTGCCACATACGTCATTTGTCACGAGGATGCCTGGAGCACCCCACAAAACCACGTCCCCCCGTCATCGGGACTGGAAAAAAGGATGAACGGAAGGCCACGTCGGACAGGATTTCACCTTGACGCCCTCGGTTGGAAGGCGAGTCCCTTGTGGTAGAGACAGCGTCACAGCGTGGTGACAAAGGGGAGATGAGCGATCACTCACCAGTTCAGCCCTGTAATATCCGGTCGGAGCTGTCGCCATCTAGAGCACCTGGCATATTGCACATCAGTCCCCTCCCCGGGTTCCTGAAGGTGATGAACAGGATGTCAGTTTGGGGTTGTCATGTTGAAACACTCTGTCCCACCCCCAACCCCCAGCCTGACTTGAACTTCCAATTCTTCTTCATGGCACCATGTTGGCACAGAGTGTGCTTATTTACTAAATATTGAATTCCTCGCGAGAGAACCTTAGCTTAGCGTGGTAGGTCAGGTCACACTCTCCTCCGGCACTGACTGACAAGTCGGGAACGCTGAGCTCCATCCGCAGCCGGAGTGGAGATGGGGAGACGCCGCTTAGTGGAAAGCCGCTCGACGACCCAGCGCTCCGATTTCACAGCTTATTAGCATTACATAGGCGAGCTAAAGGCCGGCCATGTTATAAACAGGAACACATGGTTCTGTCTGCAGACGCCTTCACATTTTCGCAGCTTTGCTGCCGCCGAGCTTGCGGTCATGGCTCGTCATGTGACACCGCACGTCCGCGTTTCTTCATGCACGCACGGCCTACGCTGCAGATTCAATTATAACAAAGGAGAAAAATAGATTAACGACATTAAGGAAAAATGAGGGAAAAAGTCAGGATGGCAAAAGCGTTTAAACTGGAAGATCAAATTAATGTAGGGGCATAAAATTAAATTAAAAGGCCACCGAAAAAGTAGGGAGCTTCATTCTTAACTGTCACTTCAGTCTAGATCATCTCTACAGTAAAGCATGTCTCCATATTTCAACAAGAATGTTTATCCTAGACTGGGACAGATGTCAGGAGCAGGTGGAAAAATGGACAGAAGGAAGTAAAAGCAAACAGTATGGAAAAATAGAACAAAAGCTGTTTCAGTCTGTCCTTCGAACGGAAAGTCTGAAAAGCTGCATGGAAACGCTTACTGAAAATTCATGTTCCTCATTTCGTCCAAAGCTGAGTGCCAATAAAACACCAGGGAAGAATTGGGCACACTTGAGTAGCAAAGATTTATATTCATGGCAGAAAAGCCTAAAACTGCTGCTGGTAAGTATATGCAAAGCATAATAGGAATTAAATTATAATAATAAACAAATGTCTGCCATAATTTTATAAATAACAGGCTATAAAAATGTCTAACAAAATCTGTGTAGTAGTGGTCAGGCTGTTTTACTTATTGTGACACTTCGTGTTCAGGTAGGTGGTAGGTGTTTTTTTCCTAAAAAAATCCCCAAACCTGTTAAAATAGAAAATGGACGTCGGTACTTGGCATTCACCATTGACCAAGCCTCCTGCTCCCTTTCTGTGCGATTATTCACAGCTGAAACTCGATCCTGAAAGCCTCTTCATTTTAGCGAGGGCACTGGACATGCTTAAAATGCTGGTGGCAGGATTAATTTATCACATTTTAATAGAGCAACACCTTGTAAAGTGAAGCAATAATGAGACTTTCAGATCACATAAGCCGGGCTTTATTGAGACGTGTCAGCGCAGAAACAATGGCGCACTGTGCCGAAAGTGTGCAGACATGGCCTGTGTAGGATTTTCCAGGATTTCTGAAACCCGATTCCTTCATTTCCCCAATTTCCGCTCCTTGACAGCCTTGCCGTTTCAGTCTCAGGCAATGGGTCCACTTCGTTTTTAATTTGCCTCCGGTTCAGCAACAGTTACATACCAATAAGATAGCGTGGAAAGTAAACATGGATATTAACATATTTTATTTAAACAATCTCACCTCTTAGGTGTGGTTCTGGTAAAAAGTCAGGTCTGATTAGCCCACAGTTGTGAAAGGACTTGTGCTTAAACTATAGAGTTTGACAGTTTTTTCACACAGCCCAACATATTTTTGATCATCGGTACTGATTATAACATTGGTCTGTCATCCATAGTAAAACTGCATATGCAATTACTCTTCCAAGAGAAAAAAATATTCCTCCGACTGCCCAGTAAATCATTTTCAAACTCTGGGAAGTTCAGTACATAAGCTTTTACATTGCAGTAAACAGGTGGGAGACTACTATATTCACACACACATAGAAAAATGTCAGCTTTTGAAGGAATAATTCTTCCGGCTCTTTCAAGCACCATCTGGCTGTAGAGAGTGAATAGCATTTTCTGTTAATGTGTTGTGGAGTACTGAGTCCTGCTAAAAGGTTGAAAGGTATCACAGGATGTTGGTAGAAGAGATTTTCAACGAAAGGCCCGCACAGTCAAGATGGACAGATGCCGAAAAAGAAATAAAAGCTGTAATAACAGTGGCTGTCTGGTTTTCTCAGTTTCTTCAGCAGCAGACTATCCACTGGCTAACTACAGTTTCTGGATTTCAGAGCTCTTCAGAACCATATAGGACCGGTTGGCAGAATGGGTAGCAGGTTATGTCACATGTGTGACTCAGCTTATGAGGATATCAAATATTTATGACAAGTATATTTTTGTGTTCTGTCAGTACTAAAGGGAAATGACTCTGTATGGAGAGGTAGAGTTTTGACATTGACCCGGGAAAGTACTAAATAATTTATTCTCCTTATCTGTGATGCTTAGGTAAGCCTGCCTTCTCCGCTGTGACCTGAAGGAGCTTCCCAATCTAGCTTTTATGATATACTATCCAGCCTCTTGTGTAAATATTTTTATGTGGTTTTCATAGCTCCACATAGACCGCAATTTAACATAGTTGTTTAGTTAAATGCAGCAGTTCCTGATTAGATTGAAAGTGCCTTTACTTGATTAGACGGGACATGTTCTAAATTCACATCAACTACAGGGTACAGCACCATTGTTATATTAGGATTTAGAGTAAAACCTTAAAGTGGTAGCTAATTTTTGTCTGCTTCGAAAATCATGCACACAGTGATCAAAGGTCCCATGATAAGAGGCTGAAAGATGGATGATGGATGGATGGATATTACAATGCAGGAAAGAATATTATTCATAATAACTCAGGTTACACATCATGACTTAAGAGGGGATGAAAACAAGAGAGATTCCTCTCACTTAAGAAATATTTTCATTTAGATAAAGTCATGCAGTCTATCAAAGAAATTTCACTGTGCGATGGGATAATGAACAATTAACTATATTTGATTCCAAGCTTGGAACCAGTCTAACTAAATGAATATATTTCATATACTTTATGGCATTTGTCAGTTTTAGAATTATATAACCGGGCTATGTGACATGCCAGCTATGTGAAAATTGTTAATCATAATTATACAGTGCTGTAATTTAACATAGTGAGCAGTTCAAGATTCAAAACATCCTAATTCTCAGCCCAACAGTATACAGTCATATATCATCCCTCTGACCTCCGTGGCGTTTCATTCACACATTTACTAAACAATATACTGCGATATATTATCATATATGCATTGACTAGACAATATATTTTACAAACCAAATTTACACAGTGGCTAGACGATATGCTAGATGCAGTGGAACCCCCGTATCCATGGTTACAATAACCACAGTTTCAGCCGTCTGCGGTTTACGGCGCTCCTAAAAAAAAATAGAAAATTCCAGGAATAAACAGTTCATAAGCTTCAAACCACGTGCCAAATGAGTACAGACTATAATAAGGTGAAATCTGCCAGCCCAGTCACACCCAGAACAGCTGGCGAGTACCAACAAATGATATTTGTTAACAAATGAAATTTTCTCAGTACAAATGACGTACAGGTACACCACATGAAATTTTCCATTCTAAAATGTGTACCAGCATGTTTTTATGGTTCTTTTGCAGAGGTGGAGATTTCATGTGCAAAGAGTACAAATCCAGATTTTGTTTCAACCAACCAGTTGAGTACTCTGTGATTGTGACTCTTTTTACTGGATTTATACTGGATTTGTCTGGATTTGTACTCTCTGGACCTGAAATCTTCACCTCTGTTCCTTTTGTCTTTTAAGGGGTATTTTTTGTAATTGCTCTGTCGCCTCTTGAGAATTAAACTAAAACATCAGAATCTCTTTCATTTGAGAGAGTACAGTACTGTACAGTACTGTATAATAACGTACAGTGGCTTACTGTGCACAATCTACCAAAGAAACTATACCGCATACATGTACTGTAGATGAAAATCCCATTTTCTGGGGTCCATGGATGTTATGCTAGTATCCATGGTTTCAGCCATCTGTGATAGGTCCTGGAACGTATCACCTGTGGATATGGGGGGGGGGGGGGGGGCACTACTCTACTGAACAACATAAAGCACTAAATGGACACAAAGACAGGACATGGCAGTGCAAGACCTTGGTGTATAGCACACATTAAGTGGATCCTGTTCAGTTGCAACAAAGTAATTGTTCAGACCAGGTTTTGTAGAAAATATGAAACATGAATTTAGCAAAAGTAATGGAAAGGAACCATATGTCTCTAAGCATGCAGATACATCACCAGCTGATCAAATGGCAGTCATAGTTTGTGTTTGGGGGGTTCAAACATATCCCATTACGTCAACACTGTCCAGAACCTCTGTGCCGCAAAATAGCTTTGCAGGCACACAGAAAAGCAGCAGTGCAGAGCATGCTGGGTAACTGCTTTGCAAACTCCGCTGAAAGTTTATATATATATATATAAGGTGACCAACATTGTTTCCAGATAAAGGACACTGCAGAAACACCCTCAGCCACAATCCAGTGTGAAGCCTGCAGAGGCTGGTATCTGTGTGTACATGCAAATATGTTTATCCAGCCGTCCATCTTCCATAACTGCTTATCTAGCACAGGATCAGCAGGGTGCTGGATCCCAGCCCAGGATGAACAGGCCACAAGGCAGGGGACAACATGGATGCAAGTCCATCGCAGGCAATCTTAAAAGCTCACAGATAAAGATTCTGTGATGTCAGACGTCTCCATTTAGACTTCCCAGAACATGGCACCTGAGCGTGCGAGTCAATTCCAATCCCGTCAAAGTATGATAAAGTCAGTGGCACAGGAAGCACGGGAAGATGCCAGAGGCTTTACATCAGGCTGTGATGGTAAGAAGAAAGACCGACGTTAGCAGAGAGACGTTTTGTGATCATAAAAACCACATCGACCCCGAGACATGCTGCATTGTCAGTTTTTTTGTTTTAAGTGAACAAAGTGTTTTTTTTTTACTGGAACATAAGGAATTTAACTAAGTAACTGAGTTGAACTAATTGTGAAATTAATTGGCCCAGAAAGAGATCTTACACAACGAATCACTAGCTTATGGATTCCGGGTCCAAAATTTATACCACTATAAAGACAATAGGAAACACTGAAATTTTGGATTAGCATTTTGGGGAACATTAGCAGATGTTTCATACATTCCGTTAAAGAGATGAAGAGCACATTGGTAGATGCTAACCTGCTAATTAATTAACCCAGCTTCTATTTGCCTGCAGCTATTGGAAAAGTTACTTGGGCATTCAGTTTAGCGTTACAGTTGTCAAGAACTAAGTGTTGTAAATACAGAATAGAAAAAAGATGGGAATTTAAAAACAATCAATATAAATTATATTACCATTACTTGCTGCTAAAGAATCGACAACTTGAAATAATTTAAAAAAATCGTTACTAATCTGAATCTCGTTTTTATCTGTTGAGCGTGGTTTGTCGGAAAAGAATGCAGCTCGGGAAGCGGTGATCGCTGTAGCCGCACCATGCATGCAGTAACGAATCTGCCATCTTCTGCCGACCCGATCGTCTCCGCTGGGTTAAATACATATCCCAGAACAAGGAAGACTCTCAAAGGGAATGCCTCTGTTAACGTTAGCAGATAGGGCAGAGCTGAGAGTGAAGTATGCTGGTTTATACTGGGAAAATATTATGGGAATTGGAGGGCTAGCTGGTGGAACAAACTCAAAACACGGTTGCCACTTTGATATTACTGGTAGAACATGGGGAGTGTTCAGCTTTCGCTTCATAATCACTAAACAAAGCAGAATGTACCTCTTTATGTATATAAAAAAATAACTGGCTGAGTGGAAAAAAACATTAATGATGATCAGTGTCCTGACTCCATATGGCCCCTTTATGCAAGAGTACGGGGCACATTTCTCTCTCCTGCTTCCCCATCGACGTCCCCAGATACCAACCCTAAACAAATCAAATGATTTTATAGCCAATTTGGAAGGAAAGTAAAGCAAGCTGTAGTTCTTAATGACTTTTGTATGTGATGGTATAATTTCAGTTATTTACAAAGGAACTCCAGCAAGGACAGGGATGTCCAAGCAAGGCAGTCCAACTACATTAACACAAACCGGGTGAGTGCACATCTGTGTGCGTGTATGTGGATTAGGCTTATGTTATATTGTGGGGACCATTTTTCAGGTCCCCACAAAGATCTGTGAATGTAATCAAAAAAGAGAAAATGCCAAAAGTCTTGTATTTTGTTTGGTTAGGGCTAGGTAGGGGTTAAGGTTGGGATTAGAGTTTTCCCCATAGAAATCAATGGATGGTCCCCACAATGATTGTTACAAATGTGTGTGTGTCTGTTTGTGTGTGTGTGTGTGGTTTTCCCTTCTGAAAAGGAGCCTGATTATCTTGTCTCATTTACAACAGAGTCAAGTCAGAATTATAATAAAAATCTGACTGTGAAACTGCAAAAATAATAAAAAAATAAAAATAAATTAACGAACCTGAAGAACATCTTGTATTAATTAAAACAGCAGGTACAAGTGGTCTCCCATAAAGTTTAAAGACAGGGGTGTCACCTCTAAGTGGGACAGAATGCCTCCGTCCCATTCTAAAATTAGCCCCCTCATGGGCGTGCATAATGAGCTCCCCGCCTGTGTCAGGCCAGAACCCGGAGAGGGGCTGAGGACAGCATTGGCAAACATGTACACGGAAATGCAGTTCCGCCCCTCGCGGATATTTACTGCCAAACAATGCGATCCATTTATACACCCGCTGACACATTTGGCCGCAGCATCAATCAAAACGGAGGCAGCAGCGATGCATTACCTGAGTGACAGCTTAACGGTAAA
>JAODJU010000039.1:12460339-12476857 GCA_026776725.1 Gnathonemus echidnorhynchus
CACTGTAATCAGTGCATGCTCCTTACGCACTGTAATCAGTGCATGCTCCTTACGCACTGTAATCAGTGCATGCTCCTCACCTCTACCTAGTACATATCATGCCTAGAGACTCCAAAAGCTATGAATTACATAATGGTAGCAGATAGCGCTTAACTGTATTGCAGTGTTATTGTTTTATATTATTTTCCCAGGCAGCCCAGAAGGGGTGGGACCATTTCCACTCCATGTCATTATTTTACAAGGCGGTGCTGCCTTCAGGACGTCGCTGCCTCTGGATGCTGTTTAATCCACTTTGAAAGGCCTGCTGCCTCTTAATATGCCTGTAGCCGAATGTAATTCTTTCACAATGGTCACCTACAAGTGTAAAACAACATGGTATAGCATAACAGTTAACATATACCACAACAGCAATAATAATTATTAAAAATGTAAATGGCAGGTTAGTCACAAGAAAGACTGAGGCCAGTACTTCAATATTTCTGACTTCTTTTCTATTCTATTAAAGAAAAAACTGTAAAAGTTAAAAAAAAAAAATTGACTGCCTTATTCTTACAATGCTGTAGCTGTTTTGCAACATATACATTGCACATGAAAATTAAATAACTGCATAGCTATTTCCTGTTTAGGCACAGAAAATTAGCTGAACTACTCAAATATAGCATAAAGGATACCCTCCCTGAATGAAAGATGGCCGTCTTCCATACAGTCAAAGCCTGACCTCATTCCTTCCAGACGCTGTCCCCTCCATCACCAGCATCACCAGCATCACCTGCACCTGAACTCCATTTCTACCTCCACCTTCCGCATTAACAGGTCGTGATGATTTTTCCCTTTTCTCTCAACTTCTTCCTTACAAACTGCAGCTTTCGGTTCAGTCCTTAGCCCTCTCTCACTGCACCACTGTGAATATTTCCCGGCTGACCTTCATGGCGCTAATAACTAAATACAAAATGCAGCAGCCTGTCCATTTTCAACCTGCTGACACACGGACGTCATTCCTCTCTAGATCCGCCTGCGCTGGGTCGAGACCTTGGTTCTAACCTACCCATTTCGAGAGGTAACTGTAAGCATGAGCACCTGAAAGGGCCTGTTTACAATATGATTTCTGCTTTAGAGGAACTGATGTGATGCAAGAGGTCTTTAGACTTAAAATGAAGAACATGAAGGAAGAATTTTTGAATTAACCATGTAGGTACAAGCAGGGAGAGGAAGTCAGCTGGGACAATGAAATGACTGAAGAGTGACACTTCAGACAGTTCAGAGAGTTAGACAGGAGAGGAGAAGGAAGTTATTTCAGGTTTTAATTAAGGCCCTGTGCATACGAGAGGAAAGCAGCGAGAGAGAAAAAAAAACACATTTCATATCCATTTGCATGATGGCTGCCCCTGTGCCGCACGTCGTCACGAATACAGCACACTTGTATTTTATTCCCTTTTAATTTTCCACCCACTTGACAATCATTTCCACAATTTGAAATGCAAATTAGCCATTAGTAAGTTAATTACTTATTTGGTTGATTATGGCAAATCACAGTTTGAATTGTTTGTCACACATCCAGTGTACTGATCCAATCTAATCTTTGAAAAACAATGAACTGTAAGCAGATGCCTGAGCATGGCAAACTTTAAAGATTCATGTCTAATTACTCTGGTAATCACGGTAATGTTCACGATGTCTCAGGCTCTATTTCGTATATGCTTTACTGTACACAAAATCTGCAACGAGCATTTGTTTTATTTAAATTTTTAATTATCATATAAAAACAAATCTTTTAAACATGCACTTTTTTCCCCCGCTTCTCACAATTTTACTTGATTATATAGCGACCGCAATGTTTACGTCTCATTAGCAGCTGCTGGCATGAGGAGCCAATAAGCAGGGCTGAGAAAGTCCTGGCGTGGGCTGGGCGAGGGACGCCCATGCCCGGGAAGAGCGGGCCGCATATGGCACACCAATTAGGTCATCGGTATATTTAAACATAGAACAGAGCCTGGAGGCCCCCGTGAGATATTAGCCTGGCTGCTATGTGCAGGAATCTCCTGGAAGCTGGCAGTAACTGTTAGAGGCAATAAGAGCTCAGCCCCCGCTCTGCAGGGGAGGGCCCTTTGGAATGGGCACGCACAGGTAGAAGGAGGCACGAGGCACGAGGCACGGTACATCAACCAATACACACTCACACACGATGATCCCCCAAAGCAATTTCATTGGAAGGAACCGTCCAAAGCAGCATTGCCGTTCCTTATCCGGGACGGACATCTTGCTTTTCTTGCTGGGAGGGATGTTTGTGTCGTCACCAGGTCGTTTCAGCAGGCTGCAGCTTAAGCTCTCTCATCCACCCCAACAGTGGACCACCCTCGGAGTTCCCCTATCATCCAGTTTCCTGTTCTTCACTTGGAAGCAGATGAGAGCGATGGATAATAAATCATGCACGGGTGCGTCAGCTCTAACGTCTCTCGGCAGCGGACTGGTAGGGTGACCGGGCTTTATGTGAAACCTCCTGCTGTGGGAGGCCCAGTCTGCCGCAAGCCTCCATCTGCAGGACCGTTTGCATAAAAGGCCATCAAGGTAAATGGGGGATTTGGCTTCATAGCGGAGCAATGACATTCTGCAACGGACAGTTTTATAGTCTTCATATCAAAAAAAATAAAAAAATCTGGGTTCAGGCTCAATCTCAGTGTAGATCCTGGGCTTTTACTGTTAACTAAGTGAAAGCTACCCAAGAGTATGTCATTTTATAAAGGATTTTAGCCCAGCTGCCTGCATATCAAAAGAATGCATTTTGCTGGGTGACCCTTGAACTGTACTTCACTGCTGGTTCAATTTCACATGAAACATACTTCTTGAGAACCACCAAGACAGTTAAAATTCTGAGGATAAAAAAAAACTAAAATGAAAGGAACTTCAAATAATGTCTGCTCTAGAAAACAAGAAACAAAAAAACAAACTGGAGGGGATCCCAAACCCCCCCAGAAGCCCCCTGTAGGGACGAGGATGGATCTTTTTATACCATAAAGGTATGAATAAATTGGCTATATGCTGGATTCATAAATATGTGTCACTGTTATTGAAATTCTCACACATTTGCATGGAGGAGTATAGGAAGTAGGGGAATCAGAATGAGGGGGAAGTGACGGGATGAGAGGCTCTCATTTATATCTTCACAGGCTCTGAATAATTATATGAGAAGGAAAAAGACATGTGTAGGCATGTGTGTGAAATCGATTTGACTCTTTAAAGCAATATCCGTGGCATTGTAGGGTACAATACTCTTGGCTTGCCCTTAACCCAGTGCACACAATATTCCCACCATGTCCATCGAAGTACACTGTGCCATTATAGAAAAAAAATACAAATTAAACAAGCAGCAAAATGTGTAGTGTCTTTATAAATTAAGGAATAAATGCACTGAGGAATTCTTTAAGTTCTCATTTTGATAACGCATATGTAAAATTTTACATATTGTTTTCCAATTATTATTTTCTAAAGGAATAAAACGCTGTAATGGCTGGCTCCTAAAGAGTAAAGATACACTGTTTTTTATTATTATCGTGCTGAGCAGGCCACCCCTGGGTGATTTATTCCCGGGACTCTGGTTGCAGTTGCTCTGTAATTTATTGCTGCCTCCCTACCTTCTCCCAGACGCACTCTGGAGGAGAGGTCTACGCGGGCGTCGCGGTGATGTAATGACGTCTTACACGCCGCATCCTGGAAGTGCCGCTGAGCGTCCAAATAACTCATATGGAAGAGTCTGGGAAAGCCTGCAAGAGGGGTGGTAAATACAAGGCAGGTGAGCCTGTATTTACTTAACATGTCTCAGAATCAGAGTCTCTATAACTCATATGATGAATGCTGTGCCTCCACACAGAGCAGGTGGGGGGTGGTGGGGGCCGGGTGCCACAGAAGTTATCAACCTGGAAGAAACAACAGGCTATACCTCTGTGGTGGATCCCATTTGACATGGGGTGCGTATTAATTTCCCAGCTGATTAAACTGTGACTCCCCGTGACTCCTCTTTGTCTCTTTCCCAATACAAGAAGATCCTCTTAACAGCAGCTGTACTCCACAGTCGCCATAAACACCTCGAAGTAGGTGTAATATCCAGAGGAGTTTCCAGGGACCTGGTATGGTCAGCCAACGGACATGCGGAGGTGTCACACACCTTTAGTGTTGTATGTGTCCAAATGTTACTGTCTTTCTATTCACATTTCCAGGGGTGTCCATTGGGCCTCAGTAAGTGCCAGAGGCCTGCAGTGTGTCAGTAATATACTGTTGTGTGTCTTCTTTTTGCGAGACAATGTGACATCTGAGAATTTTATATTTAAATCACACTTTCACCATCTTAGGTCACTTTATTCCAGCGCAATGTCACTGTGGTTGTTATTGTTTTGGAAAAGATCATTTAATTCTTTGATATAGCATTTCACTGTTTATTTTGTCTGTGTAACCTTATCGTTGTCATTATTATGCTATTAGTATATTTTTAACATTAATGTGCAAGCAGAACATTTCAAAAAACAGGCTTCATAATGTGCACTTGGGTAATATGTAGTATACAGCTGGACATTTGGCTAAGGGTTTTACCAGGTGACCCAAAGTGTTGTCTGTTTTGTAATCTCATCCAGGGTGCCGATCCAAAATAGCGTAGTAGTGGTACCAGAATATATTTGTGTGAAAATTCCTAAATGGCGATTCTTCTGTGGATTCTACAGGGAACAGAAATCATAAGGTAAATTGGTTTCCATTTTTCTTCCTTCACCTCATATAGCACATAAATACAAATTATGAAGCTAATCCCATAATGTTTGTGGGGGCTGCTTTTATAGCAAGTGTTTTGGTTTTGCTTTCAGTTGAATTGTTTGGGGAAAAGATCAATGAAAGTTTTAGCAGTCTTCGATCTGCAGCGTTTATGGGCAGCACCGAGATCCAAGTTAGCTGATGTAACTTCTAGTTACTTCTTTAGTAGGCTTTATGTAAATGATCTTTTGATTATATGACACTATTTTTAGTTTCTTCCCCCGGTAAAGAAGCCCAGTAATTGATATTACATTTTATATTGGTGTGTACGAAACAATTATCTAGGTGACAAGCAGCCAGTCAAAATAAAAGCCAATGACATTTTGAATAAATGTAAAACATCTCAATATCTGATTCAATGAACAATCTAAGTGTCTGATTGAATGACCAATTATTACTCAAACGGCTTTTTCCTTTGATGAAGAAAGTGAATGCAGTATGCAGAAAATCAATCAATACATCCATCCATAGATATACAACTTATAACTATATGTATATTTATAACTATTATAACAATTATCATTGGCATTGATATCATATATATTAATAATGAATACTCAATAATTTATTATTATTATTATTGTCAATAATAATAATAATAATAAACAATATGGATGCAGTCTGCACTGCATTTCCAATTGAAAGCCAAGGTTGTCAAGGTTCTTGGCTCTAATGGCATTAGGAAGTGGACTATGAACAAGGAGCTTGTACTGTGAATCTTGGTTTGCAAATAGGAGACTCAGTCTTGGCAGCAGACCCACAGTTTAGCACATATCTGAAGCCCCTTTCCCTCATCGCTCGCTGCAAATTCCTTCTGACTGAATTTTAATTAACAATCAATCCTGCCACTTTATGAATATGCATTGTCCCAAAGAGGAGAGATTAGTGGAGGCACAAGTAATGGAGATGAGGCAGACGGAAGTTTAGTTTAGCAAACAGGGGAGGCTTTGTGAGGCTGGCGGCAGAGGGCAACGAGGGCATGAGGCTGACACATTTACAAACAATTATGTCACTGTTGTGTGCAATAGATCCAAGATGGCTGCCATCATATGCTGCCTTTAACATAGTACCTCCCCAGAATAGACAGATAGAGAGATAGATCTTTTGCCCATATATTTCTGATATTTTTTATCTAATTGATATATAGCACAGTAATGAAAATATATACATTTAAATTTTATTAGATGACCTACTTTTGTCCTTTTGGTATATTAAAGTAATTTATCCATCCATCCATCCATCCAGCCATCAATCCATCCAACTTATATCCCAGGATCCCAGCATAGGGCATGAGTCTTGGATTGGATGTCTGTCTATTGCAGGCACACAAACCCGCCCACACACACTGACTCACCTAACCTCATGTTTTTGGACAACAGAATTAGACCAATATAGACCAGAGCGCTTGAGGAAATGTATGCAAATGTCGCGAGAACCTATAAACTTTACATGTAACATACATCTTTTAAGCTAAGATTGTAAATATAAAACTGTCTTTGATCAATTATATATGTAGACAAAACTCCTGATAGAGAGTATATTTCATCTTTCATGGAAAAGCTGCATCTTAAAGCCGGCGATACTGGGAGAGCTGGGGAGTCACAGCGCCCATACTGCTATGCAGATAATCACTTTAGGGATACTGGGAGAGCTGGGGAGTCACAGCGCCCATAATGCTATGCAGATAATCACTTTAGGGACAGTCCCATCACTCAGAAATGATGAGAAATCCACACCTTAACTATCCTGATGTATATCAGAAATAATAAATAGTCAGTAATCTATTTGATGACCATATGACTGCCGCATGGTTCTGTGTAACGGATGAACATCGCATTCCTGTCCATCAACCACAATAACTGTCCATCCATTCATCATTTTCTGAAAGCACTTGCCCTGTTCAGGGTCATAGGGGGTCTGGAGCCTATCCCAAGGGTGCAAGGCAGGGAACAAACCAGGATGGGGCACCAACCCATCGTACGGATATATATATATATATATATATATATATATATATATATATCCTAAAAGAAATTAAGCCTAAAGATACTGAGCCCATTAAAGTACAATGGAACACAAATCGGTGGAGATTTTTGGGGAAAAAAATTGTGTTTGGAAAATGGAACTTTGAAACCTGTGGTGGGTGGGATGATAATATGCTGTCAATCACCTGCCTCATTTATCTCAATGGAAACAATGGGACACATATCTAATCAGTAATACCCATCCTCTTTAGTGACAAATGGAAAAATAGACTCTTCCAGGACAAAAGAAATATGCCTTCTATTCTTAACAGCTATTATAAAACACATTACAGCTCCCTATAAAAACTTACCAGCTGATCACAGTTAGGGACATTTTAATATCATTTAAAATTTCTGCTACTGTGTGACCTTTTCTCATCCATCATCAAGGAAAATGAATGAGTGTCTCTGAGCATGAATATGAGGCATTAAATTACTGAATAATCTGTAATAAGGGCTGCGGCTTTCTCGGGAATACGGTCAGCCATGACATTTTTTTGTCCCTCCGTATTAGGACTGATTCTTACCCTCGTGGGGCTAGATTTTTAAGGCAATGATGTCTTGTCAGTCCATTTTTTGTAAAGCCGGCCCTGATCAATACATAATTACAGCTGCCTTTGTATGACAGGTTATCAATTACAGTGGTACAGAGGGGGGAGGGGGGGTCTGACAGCACCTTTGAAAGCCGCGGTCATATTTATGGATCGGAATGGATGGGAACGAACATGGAAGCTCATCCATTTACTGAGCCGACTGAAGCTGGAAATTCCGCCCTTTGACAATATCTCTATTGTCAGTGATGGAGGACTTGTCAGGGCAAAATTATTAACCGGTCCGTTTGGCGACGGTGAGGTGTGGCTTGAAGGGAAGCGAGTGCCATTCGCGCTGACTCTCATTGTCACTGTTGCCCACACCGCTGCCACGATTTTGGACAGGAGGGGAAGGTCGTTACCTACCCATGTGTACTAATAAGCAATTCATTTCAATTAGCGCCTCCATTCTGTTCATGTCATCAATGTTCTGCATGGACTGTACCGAGGAATTTAATTTCCAGTATGGTCTAAGCACACGGAAGACCTGTAAGAGGATCCCAGACACTGGAAACAGCTGCTTGTTATTCTTTATCTAGCTACCCATTTCCGAACTCAATTTCACTTCAATTCCTGCACCAACTTCTTCAAATTCCTGAATTGTGTTTATTTTAATGATAATGAAAATATATATTCTCATTGCAGTATTTGTAAATCGATCTTATTGTTTCAGTGACCTCGAGAAAAACTTTCGAGGTGAAGTATAAACTCTGTGGCAATGCTGGGGCAGAGAAAGGTTGTTTGCATGTCTGACTGCCCCCTGCCAAACGCTCTCCATCTGTACAAACCGTACTGGGTATCAGCTTCACTCCGCCACATCCAGGCTGGCAGCTGACATCAGTCGGCACCCCGAGCTACAGTAACGACCCACCTAAGCGCTGACTCTCGATGCCACGTTCGCCGTAAACACCGCGAAGTTCCACAATGGCTGTGCTTCAATGGACATGGCAACACGGCCCAGAGACAAATGAGAGAAACTTCATGAATCAAACAACTGATAATCCTGTCACTTTGAGCCATTTTACCTATTTGCTCATCGATTGCATGGCTTTGATGGCTGCCACCTTTTAACGGTACCAGATTTTTTCTGGAACTTCAACCCACCAAGGAGTAGAATCTGAAACATCACTGGAAACTTCAAATACAGTAAAATTATGAATTATTATCTGGGCAACACAGTAGCTATTGCCTCCCACTTCCAGAACTGGGAGTTTCATTCCTACTCCATGTGGGGATTTTGTATGTTCTGCCTATTTTCACACAGTTTTCTTCTTATATTTTTCACATCCAAGTTTCTTCCCACAGGCTAAAGACAAGGGTTCAGAAGAATTGGTGTCTCTGCTTTACTTGTGTGTGTGTGTGAATTTGTCAGGGGTGTCAGTATCCATTGATAACATCTGAATTCATTGATGATGCCACAATCCATCAAGGGCGTCACAATTCACTGAGTATCTCGGAATTCACTGAGGGTTTCACAATTCATCAAGGGTGCCGGAATTCATCAAAGGCGACTGAAATGATCGAGGGTGTCAGAATCTATCAAGAGTGTCAACCATGTGACACCATGTGTCTCTGAATTCATGAAGAGTGACTAAGTCCATCAAAAGTATTTAAATTTATCAATGGTGTCTCAATTCATTGACAATACCTGAATCCTTCAAGGTACTTTGAGTACGGTACTTTTGGTACTTTCACTTTTCAAATTGACTTGCAGTCAAGTACCAGTACCAAATATTCCAGTAGCAAAAGTGCCAAACCAGCTGGGCTACTTCTTTGGTACTTTAGTTTCTTTGGGGTTGGACTTGAAACACTTTTCTTTATTGATTGGTTATCCAAATAGCCAAATAGCTAAACGCAATACAGCTGCAATCTTGAAAAACCTCAGACAATAACAATAAACGAAGGGAAAAAAAATGCGATCTGGTCAGAAGAACAGATACAAAAAAAGATCAGGATTGCAAGACAGGAAATTTTTAAAGTATTTTGTTTAATATCTATAATATATATTTACTATATAGTGTGCTGTCCTGGCAATGTGATTTTGTTGTAAATATAGCAATGTTATGTTGTTGTAATAAATACTGGGGTATTTATATAGCAAAAAGGAGTTCATAAATTTCTCACAAACCTGTCTAAGAGTGATTTAAACAGCAAGGATGAAAATGACCACCATTGTCTCAGAGAACACATGCAGCACTCATGCAAAAGCAGTGGAGGAAAACTTTAAACTGATTTTAAAGCTAATTAGATAATCTATAAAAGGAATAATAATTAAAATTGCAAAGCTAGGTAAGTTTTTATGTCTTTGACATAGAAAAAATGTTTTAGTGAAACTTAAACTCCCTATGCTAGAATGTCCGTACAGAATTGAAAGGATACCCCGTCTTGTGTTGTGATGTCATTCGATGCCGGTACCAGTTTTCATGCCAGCGGAACTACCAAAAGTACGGTACTTGGTGTGGTGGAAAAGCGCCTTAAATCCACTAAGAGTTTCTGAATTCAGCAAGGGTGTCTGAATCCATTGAGAGAGCGTGAATCCATTGAGGGTATCTGAATCCACTGAAGGGGTCTGAACTCATCAGGAATGTCTGAACACAGGGAGGGTGTCAATCCGCTGAGAGTGCCCGAATCCATTGAGAGTGCCTGAATCCATTGAGGGTGTCTGAATCCATTGAAGGAGTCTGAACTCATCAGGAATGTCTGAACACAGGGAGGGTGTCAATCCGCTGAGAGTGCCCGAATCCATTGAGGGTGCTTGAATCCATTGAGAGTATCTGAACTCATCAGGACTGTCTGATCACATGGAGGCCTGCACATGATCTTCTTCATATGGCTATTTTGACAGTCAGCTGTGTCATCCAGTCTTCTCGTCATTTACATGCATATTGATGCCTTCGGACTGTAAGAAAGCCTGGAGTAAATGGACATCCAATAATACAACAATCCAATAATACAACAAACCAGACTAATACTGAATCCAAGACTAAAACACTTTAATAGTATGATTTATCGATATTAATTGCCTGCAATTCTCCCATATCTAGGCCCCTGCACTGACAGAGACAGAACACAGCATCCCGGTGTCCCTGAAATGGACAAGCAGTTGGAATATGCATTATTATTATTATTATTATTATTATTATACAAATCACCAAACAAATTAAAGTCTTAATATTTTAAAGTGTGTGAAACTCAGCAGCGCTTTCAGAACAAAACAAAAGAAAAAAATGAATGAAAAACCGAGAGGTGTGACACAGCAGTTAAACCCCGAAGTGCGTCTGCAGGGCTAGCATCTCACTGCAGGCTGCTGGCTCACTGCAGGCTGCTGGCTCACTGCAGCACCAGCCAGCCCGGTTTATGAATTGTTACTCATTAAGAGCATAATTGCATTTATAATTCTGCGAGCGCCTGTCCGAGCCGGGAGCTGTCAGTCGCGCGGAACGCCAGACATTGGTTGACATTCTGCGGCCTTTTCACATTTCCTCTGGGGGAGTCCGATAATAAATCACATGGCACTGGTGACCCCCAATCCGTGACATGGGCAGCGAGGGCACCGAGAACGGACGAGCGGCACCTTATCTCTATGCAAATCAATTACGGAAGAAAGGTGTGACATTTTAAATTAAAAATGGACTCCGGCATGAAAAATGCATTAGTGAATATGCACAGAGAAGGCTTTGGCCTTATATACAGGCAAATTGTTTTTATCAGATATGATTTATTTATTTATACTTTATACGTTGCCCCCTTGCATTAAAACTGTGTGTTCTGATGCAGGAGACGCGTGTATCGATGCTCTTATCTGATCCAGCCAGAATTTGTTTTCACCTGTTTCATTCATTTATTGATATTACATCCTTGGTTGATTAAAACTGTAAGACACACAAAAAACAATTTGACTCCAATCTCTTCCATTGAAAAAACAAATGAATAAGTAATGAAGCGATGCATTGGACAGTGGAATGACCATCCGTGCACACACATGCACAGACAGACTTTATTTCTTTTCCTTTTCCTTAAAACATGAATTATACATGACAATAAATACTGTACCAGCATCGGATTAATTAAATATATCAGGGGAAACATAATTTTTTCTCTATAGATCGCAGTGCCTATTGCACACATTACCTGCCTTATATCTCAGATCAGGCTCTGTAGTACGCAGATCACTGGCAGGGAGGAACACACTGGTGTTGTGCTGGAAGTGATAAAGCAAGTCAGGGCAATTATCAGGGACCTCCTTGCATGATCCATCCAAGTCACATACTGATTTCCACATTTTTTTCTCTGGAAAATCAGGTGAGTTGTTGCCTCGGTTGGCCTGCCTTGATTTTTCACACTGTTCTGCCAGATCATCCGGACGGGATGCTTGAGGACACCGGGCCGGCTGGGTCAGGAGGACAGCATCTGCCACTGAACCAAACGCTTCCCCTACATTTATACTCGGGTGCTTAGGTGACACTTGTACGCAAGACAGCTTACAGGTTTTTTTTACACAGTAGGGAATTTTAATGCAGTGATTCAGGTAAAGTGTTTTGCTCAAATGTCTTGGAGCTGGCTTTCCCTTCAGGCATGTAGGGGCAACCTTATTAATGTCTTCTTAACCTCTTTATGCACCAGTGTAATAAACACTCTACAGGGAAGGGGGGCTGATAGAGACAGAGCACTGGCAATCCTCCAAGTTAACACCTGAAAGCACTGGCAACCTGTCTGTTTAACACTTGAGAACAGGCAACCCTCCTGGTTAACACTTGAGAGTACTGGTAATGCTCAAGTTAATACCTGAGATCACTGACAACCCTCCAGGTTAACACCTGAGAGCACTGGCAACTCTCCTGTTTAACACTTGAGAGCACTGGCAACCCTTCTGGTTAACACTTGAGAGCACTGGCAACCCTCTTGGTTAATACCTGAGAGCACTGGCAACTCTCCTGGTTAATACTTGAGAGCACTGGCAACCCTCCTCTTTAACACTTGAGAGCACTTGCAACCTCCTGGTTAACACCTGAGAGCACTGGCAACCCTCCAGGTTAACACCTGAGAGCGCTGGCAACCCTCCAGGTTAACACCTGAGAGCACTAATAACCCTCCAGGTTAATACCTGAGAGCACTGGCAACCCTCCAGGTTAACACCTAAGAGCACTGATAACCCTCTTGGTTAACACTTGAAAGTACTGGCAAACCTCAAGTTAATATCAGACAAAAATGCCAACCCTCTGAGTGAACTGGGAACCTTCCGGGTTAACACCTGAGAGTAATGGAGACCCTCCGAGTTAACACCTTAGAGTACTGACAACCCTCCAAAATTAGACAGTACTGGCAACACTCCGAGTCAACACCTGAGAGTATGGTAACCCTCCGAGTTAACACCTGAGAGTACTGGAAATGCACAAAGTTAACACCTTAAATTACTGACAACCCTCCTACACCAGACTGTAATGGAAACCCTCCCAGTTGACACTGAAGAGTAATCGATACTCTCACTTAACATCTCAGTACTGCGTCACGATGGTATCAGCAAGCACAGTTGATGGGAAATATCTGTCTATTGGCCATCTAATCCCTGACAACTGACTACAGGGCACTGCTTTGGAATGGTCACTAGGACACAGAGTGACACAGATTTGTGTGTAATTACCAAACGTTGCCCTGGGAGGAGCCTTTTGTACACTGAGGGGATGAATCGCTGATCTGGGCTTGGGCGTCCTGCTATTTGCCAGTAGAGTCACTGCCAGTACTCCCAGGCAGATCCATGTTCTACAGTTATATTTCTTTGTTTTCCCTCCATTTGTGCTGGTGTTGGGAAAAAAATGACTGTACTGTGAAAAGCAGGCTCTGTGGCATCTTGCAAGCAAGGAGACAGAATACAAAACTTCCTGACAGGCACAGCCACAGACCACCGTGCAGGCAGCCCCGCTCACTGAGGAAAGGATGAGGCGCATCTTAAAACACATGCAGGTTTGCCCCTGGGAATGCAGGCAGATTGATCAGCACTTCCTTGGCTGGCTAGTCTAGCTTAACCCGTGGAGTTTCCCCAGCTCTGGGTAAACCCTACAGGTGCCAGAATGTTCCATCGATCCATTCACAGCAATACAGATGGAGTAGGACAGCATATAAAAGTGGGCAAAGCAAGTCTAACGTGACTCAATACATGTCTAGCAATGACAAGTCCAGAAAGGTGCTGTGGACGAAAGCTTGAAAATAATGAATCCATATTTTCTGTGGGTAGCTCTTTTTCTCAGATGTTTGTTTTTAAACTTGAACCTGAATGGCCCGAATGGGACAACGACCAGAGCTTCATTTGAAGGGCAGGACATCCCCGTGAATGAGGAAAGCACAGGGTGGAACTTTTTGGTTCCAGGTTCGCCAAACACAACAACCTGCACAATGAAAATATCCCCAAATGCCACACTCTACGACAGTCCCTTCCATCAAATTCCACTAAAGCACAGTCTGCATTGTAATCCTTTCTAAATGTGGTACTCGGGAGCCTAGTGCAGTCAGGAATGACTTGCAGCCCTCAGGAAAGGAACACAAAGTGCAGGCTCACATGCTGCTTCACCGATGCATCCAGACTGATAATAGCGACAGGATTGAGCGGTACAACCCGGCATTATAAATGATTCATAAGGCGCCCTCAGATGTCCTTACAAAGCTCACATTAGAAGGATGCTTGCAGCGTTTTCGATTAGGTTGGGGGGGGTCTCATACTCACTCCTGTTTTACCCCTGGCAACACGAAGACAGCAATTTGATTACAGCTGATTCGGGGGAAGTAAAGAATCGAGAATTTGCGATTATTCCTCCGCTGCTGGCCAGGCAGTCGAGGCTCGATCGAAAGTCTGACTTGGTTTCCACTGCAAAAGGAACAGCACTTAAATAACAAAATGGCAAGAATTATGAAATTCCCTGGATAGCATTTATTGACATCCTAAGCCTACGTTGCAAGTTGACTTGGTGTAATATCATGCAATGCCTCATGGTATTGGTAGCACCTTAATATCACACTATTATTTTCATAATTTGGCTATCCTTTAGCTATCCTTTAGAAAGAAATCGCAGTTCCCCTCAAAGTGTTGGTTTTCCAAATCTATCAGCGGAGAATTTATAAGGCCTAATGAATTGTTACTGCCTGAGTCTTAGCATGCATTGTGCAGCTGGCTCAGTACAACACAGACATATTTTGGAGTTATTAGATCCGCCAAACAACATGCTTTATAAACAACGTCTAATTGCTTATTTATTCATGTCACATGTATTTTACCTTGAGGTACACAATAAAATCTATGCATGCAATTACGAAATGAGTACGAAATGGGTTTACATTGTTATAATTACATACTAAACAGTGAGAGATTATAAATGCTGTAAATGTAAGTTTCCTAATAAAACTAAACACACACGCAGTGTGAATACAGGTTTACGATGGCTGAATGCATTATTTCATACACAGTGTTCAATAACCCTTGAAATAGCAAATGGTGCATGAGGTGTTGGAGGAGGAGTAAGAAAACATTGTCGTTTAGCTATTTAAATAGTAGCTACTTAAATATTAGTATATAAAAGAATGTAAATATTTGATATGCAGAGACCCAGCATTACAACCCGTTTAATTTTTAATGCCAGTGATCAATGCATTCATTAGCTGATTGGTGTAGGAGTAATTGCACTCTTAAAGAGTGAAGTTCACCCATCTTCAGGTTTCAACTGCATCAGTATGACAGGAAAATTAATCTAAATTGTTTTCTCATTTAAATGATACAACTTGCTAACATGAGATCTTAGAAATAACCTGTTTTCTTGTGATTTATGTAAGAGCAGAAAAAAAACGCTTTAGAGAGACACTTTACTGAAAGCGACACAGGAGGCGAATGATGAAGCTGGCCTGTATCACCATCCTGCATGAAGCTCATTAAATCCATATTTAAAATACCATCCTTTCAAAAGGTCAAGCCTGTCACGCTTGTTATTCTGACAACACAAAGTTAATTGCCTATTTTTGATTAATTTTTTTTTTGCAGAAATATATTGCAACTCTGCAGTGTCAATTTTAGAATTACCTTTTCAAAAGGGAAAAATATTTAATAACAGTTGATACTTTATTGATCCCCATGGGGAAATTCTGCTTACACCTTTGGAACCAGCAACCTTCTGATGACAGGCACAGAAGCTTAGTCCACTGAGCCACACCCCGCTCTTGCCTTTCATGAGTTAGCCACAGTATTTTGATATGCATCACTCTTTCAGGACATCCCACTGTGAGGGACAGTGCATCAGTAAACAAAATAGAAAAAAAAGACAAAACAAAAACCTACAGACTAGACACCATAACTTTTTTCGATATGACGCTACAGGACTCATTGACTGTCCTTACACTTTCCACCCAAACTCCAGTGTCTGTAACAAATCTTCACTTTTAATCAATAGAGCCTCACTGATATCCAGTCAGTCTTAACTCACCATGTTGTCTCTGTCTCTCAGGGTTTGTCTGTCACTCTGAAACATGTTCTATAGATACACTAGTACTACTGCTGACTGTAGCTTACCTGTGTAAGAAATACAATGCAGTTTATTTATTTAGGAGAAGCTGACATCCATAACAATGTACAACGGAAAGCAGGGTCAGCCAGTCCCTAGAGCCATAGTGGATTAAGGGCCTTGCTCAAGGACCCCCAACAGTGACATCACAATGCCAACCCTGGGATTTAAACTGGTGACTTCCCGATTACAGACAGTGTTCCCTAACTTGCTGATATACCTGTGCTTTCACGTTTACTGCATTGCTTCATCGTGTTTAAGTAGCAAACTTTTCCAGTAAAGAAAGAAAAGTTTAGTTGCACTTTCCATGGTTCCATGGAGTTTCCATGGTGATCAGCTTGCTATTTGGAGATCCGTGCTTCAAACACTAGTTTGCAGTAATATAAGAGAAATTCCATCACTCGGAGGATATGAAGATATAAACGCAGACAACTTCTCCTGCTTGCCTCTACCCTCACGAACTGGCACTTGCATGTGCTGTTATTCTGATAGAACTATTATTCTGAAATGATTGAACAAAAAGCAGCTATAAACATCCCCCTGTATATTACACATACACACACACATATA
>JAODJU010000039.1:12476957-12505441 GCA_026776725.1 Gnathonemus echidnorhynchus
CCTCCCCCTATATATTACACATACACACACACACATATATATATATATATATATATATATATATATATATATATATATCATGGGGCCAATTATACATTGAGTTCACAGAGAAAGGACAACAACAGCTTAGAAAAGTCACAGAAACCAACCATCTGCAAGTGCCCTAAATTTGTGGTACATTGTTTTACTTTGTGTCAGTATAATACTCAACCAGAGGGTTTTGCAGAACCCCTGTAATATCAGTCGAGTGAGCTGGCAGTTCATACAGACCCACAATTCCAAATTTCAACTGCACGACTCCAATGTAAATCTGGATGTGCTTAAGGGCAAGCAAATGCAAATCAATAGTCATTTACCCCAGACAGCTGCAATTAACAACCCATATAACATTTTTCTAAGAGCCACTGAGAGAGATGCCTGGATTTGACGGAGAGACTGGCGCCGATCTGACCCAGCATTAGCGTCTCGGCTAAGAAGAGGGGCCTTTATGAAACAAGACACAGAGACGCATCCATACTGTTCATTAGCTGATATTATTAAGGCTGCACTTTATTCGGTGCCCCCAGGCACTTGTAGATAATCATGTAATGAATATATATTCAGCGCAGGGGGTTTGCAGGCCAATTTATTTAGGCAGTGCTGATGTTACCACTCCTGGTAAGGGGGAAAACAAACCAGAAAAGGGGGAGGGCGGGAGCGGGCTGCTTAGAACCCATGGGGCACTTAATTCAGCAGAAAAGCGATCAATAAACAGGACAGCTAAGCCAGCCTCACCTAGATAACTCCTGGCACCATGATACATCATAACCCCCCTCCCCTAGAGGGAGACACATAATTTATTCATCACGCTTTGATGGGCCATGATGCAACGATGGTCTGGTGCCATTCTCCATCCCGCACAATGTACATTATAAACAGGGAAGACATGAGCCTTTTCCTCATTGCGTTTCAAAGCCACCTGCTCTGTGTAGCTTCACTATAATAAAGTTTACATTCTGTTAGAAAAATAATGGGTTTCTAACACAAACTTGAATTAAATATGATTAAATAGTAAGCTTTAACTACTGTACAATGCTCAATATAACCTTGGTCTTCGGGCACTCTCCTTAAAGACTAATACATATTCATTTGTAGTTATTAAGGTACTAATCTATTCTAGTAATGTAGTAGCTTAATTTGTGTTTGTTGTCATGTATTGCTTCTGTAGCCCCGTTCTGAATATCCACTGATTTAAAACATTATTATGACATCACAGCTTATTTTGAAGAGTTTTTTTTTTTTTTTGGGGGGGGGGGGTGCACTTCTCTTCCCCGGCTGTTTCAATAAGATAGCCATTGCAAATCAGTTTCAAGGAGTCTTATAGCTGTCAAGCTGTTATGCAGTGATGGAAGGGGACTGTAAAATGAAAGCCAAAATGTTTTATCTTTCTTGCAGTGTTCACTAAGCTTTGTCATATGAAGAAGAAGTAAAAACAACATCGGACGAATTGCCGGCAGAAAATCCGAAACAGCGTTTTTAATGCGTGCGACCAGAGCGGATATACCTCGAACTGACCTGGCTAATGAGATCATGGAAACGCTGTCACTTCCAGCTAGCTTTGCCTTAATGCCACCATCCCGTTCAATGGCTTTTCCGAGGTGTCATGTACAACTGGCACAAAGGGGCAGGGCGGCCCGCGCAGAATACTGACACATGCTGCTTGTTCCCACGTGAGGGGGTTGATTTATAGCAGACAGAATGTGCCAGCGTACCAACAGGCGAGCCACCAGTGACAGGCAGGTCGGGGCTTATGATTGACTTGCCGCAGACTCAGGTTACCTGACTTATCGGTGATTTACGGTTCATAAAGCCTGCGGAGATAATACAACCCTCACGTGCAAACAAACAGTGTAGTGTACACATCGGCGCTAACGGGGACGCCCGTGTGCCCGGCCAATCGATGGCGCGCATACTTCATGAGCTCCCTGGGAGGATCGGAAGCAGAGGAGGGAAACAGAAAAAAATTTAAAAAGCTTCCAGGAATTTCTTAAGCTGCAGTGAGAGTTTGCCAGTGGCTGCAGAGGTTGAGGCCAAAAGTTAAACTTGAAAATCTGAAAGTCCACCTCCCGCTAAGGGCTGTCTTTCTTAAGTGACAGCCTAGGATAACAACGAGCGTGGCGGATGAATCTCTCCGCTGCCCGAGAAATATGGCTAACCGATAAGTCAGAAGTCGGCCCAGATCAATTACTCACACTCCGGAGCGCATTCAGAGAAAATGAAGAATATCCTGATTTTTAATAAAGGACACTTACGATCTGAGTGTGGGTTATCGATGCCTCTGCGGTTTTGTGGGTGCAGTTTTACAGTGTGTAATTGAAAGCATTTATCTTTAGCTTTTTGTTATTGCAGAACCTCGTGTGTGTACGTGTGGGAGAGGTGCAGGGATTGTAACACAGAAAAAGAGGCAGAATGTGCTTTTACAATGACTGAACGTAGGCGAAAACAAATTCTACAGTGGTAATTTTCTGAGCTAGAAGTGTGATGTATGGCCTCTCGGTTTGTCAGACAGAGCGATGATACTGAGGGCCTGAATCTTTTAAGCATCGGTCCCGATATTACATCCTGCTGCAGTTTGCTTATTTGTCGAGCATTGTCTTGAAAGGTGGGCAAATTTTAATCACGGTAAGTGACAGTTCATTCTTTGTTTTTTGTAGGCATGAGAATATTACAGGAACAGAAATGCAATAATAATATGGAATGCAATGTAAAGAATAAAAATGTACCAGAATGAATGAGATAATACAGATGAATATCATGTAATAAAAAGTGTTGGTACACATCCTAATTGAAGATTTTCTTGTGGTGTTTCAATAGCATATACATATAATTATAACATAAAGGTCCGGTCTTGATGTCATTATATTATTTGCAGTGAAAACCCGCATACACATCTATCTATCTATACTGTCATTCCACCATCCATCCATCCAGTATCTATCTATCTATCTATCTATCTATCTATCTATCTATCTATCTATCTATCTATCTATAATGTTGTTCCATCCATCCATCCACTATCTATCTATACTGTCATTCCACCATCCATCCATCCATCCATCCATCCACTATCTATATATCTATCTATCTATCTATCTATCTATCTATCTATCTATCTATGAGAGACAAAAAAGAATCAGCAGCTTGATTCTTTATAATTTTGTATAATTATTTTTTGTCCACAACACACCACAACAGACCCTAATGTCGCACAGCCTGACCCTCAATGCCGGTTTCTCCGGAAGCTCTTGACAGACAATTAGTCAAAATACCACAAGTATGCAATTACTGGGATGCTGTCTGCAACCCGTAAACAGACAGTAACAAAGAACGGGGCACAAACTTGCCGGCTGCCGGCGAACAAAGGCAAACTATCTACAAGGACCAAGGGTGCATAATTGAGGCTTGTCGGCAGCCCTGTCAGGGGACCGGGGAAGTGGCGATACCTGCCAACAGTCGAGCGCTTTCACGGTGGGTGCGGCATGCGTGGAATACAGATAGAGCCTACAGAACATGGGGGAAATGAAGAACAAAGGCAAGGACACAGCTAGATGAAAAGGAAGGGGCTGTCTCCCCAGATCACTTAGCATACTCCTTAGGATGTGGGCTACGCGAGTAGAAGGACGGCAAACAGAACACTGTGTATAATTCCATAGGACAACAAACTTATGATGCATTCTGGGTAAGTGAGTGGTGCACTGCAGGCACGTAATCAGGTGTGCTTCTTTCAGCATGCGAGGTCTGAGAGTCTAATCCCTCAGATGTATAAGTGGCTGGTCCAGAGGGAGTCTCTTATTAAGGTAAGAAAACATTATACAGCAAACTATAATTAATATATTGTAAATAACATACCTCTAAACATAACAATAACCCCCCCACACCCCACCCCAAGCAACCCTGATCAAGATAAGCAGTTAGAAATGGATGGATAGGATAGATAATAGTAATAATAATAATAATAATAATAGTAACGGTGTCACAGTGGTGTGTTGCTGCCCCGTCTTTCCAGGGTTCGTTTGGCTGATTTTGGTCATACAGTCACTCCTGGGTTCTTCCCTCCTTTGGGCCTGTAGCTTCCGTGATCTGGCTCCCCACAATCCTGAACCCAAAAGCGGGTACAGAAAATGGATGGATGGATAATAATCAGCAGTAATTTTTGGATGGGGGGGTAGCTAAATTGATATATTTTATTAAAAAGGACTGTTCGTACAGAGATGTCAGGGAAAAAGTTGGCCTTGTTATGACCATTCTGTAAGTAAGTTTAATAATGCAAAGGTCTCAAAAGGAGCACAGATAAAAGTGGTATCACCCCAAACCATGCTGACTTCCGGCATTCGCTGGTTGGTCACCTCCAGGATGAGATGTAGAAGGAACAACTCAAGTGAGAAGGACTGGTGACCGCATAGGATGAGAAGGAATGGAACTTGGCAGAGCAGAGGAACCAGTGCAGAGGAACCGACCAGGAGATGGAACTAGGGCTCCAACCTAAAACAGCAAAGGGGAACCTGAAATATGATCGATGGAATAAAGGTAGGCTCACTGAAATGTGCCTGGGGGGCTCAGCAGGGGGGTGTGAGTTCAGCTCAGTCAGTGATCGCAAAGTCATTGGTTCAAATCCCAAGGCAGGCAGGCAGCTGGTGCCCTTATTGGCTAAAGGGGCACAGCATGCTGGCTGACCCTTGACTGTGAACCACCCCCCCCCCCCCACCCCAAGCTTACTCCCACCTATACATCTGTCTGTATGTCTCACAAATAACAAGATGGAATACATAAAAGGACTATTTCCCCACAGGGATGAATAGAGTATCACTGTTATTTTTCACTATTCCTGTTCTTCCAGCTTATGCAGAAAACATCATACAAGATTTGGTCCCAAGCAGGGCCTGCTGGTCTCATCACACAGCCGCTGGGCCCAGTCCTTTTGCACTGGGGCATGGCTATGGGGATCATCCTTACCATCCCCAGAATAGGAATGGTGCTAGAATCAGTGCTGAGTTAGTCACAGGCATAACACTACTATGCTAAGGTAGAAGCCCTAATCAAACCCACAGGAGATACAGCTCTCCACTGTAGTAGCATGTATTAGCGATTCATACCAAACTAGCCGCTTGTTTATACTGCAGTTAAGCTTTGCAATGTTTTGTGTGGCTCCCTGTAGACTGTATCTGGACAAATGTATTGGGACACCAGCCTGTTCAACATCTCACAATGAATCAAAGGGTATTAATATGAAGTTGGTTACCTCTTCCTTGCTGTAATAGCCTCTGCTGTTCTGGGATGGCTTTCCATTAGATGTTGGAACACTGCTGGTGGGATTTGCCGCCATTCAGGTTGGGTGCTGATGTTGGGTGATCGGGTCTCTTTCTGTGAGTTTGTATGACCTCCACTCCACAGCAGAATTTGCTCCCTGACATTTCTGCCTCACAATCATGTCACATGCGGCTGACCAGGGCAGCTCTAGCACGGCAGAAATTTGGTGAAATTTGGATAGATGGCATCCCATAATGGAGCCAAATTGAAAGTCACTAACCTCTTCTGTATGGCAATCTGTTCTATCGCCTATGTTTGTTGCTGAATATCGTATGACTGTGCGAAAATTATGCACCTGTGTCATCAATGGGTGTGGTTTAATTACCCAATACCTGTAATCAATAGGAGGGGGATCTGTGTACTTTGGGCCATGTAGTGTAATATAAAATGTAAAAGCAATGTCAGGAATGTGGAGCCAAGGAAGCACATGTGTTTAGTTCAGTGTTTCTCAATCCAGTCCTTGGGGATCCACAGACAGTCCACGTTTGTGACTCAGGAGCTCGGAGGGAGCAAAAACGTGGACTGACTGGAAGGGAGCTTGGAGGGAGCAAAAACGTGGACTGACTGGAAGGGAGCTCAGAGGGAGCAAAAACATGGATTGACTGGAAGGGAGCTTGGAGGGAGAAAAAATGTGGACTGACTGGAAGGGAACTCGGAGGGAGCAAAAATGTGGATCAACTGCGGGTCCCCAAGGATTGGATTGGGAAACACTGGCTTAGTTTATGATGGTAAACATGAAGCAGCAAGCTCACTGACACTCTTGATGTTAGCGTATAATATCCTTTGCCACTCACCATAACCTAAACTGGCAGATGCTAAAATTACAAATTTTTCCTTTTATACCGACAGACTAGCCGTGACACACTGGGAAGTCTTAATTAAAACATTTTTGTTAGTCTATCTGTCTCGCCACATGTATTCCAAGTGGTCTTACAAATTCTTAAAAAAGGTTAATATGATGACTCCCCTCTACCTGTGAAAGCTTTTGTAAGTATTAAAGGGTGTCTTCAGATGGAATTGGCTGTATTTCATTGTGTAGCTTTGCCTTTTTTTAATGTGCCGTGGTGCAAAGTCAGAGGTGAGTGAGACATAAGAGGCATAGACAATGCTATAAAGGTATGCTGTTTACTAGCGCTTAATTATAGCTTTATCCCTTAAAGACTATCAAGAATAGAATGCAAATAGAACCACCATGGAAGAGAGCGAAGTTTTATTGTTCTCTGGAATGAATGACAGAGAGGATGCAAAAAAACTGCATTTTCATAAGGAAGAAAGAACTAACAGGGTGTATCTCTAATCACACCGATGCTCTCTGCGGACTGGGATACTGTGAAAACCAAGTCAGAACACAGAAATACATACACACAGGCACCCCTGACTCCCCTTTGGGCCTGGAGGGGGACCACCTGCTATGAAAATGGTTGGCACGATGTGAGCAGGATGTTTCAATAACAAGAATTCCACATTTCATATAATGCATTAAATCAGCAACAAGCATCGGTTGGATTTTTTTGCGGGCCGGCGAAGCGGCTCAGGGTTCGTGTCGCTGCCTCGAGTTTCCAGCGTTTGTTTGGGTGCCTTTCATCGCACAGCTGGGACACATGCGGTTCAGCAGAACCGGTAATTACATTTAATTGTCCTTTTTGCTGCAGCCTAAGTCCACCCTTGTCAAAGAGTGGGGTTTATTCTTTCAAACCCTTAATCAAATCATCACTGACGTCGGACGCTTAGCGTATCCTGACCCCCTCCTCCCCCCTTCAGCCATTACTGCCCCAGCTAGGCAGCACTAAGACCCTTTGATGCAGTAAAGTACCATTGTGGGACCCGTTGTGTGTTTGTTTAATTTTTACACTTAAGAGTATAGGAACATACTTTTTTTCCCAATGGATTAAAAGGGATTAAAAGGTTATTGAGTCTCTGTCGTAAACATTTTAGAGGGCCCCATCAAAACAAACTAACCAACCCTGACAAGCCAATTATAGTAAACATTAGTTGAAATGTAAATGAAAAAGTACAAGAAAATAATGGTATGTTCCCAGCCAACTGTAAGGCCTTAAATGCCACAAGGTGGCTTTTCCGTTTTTTTTTTTTTTTTTTCTTTTTTAGTTAGCAACTGCAACCAGGCATGTTATGCCACGACAAGATGGAGGAGGAAGAATCGATACATAAGCATTCACTTCCTGTCCAAGGAAATAACTGCCAGGGGCATTTTTTGGCCCAGAGACATTGGGCACATGTAAATATGAGAAAGGCATTCTGATCAGACTGGTCTACTGACCTGTTGTGTACTAGGGCTAAGTAACTAGGCCTAAGTAACCTTGTTGCTAGCAGTCTGTGCAGATGCTGTATGAATGCAATTTAAATGATGCTTGAAAGCCCAACATGCGTCTTAGATGAATATAACTGTTGTGGAATTGAAATCCTGCTGTGGAATTTCTGTACAGCCAAGGTTGTACATTCCTGCAATGAACACTGTTTGTGGGTGTCGCCTCAGGTAAGGAGAGTCAGCCGACCATGATTATCCACATTCATTCATTCTATGATTCCTCATCCTCGGTGATTTGTGTACATTGCTGTGTTACTGTATGTTTGATTTCAGCCCAGGCAATCTGGATCACAAAGTGGGTCCACAACAGCCACTTGAGCATTTGAATTCCCATCGGTACGAGTCAAGACATAATGTTTTTAATTGATTTTTGAGTTCACGGCCATGCTGGGTTTGGCCCCATCTCTGCCCAGTCACCATCCATATTTCCTTGTTGATTGTTGCCAAGCATCTATGACACATACAGGGGCAGATTCACTTATCTGGGAGTCCGAGGCTGACATCAGCATGGACATCTTGCCATTTTCTCCACTTATCCCGAGGTGGGGAGGGGTCCTGATATTTCCCGGGCCCTAGGCTACACTCTAAGATAGCCTGTGCAATCATCCACCTCTGGTTTCATGGTTGTGCTTGCTGCACAACATAGATATCTCTCAAATATGTTATTATGTGCTTTGGTAAGACAGTCCCTAAATGATTTGAAAAAGCTTGTGCAATTCTGAGGTAGAATAGGGAAAAATGTCATCATACTGCTGTGCCAAGGTAAGAGACACTTACCCAGAATGACTCAGTGCTCTTATCTTGACAAGAGGGGCAAGTGCGGACTCGAGGAAGAAAAGACTTATGTGACGTCTTTCAAAATTTTAATTTACCTCTAATGCATTCTGTGGCTGTTTTTTTGCCAGACAGCAGAACGTAAAATATGCACAAGGAGATTTTCCCAAGGTACTGTGCATACGCTCGCTGGGTAATTAACACACTCTAAGGCTGCAATATTTGTGTTTATTTCGACATATGGTTATTCGGGTTGCGTGTTAATGGAATATGTCTGTTGTACACCACATCCATCTCTATTTCAGTCTGAGACTAAATACACATCCAGCAAACAACAATGTTCTGTAGCCCATATAGCTTCTAGGTAGCATAGGCGCTGCTGCTATCCAGGCTTTTGTTGCTGAATATTATGTTGCTGTCATAGTAGCTGAATAAAATGCAAAACGCTGTCATATCTTAATTTACAGATAACTGGTAGGTAGTGGTAGATTAAATTCTGTAGATGATCTAGGGTGACATGGATGGAACCCCCCCCCCCCCCGAAGTAGGTGTATTTTTGGAGCCAGAAGTAAAACAAGAAAATGTGCATTGATGCACCATTACCAGGGGGTGCTAGTGATAAAATTTGCTGATTGGGGGAGAAAATTACAGCAGAGGGTAGGCCAGATTTAATAAGTTTTTCCCCGAGGCGGGGCCTCTGATTTTGCTGGGGTCTTAGGCGTTAGCTTAGGATAGCCTATGCATTGATTTGCTCCTGGCTGTAAGAGTAGTGGATGGATGGATGGATGGATGGATGGATGGAAATTGATAGATGAGGTGTGCCGTCAGTCTTAAATCGAGCTAATGGCTATAGCTAGAGGAGGGGAGAGCATTAAAATCCCCACCCTTGTCACCCTTGGGGGCTGGGATTATCCGCCTCTCTGGGCACCATCTTCATGTGAGTTATATATCTTTAATGCTTTGCATTCATGAAAGGCATTTTTCCCCATCCTTAAGCTAATGTGTATGGCGCCATGACATCACAAGGCAGGACACCTGTGCACTAATTTATGGACATTTCTGTGGGTCACTCATTCTCCGCGTTTCAACATTATCCTGCCGCAGGAGTGAATGGCACTTAGCTTTGATTAATTGTCCTTTCACCAGTGAATGATTTCTGGTAGTGATTCTGTCGTGCCTGTGTTTTCCTGTCTTTTTTCCTTTCGTTCCCCTGAAAATGAGCAGTTTGACTTTCAGAACTCATGAGGGAATTCAACAGGAAAAAAAAAAGATTGCTGATTAAATTTTCCACTTTTCCTAACCACCTTCTGGGATGGGGGTGGGGTGGAGTGGGGTGGGGGGGACAAAACCGTGTCTAACCAAATGAACAGCTGCAAAAAGACCTATGGAAATGGAACCTTAAAGAATGTTTTCTTTGTATAACAGGGACAAAGTTATTAATAACTGGATGCCCTAATAGGGCAGTGTGAAAATAAAAGAGCATTGGCATGCTTTTGTTTGAATGAAGGGTCACTATTATTGACTGCAGACCTGCCACTAAGTGGTTTTTTTCAACTATTCTTCTAGAATTTTAGTTTCCTGTAGTTTATGTTTTGAAAGCAACATGAATCTCCAAGGAAATTAAATTCAAGGTAATTTTATTTGAGAATCCATCCATCTATCCATACGCCCATCCATTTTTTATAACTCCTTGTCCAATGGAAGAACACGGCAACCCCCTGGAGCCAATCACAGGCAGCAGAGGGCATTCTGCCACAGCTCATCTAAAATCTAATGACTTCAAGATGAAATGCTGGGACTAGTTTATACAATATGATTAAATGTATAAAAATTACAAATTGGTCTTAAATTACAGATAAATTAAATTTGTATAGAAAAAAAGTTAATAGCATTACAATATTATCTATGTTTAAACACAGGTTGATTAATGTTGATGCCAGAAGTGCATCATATACTTTATCTGGGATATAGCAAAAATATCATTTATTTTCATTTATGGGTTATGGAACAGTTTTATTTGAATTGCAGGTGAAAAGAATTGAGTAGGTGGAATGAATTATCTTAAGTCACAGTTGAAGTCTAGAGACGGAAATGCACAGCAAATACCAATAACTTGGATTTGTTGAGCAGTTCAAAAATGTTTCGAGAGGCTGTTTAATTCAGTGCTTCTTTAAGGCTCTTAGCAGTACCGCTCTGACCCTGCGTGTACGAGCAGTTCACTCCCAGTACAGTGTTCCCTCTTGTCTGTTCTGCACATTATGAAAGGCTTCCTCACCTTGCCGCCTGGGGCTTTGGTAATAATAATCGCGCCACCTGCTCAAATCAGGCTTGGAGAGGCCAGTGGATACTGGGCCTTGGGAATAACATGGATGTGAGATGGGCCCAGCGCCTGAGCTGGCTTTTCCATCCAGAGCGCTTGCATTAGTGAGGACTCAGGTCCTGCCCCTTTGTTACTCCTCTGCGTCGGCTGTCATGCCCATTTTGCAGTGACATGCTTCAGCGCGCCGTGGTCCCATGTGACGCACACGCCTGGCTGTTCCCGGCAATGTGACGTGCACAGGACCCGCCAAGTATGGTTTTGGAGGGAAAAGGAACAAGAGCGCGTGGCAAAGGTGATCCCGCGGCATTGAATTTACAGCTTAATATTTAATTTGGTCATTCGCTTCCCACTAAAATACACTCACACACACACACACACAAACACACACACAAAGGCCAAGATCTTTACTTAAATTGATTGTGACTATAGTATATTTCCAAAGTTCTGTAATATTACCCTCATTCCTCATTGATTAGGAATAATTAGGAATACTGTACCATTACTGGGGAGGTCCTCCCTTTTCTCTGAGAATTGTCTCAGTTCTTCATGGCTCAGATTCCACAAGCTGTCGGAAACTTTCTTTTGAGATTCTGCTTCATGCTGACATGATTGCATCATGCAATTTTTGCAGATTTGTCTGCCGCACATCCACGCTCTGCTGCCGATCCCATCCTGCCGCAGCCCAAAGATGCTCTATCGGATTCCGATCTGGTGACGGAGGAGGGGGCTGGAGCACACTGAACTCGCTGTAATGTTCGGGGATCCGGCGCGAGACAACTTTTGCTCTGAGTCATAGTGTATGATCATGCTGAAATGAACCATCAGACCTGGGGCAAATTGTGGTTATGTGTGCATGGTTAGCAACAATACTTAACAGGTCCAAAGTGTGCCAGGAAAAATATTCCCCACACCATTACACCACCACCAGCAGCCTGGACTGTTGACACGAGGCAGGTTGGATCCATGGATTCATGCTATTGACGCCAAATTCTGACCCTACCATCTGTGTGCCTCAGCAGAAATCGAGATTCGTCAGACCAGGCTACGTTTTTCCAGTCTTCCAGTCTGTCCAGTTTTGGTGAGCCAGTGCCCACTGCAGCCTCAGCTTTCTGCTTTTGGCTGACGGCAGTGGAACCTGACATGCTCTTCTGCCGTTTTAGCCCATCCGCCGCATGCTTCGACATGTTGTGCCTTCTGTGATGCTTCTCTCCGCTCACCACAGTTGTATTAATTGGTTGTCTGAGTTACCGTAGCCTTTCTGTCAGTTCAAACCAATCTGACCATTCTCCTCTGACCTCTCTCATCAACTGCTGCTCACTGGATGGATTCTGTTTTTTGCACCATTCTGATTAAACTCTACAGACTTGTGCGTGAAAATCCCCAGAGATTATCAATTGCAGAAATACTCATACAACTCTGTCTGGCACCAACAATCATATTTTTTCCAGTTCTGGTTTTGGATATGAAGTTCATGACCTGTATGTGCATGATTTTATGCACTGCACTGCTGCCACAGGATTGGCTGATTAGGTAATTGCATGAATTAGCAGCTATACAGGTGTTCCTAATGCTGAGTGAGTGTAAATTCCCCGTCCCGTCGTTTTCGGTGCTGTCAGTCGACGGTGGCATCCGTGTATCTATGGTTTCAGTAACTGCAGTTTCAGTCGTCCACGGTTTACTGTGGTCCATAAAAAAAGAAAATTCCAGAAATAATCAGTTCATAGATTTCAAACCACATGCAAGCAAGTACGGTCTGTACCGTGGTGAAATCTGCCATCCCACCTTTACAGGTCATGTACAGGTACACAATACAGTATATTTCACTGTAAAATGTGTAACAATATGTTTTTTCATTGTTCCTTCATCCTTTGTGGGGTACCTTTGAGGAGTATAAAAAGCACCATTTTCATTGCTCTGTCATCCCTTGATAGATGATATTGCTTCATTTCTCTATTGCCTCTTGAGAATTAGGCTAAAAAGTCAGAATCCCTTTCATTCGAGAGAGACAGTATAGTACTGTACAGTGTTATATTATGATGTACAATGTACATTATTTTTACTGTATTTAATGTTGGTAATGTCCTACTGTGAGTTATTTATCAATCAAACTTTATCATATTTATGTAGAGGGAAATCATGCTATATATATGTGGTCTGCCAGTTCGCTATTGTCCGTGTTTTCAGCTATCCGCGGAAGGTCTTGGAACATATCACCCGTGGATACGGGGGGACCACTGCATTTATAGATGTCAGAAAACTCACTGTAGGAAAGTCTCAGAAATGCAGTGAAATGGTGTGACTGCTTCATTATGGATTTACACGAGCGTCCCTGTGCTGCCCTGGCCTTGAGCAGAAGTCATAGCATGGGCCCCCGTCCCTGAAGCAGGACCCCCCTGGGCTGCCTTTAAACCTGCCTGCCACGCTGACTGTGCACTCAGCATCATCTGTCTGCCAGACCCCAGAGATGCATGGACAAGTCTTTAGACGTCAAAGCTGCCATGATTTCCATCCGGCGAAGGGGCAAAATGTTAAGCATTTCTTTTGGATTGGAACGCTTTCCAGGACGACGCTGGCACTCAATGTCTCCGTCCCCAGCGCTTTCCCGACCTCTGCTTCGCGGGATTGCCTTCACAGGGGTGCTTTGTGCTACCGCGGCAACACGCAACCAAGCCCGGGCCAAAACCGCGTGGTGACATGTGGCTTTTCAGGCCGGCCAATGGAAGCTTCTGGCAGAAGCCTTTGTGCCTAATAAGCAAAGCGAGAATAGGAATAGTCTACCTTTACCATTCTAAGCACATAAGGACAGCTAGCATGATTTCAGCAACACTAAAACGGATCTACTCACCTATCCGTTTCTATGGTAAGTATCAGCAACTCCCATCAACCTGCTCAAGATGGGTAAGAATATCAGCCCTGATTTTCATCACCCCAAGTGTTTGTCAGAATCCTACACCATTCTTGAGAGGAAATTTCCAGACAATTATCAGCGCTAACCCAGTGAGCTTTGCGTACAGTAGGACCTCGACAAATCAGCAGCGAGTGACGCCTTCTCCGCCGATCCTGCTCTTAATTGTGGGAACGCCTGCAGCTCCATTGCTTATTTCACAGATTGTTCTCCCTTGTTTGATCCAGGTAACTGCTGTGAATTCAGTGGGGAGCCGGACAGCGCCAGACACTCACATTCTGATCCTTCATCGTGCTTCTCTTCTGGGGGGTGTGGGGGGGGATTCCGGAGTGGCCCTGGAGTGCTGTGCTGGGTTCAGACACAACATGATTAAACGCCTGGCCCACAGGTGCCATTGAATAACAAACCAGGAAATCCACATTGCATGCACAATTCCCTGAATAAATAAACAGCGTCTCTGTCGCTGCCGCTCCTCAGGTGGATGCTACAATGTCTGCTCAGTCTGGGTGCTTTTTAACGCCAGCTGTTTCGTATAATGTGCATTTTACCACTGAAAGGCAATTAGTATTATGAACGTAGCTGTCACATAGCTAAATCTTGTGAATTGTCTTGAGATTTAAAAAAAAAATGCATAGAATTTCAAAACAGTGTGTCTGCTCTTGATATTTATGGATGTGCGGGTGTCCCAGGGTGGTGCCGTTGACCTCACTTCGCTCTCAGTCATGCCATAAAGCCGAGGTCTGTGGATCCCCAGAGCTCAGGTGCTAATATCCGATCCCAGTGCAGGCCTTTCCACACCTGTTCTCTTTTCGTGTGTGGCTCCCCCCCCCCGCTGACACCAAAATGGATGCCTGGTCTGTTTATTATTCCACACTGCTGTCATTAACCTCCTCCCTCACACAAATCCCTATAGCTTCCTCCCATCTGACCAGGGTTAGTTGTACACGCCAGAGCCTCTCCGCCGCTCCGCACTCATTTATCCCTCCCTCCTTCCCCTGCTCTTTCATCTTCATCGGGACCCCTCTCAGCATGTGGGCCAGCCAAGGGCAGAGATTTGGGTATGGATGAGAAGGACATGTCCCTACCAGTACTGCGGGGGTACTGTGTGTGTTTATGGGGGTGGGGGGTTCGGTGCTGATTTGGTCCCTTCCGGTGTTGACACCAAACCTGCGATGCACCTCACCCACTTGCTCCCCCGCTATCCTAACATTTACTCCCTTCTTGAGCGACAGTTGCGTGTATCAGGTCTTGGGGGGGCACGGTGGGCAAGCACTGAGCTGAGACGAGGTTGATGAGGTGAGCTCCTCTCCCCACAGCACCCGCCCGCCCCCCCCCCCGAGCGGTCACATCTACTCATCCATCACCATTATGTGTGCAGCGAAGGAATATCAAGAGGTTCTATCAGTACGTTTCTCCGTGTGACTTTGACTGAGGCTATGTGCAGCCCTGAACGTAAGTCTGCGTATCTTTGAATGTGTGAGAGAACGAGAGAATAGCAGGTTTTCAGCAGTATGTGTCAGTGTAGGTGTGTGTGTGTGTGTGTGTGTGTGTGAAGAACAGACAACAGCACGCTAAAGGGAAATATATCCTAAACTTCCAGGCACTTTGTATTATAATCCCACAGAAGGGATTTTGTATTACGTTATGTGTTTGTTATGCCAACAGCTTGTGTGTATGTGTTGGGTGCCCAGGTACAGGTGGGCGGCCTCCACGTGTCCCCAGGCGCTGTGCACATCCTGTCGGAGAGCACGCTCACCATGCCAGCCATCGTCAGCATGGCGGTCGGCGGCGGCCTGCTGCTTGTCATCGTCGTGCTCGTCCTGGTGGCCTATAGGCGCAAGTCCCACGAGAACGACCTCACCCTCAAGCGGCTACAGATGCAGATGGACAACCTGGAGTCCCGGGTGGCCCTCGAGTGCAAGGAAGGTGAGGCTAGGGCACTCAGGCATGGAAAATAAGAATAACCAAGGAAAAATTTGCCGGAAGCCATGTGGCTTTGCTGATTATTACAGCTCTATGAATTTTTTGGGTCTATATATGATGCAATTTTGGAGCAATTCCTAGAGTGACCGATTGGTGTTTGTCGTGCTTGGTACAGTAATACAACGAATATTAGAAATTGTTGAAAGGTGTCATGAATTCGCCGAAGCAAGACGTCATTCTGTTTGTGATTCTACGTTGAGTGATTGTTGATGAACCTTACTCAGCCTCCGAGCGTTGCCTTTGCTCTCTGTTTTTACCTCCGAAGGTTCCGGAGGATAATTGCAAGTCTTTGAAATATAATTGTTTATTTAGACGAACGTAAGCTCTCATTCATTATGATTTCCAGGGTTTCCATTTTCAGGTTGATTGTCCATCATTTCCCTGGAGCTTTCATAGGATGAAATCCTTGCCATTAGTCACATTAACGAAACACCGTAGTCTGACAAGTGCTCAAATTAAGGAAGGCAGTTATCTGATTCTATACTACAAGCTCAGTGGGTCTCAGCATCAATTCCAGTGCCAGGTTCCTTTCCCTGGTTCTGCCCAAAGGCTTAATTTTGTTCCTTAGTTTGATGGTGTGTATGTGACTCGTGGCGAACCCTATAGTGGATAATTAATTCTGGAAAACAAACAGATCTTACGCATGTTCTGCAATAGTACGCTAACACTTAGCATTGATGTTAAGCCACTTGTGACACTGAAATGTGTTTAGTGTGAGACTGTGGGTTTAACCTAGTGACAGCCTGAGATTTCCTATGAAATCCAGACAAATTTACAAATGGAACAGAGACACCAAGATCAGCAGTATGACCAATGTTTTACGCTTTAAACCTAGCATTTATTCCTGCGTAATTTTTCTGGTTCGTATTTTTGATTGACTCATGCCTGATTTCACAATGGACCAAATACCAAAGTGATCCTATTCAGCCAGTCACTCATTGCTGTTTTGGCAGACAGGCTCTGTGAAGCACTCAGGCGTGAAACACTAAACGGATACATTGAAACTCTAATGATTATTTTCAAAAACACTTTCAGAAACACACCTCAAAATCAGAATGCCACTGATAGAGTGAATTCACCTCGTTCATTTTCTTTTAACCTTTCTCCCCGGAGTATGGTTTTGAAAAGCAGTATTTAGCCTTCTGCAGTTACCACTGGTGTCGGTTGTGAGATGTATAATAGCTTAAATATCAAGTCAGTCTCCTGATGAGAGTTTGTGTCAAAAAGATTTAATTTTTTAGTCAACATTACGGACGCCTGTCGCCCCTCTGCTGCTGCAGTAGGCTGACGTGTAACATCTAAAGATCCAACCCGTTAAATTTGACAGAAACGACCGTGCCTTCTATTTGACAGGGAAAACGTGTGCCCTGGGAAATGTTTTGATTAGTCCTGGCAGCAAACCATTCAGCTACTGTCCATTTTGTTGAAAGACAGCTCTAAAATCTGGGACAGAAGAACCTACGCGTGCAGCAGATGAAGGGAAGAAACAGCTCAATTAAATAAAGTATTGTTTGATGTGTTGAGGAACTCTGAAGAGAAAGCTTAAGGGGGAAAAATGAGGTGGAAAAATTCAATATCTAAGCGGAAGACAAACACATTAACCCCTCCATTTGTTGCCCAGTTGGCCCTTATATGCCTTGACCAGTGATTAGCTAGCTGTGCAAAGTTCACAATTTATCTTAAGATAGAAGTCAAACCCATTCATTTAAATTCATGTCCAGTTTTGCTACAGCTGCCAGGTGGAGGGGCCCAGGGTCACCGAGACATTCCTCGGCCTTAACTAGTCACACACACACATCTCACCCTCAACACTCACACTGAATCATGCAAAGTCAGACATGAAGAGAAGGCTACACAGCTCGGGTGGTTGAATGTCAACAGAGCACGGTCTTCAGAGGGCAAATAGTTGAGATTAGAGGCAGGGCATCTGATACTATCTGCCTACCATTGCCACTTTCATTTCATTCATGACTCTTTGACTTTGCTGCCCAAAGTGGGCTTGGCTCTCTGTTTCCATGGCAACAGACCACCATCAAAGACAAAGCCATCTCCTGTAATGTGGCTGAAGCAGTGAGCCGCCACATGGCGCCTTGGGCACAGTGCAGGAGCAAAACCTGCTATACTTACTGAGGCTGGACTGAAAAGGAGCTGCAGGCTCCCAGTTGAATCTGATTCCCGGGCTGCGTGTTTGGCTGCGTGTGAGAGAACTGAGAGAACAAAATTCTGAATTTGCATAAAAATCAGTTTAGCGGAAAAAAAATTGAATGCAGTGGTTTGTGTCCTTTTCAGAGTCACATTTAAGTTACAAAAATCTAGCAAAAATCCATGACCAATGTATTTTCCCAACCATCTCCAGAAAAAAGGGTTTATTCATTTAGAATCAGCCCAAACTGGACACTCAGCAGCCATCCTACCCTAAACCATCTCCTCATCTCCTACCTACAGCCTTTGCTGAGCTGCAGACAGACATTAATGAGCTGACCAGCGACCTGGACCGCGCCGGTATCCCCTACTTGGACTACCGCACGTACGCCATGCGGGTCCTCTTCCCGGGGATTGAGGACCACCCAGTGTTGAGGGAGCTGGAGGTGAGTGGAGGGCCTTCTTGTGGGCGTGTCTCCTTTTCCCCAACTACAACCCTTCTCTGCCTTGAATTTCTATTGTGCAAACAATGTGGCAGCAATTGCATCTGATGTTCACTTAGCTGAGACCTTGAGGTGGTGAGTCAGTGTGTCTCACGGCCCTATAGGTTTCTGGGAATGGCCAGTTGAGTGTAGAGAAGGCCCTGAAGCTCTTTGGCCAGCTTGTCAACAACAAGGTGTTCCTGCTGACGTTCATCCGCACCCTGGAAGGCCAGCGCTCCTTCTCCATGCGTGACCGCGGCAACGTGGCCTCGCTGGTGATGACGGCCCTGCAGGGCAGGCTGGAATATGCCACCGACGTGCTCAAGCAGCTGCTCTCCGATCTCATCGAGAAGAACCTGGAGAGCAAGAACCACCCTAAGCTTCTGCTGCGGAGGTACGAGTCTCTCTGCCTCACATGGACTTAAGTCTCAATCCTACTCATACGCTAACAGATTCAGGGGTCACAGCACTTGACAGGAGCCCTTCATTACATAAAATTTTGTGTGAAATTGGAGAAGAGTGCAAGGTAATATTGGCAACACTTTACTTAAGGTGACAGAAATACTTAGTAATAACTCAGTTACTACTGGAGTACAAATCATGAACAAATATAAGTCAATACTTAAGATGGAAGATGTTATGATTCATTAATAATGAACAAAACATGAGAGCAGTATTCAACTTGTCATTAATTTCTTGTTCCTTCAGTAGTTCACTAAGATTTACAGAATTAACAGATTTAGTAACAAATATAGTAACTGATGGGGATAAATGATACAACAATTCGTTGACGATGAACAAATATGGGATCAGTTTGTAACTCACACTTAATATGTGGTTAATTAATTATTAAGTAATAGCATTATACTATATTATTTGCATCACCTTAAGTAAAGTGTTACCGTAATATTTTATCAGGTATGCCCCCACCTATGTGTAAATCATGTGGCTGCAAATCTAATGTCACCTATTCAGTCTGTTCCATCTGGGCACACAGCCTCTCCTAACTAAGCATGACTTTAATAAAGTGTTTGACCCAGGGAGGACAGAATGGAGTGAACAGAACATGTGTTTCAGGGGGTTTATAACAGTGAATTGAAAGGTCGCAGAGATACAGGAGAAAAGATTAGGATTAATGGGTCTGTGCATAATTAACAGGCGCAGGGAATGGCTTTACAGTGACTAGATCCAGAGCTGAAGCACTGTAACTTACTTCGGAAAACCAAGGAAGAGACAAAATGGATCCTCCGGGTTTGTTTGAGTGAATATCAAAAATAGATCAAACCAAGCCTCTCCATATTCAAAGGACCAGCGCAAAATAAAGGAGCAGATTTCCACACATGGTTATTTGCAGAATACAGTACGTAAGTGAATTTGTTTGCACTGTACACTCACTGTTGTAATCATTTTTTAACGTACCATACAACGTGTGGTTTTATATTTTCTGACAGGACACATTGTCTCAGACATACACATCGGTTATGCCCTGCTGTTACTTGCCGGACGGATTTCATTCTTTTCCACGATTCCAGACAGTCAGCGCTCAGCCATATACACGTGGCTGCTGTGCGTGGGCTGGCGTAGAGAGAGTGTGATGGGTACAGTAGATCGGCCCAGGAAGGAGCCAGAAAGGGTCAAATGTTCTCTCCCAGCTGACTTGTGGATCCACGCAAAAAAAAAAAAAAAACGGATCGCCTGTGTAGGTTCTTTTCAGCGAGAATCTTAAAGGCGCTGAAGCAGCACTGTATCGAGTTAGTGGCCAGAAACAAACAAGCGGTAATAATTTCCGCTCTCGCCTTTCTTGACCCCCCAGCTCTTGTCAGCACGCTGAAGCTAATGCACCTCCACTGCGGGGACTCCTTGCTAATTAGGGGCGAACACAGGATGCGTTAGTTTACAGCCTTTCCAAGGGATGCTGGAAAAGGACGGGGTGACAGAGCTCGCGGTTTACATCTGCGTGGGTCAGCTTGTGGGGGACACGCACGGCCCTAGCAAAGATGCATGCTCAGAACCGGCCCGGACGTGGACAAGCTGCTGCAGGGGCTGTTATGACACAGAAATGTGAATTATTAATCACAGTATAGGCGTAGCTTAAGGTTGCATTAGCTGATGCTAGCTGGGAAGTCATGAAAAGCACTCTGCTCATTCATTTTTTATTAGCATCTGCTAATTAACTAAATATATCACAGTGTTTTTCTGCCTAGCTGTAGAAGCCACGGACTTTACTCTCCTGCTCCTCTGCTCTGAATTAAAGAAGTTAAATGTTGCTACTTTATGTCGGAAGTGCGTTCAGAACTAGATGTTTATCCGGTAGCTAGATGGAGCCTTGGGCAGCCGTAGTATTGGAGGGAGAGGACCTTCATCCCCCGAAAGAAATCTCAGCCGACGAGGAGATGGGGTTGCCGTGGGATACCGTAGACAGCTGACGCAAGATTGCAATGGTCTGTTAGGCGTTTTTCCTCCATCAGTTGTGATGTTCAACAATTCGTTCCATTCCCCCAAAGATATCTAATGTTAAATGCAGCCTGTTTTAAATTTGAGCAGTGTTTTGTAAAAAGAGTGCTACTTGTTAGGTGGGATATTGCTTTTCCGACCCTCAAATTTGCCCAAACAGAGAGCTGTTTGAAGAGCGTCTTCCCACCTGTTGCATTTTTGAGGCAATGTTTCAACATCTGGTTGAGGTCAGGAGAACATCCATCAGTGCCAGCAAAGTACTAACTACCACCTTCTTAATGAGCCCGAATTCAGCCTCTCATCCTGCTTCACTTCGGTTTGGTGTAGCTGTTCAGTGCTTGTGAGGAGCGAGTTCAGTCGGTCTTGTATTCTGTCGAGTTTATTACCTCTCGATCACCACAATAGAAACAAGGCCACAGGACTTTATGCTGGCATTTTTAAAAGTCATTACTAATGAGTCTTTCATTGATTTAGACTCTGAACGGGTGACATTATTGTGATATTTGTGAAACGTTGTTGACCTCTCTAAATGCAGATTCTCCAGCCTGTTCTTTTCAGCTTGCGTATAACTTAGTCATGACTTACATGACAAAATTCCTCAAGGAGGGGGCTCCAACAGAAAAAGAACAACAATAGTTTATGAAAGAGTTTCATGTATATACAAGGATTTAGAGAGAGGGAGGGAAAGAGAAAATGAAATAGAGACTTTCTCAAGCCAGAGAGCTGTGGGGAGTCAGGTGAAATTACGGATTTTGGTTAAGGTGGCATGCTTTTGCTCTTAGAGAAATAGATGACATCAAGAATCCTTTTTCTTTGCTGCACAGATGTGACAAGGGGGTGGGTTTTTTTGAGTAATTACATCCCCCAGTTGGTTCTGCTGTATCCACTTTGAAGACACTGCTGTGCCGCATACCACACGAAGCCCCCAGACTCGGGAGAAACTAGATGCAGCCGATCGTTTGCAGCCGCCAGCATCGTGTGCCTTCCTGCGAACGCGGGAGAGAGACGGAGACCGCAGAAGGTCGACGAGCTTTCTACGTAGACTCCATATAATCCGGTGGAAGGCTTCACATGAGCTTTGGGGCGCAGAGTATCGACAGGGGTTCACAGTAGCCTGTGAGCTGAAGGGCTTGTGTCTTTCTAAGAAGCCATATCCTGGAATCACCAAGGAAACAGAATCAGCTGAGGGTTTATCATGAGTTGTAGTGGGCCTTTGGCTCATTCTTGTCTGACTGCATAGAATGATGTGTTCTGCTTTTTCTTCTCCGTGATAAACCTGTTCAGGACTCGGTGCCAGTTCTGGACCAGCTCCTTTTATCTTTTCAAAGCATCCATACCCAAACTTGTTCTGTTCTGTTCGCCATCCCAACTGGAGAGATTCTCACAGAAAAAAATCTTTTCGTGCAGCAGGTTTTGAACTGATCCCCTCAGGCTTAGAAGCCCTTAGGCGATAAGTGAATGTTCTGCTACATTTATGCACAGACCCCATTCTTTTACATCATAGTGGCGCCCAACCACCAGTTCTACCCAACCACATGGAATATAGGTGTGATTTGATTAGCAATAGCAGCTGATACATCTGAAAAAAATAATCACTATCAACACTGATTAGTGTTGCGATTGCATAATTACTGTAACTCTCAATCCTCTAACAGAATAGTGAACTTGTTTGAGAAACAAGTCATGAGAGACAGCCGGGACACTCCTGCCCATTTAACCCTACAAATCATTTTTTTTCCCCGAAGAAGAGCAGAGGTCCAGTCATTAAGGTCGTCAGTGGGATTCACAGAGGCCTATTTGAAGACTCCTGTACAAATCAAGTAACAGCACCATTCATATCTTCAAAAACATTCCAGGATATGTATGAAACATTCTTCAGGTCCATTCTACTCCTTTCTTTTCCCATGGGAATGTCTCGCGTGAGAATTGACATGGGCCTCCACAGGACTCGGGGATTATCGGAGGTTTCAGTCCTGCTGGAAAGATTCTTCTCGCTTCCCACGATCCGTGGTGTAAATCACAGGCTGGCAGCTCTCCCCTGAGTGGCGAGCAGAGGGTGTGATGCTGGGCTTTCCAGGCCTCAGCGGCGGCCCGGTGCAGCCTGCTATCTGACTGAGCAGCGCTCTGGCAAGTGGGCCGGAGACAGCTGCTCTCCCCAACTGCGAATGTTCAATAATCTCGAGTGCCATTCTTTAGCCTGGCCTCAAGTTGTTCATTGTAATGTTGGAATTCTTTTGCAGTAACAAGTTTTTTTTGCCGTTTTTTTTGTCTTCAGATACAGTGTCAAAGCCACATCGGTATTTTATAGCCAAAAGCATCCTCGTTTAATTTATTCTTCATGCTAATAAGCAAGCTCGTCTTGTATTCTTTCCAATGCTTTTGTCCATTCTCTTGCCAAATGAGCCTCTGCTTTTGTGCTCTTTCCTCACTCGCTGCTCGCTGGATTTTCTTTGTGTTCTGAGACAGAACATGGATTTATTCTTACTTTTAATAATGCTTGAGAGGCCTGCTCGAGTTCGGTAAGCGATCACACCAACGCCTGCACACTCGCCCCCAGGCTTCCCTTGAAATCCAAACGGTAAACATAACCTAAGATTTGTGATATTTCCTTATTTCTTAGAGACCAACGTTCATAAAGAATCACAGTATTGCTCCTTGAAAATGAATGACAAGTGTGGTTCCAAGTAAACTCCTCTCTCAGCAGGAGGTGGGAAGCCGTTCTAGAGTTTCTCACACTAAGTCTCATGCCGAGTGAGACGTAAGATCAATTCTTCTCTAATTCTGAGCCTATTTTTTACTTTGTGTGCTAGTGAAAAAATCGTTTTGATTGCTCTAATGTCATTTTTTTCCCGCTTTGCCCCAAGTGACCTGACTCAAAACTGAAATAATGCTAGAAAATTATCCAGTTTTTAAATCTGAACGTTCTTGGCGTAAGCGTGTTTTAAATGCACAGAAGCAATCGTCACTTTTTCTCTGATCTTAATAAAATTTGAAGCCTTCGCTAGACTTTATTACAGTGTTTATAATCACAATTATAGCATTTAAATTGATCTCGTAAATTGATCTTGACTGTGATTCTGGCCAGATCGAGCTTTAATGTTTTCTTTGTGGTCTTTCTGTCAGTCAAAATAATACGCGATATTAAGATGGAAGGGTTATCTGCCTGGGGTCTAGATGATGTGTAAAACGTGGCCCACAAAAATGGCGCATTCACACCAACGCATTCCTTTTCAGGACGGAGTCTGTGGCTGAGAAGATGCTGACAAATTGGTTTGCCTTCCTGCTTCACAGGTTCCTGAAGGTAAATGACAGTCACACTGCACTTTATTCTCTGTATTTGTGGAGTCTGATTGATCTTCCTACATTATGAGGTTGCTGGATGTCATGACTACGTATGGTATCCTGTTTTCTTTATCTGTGTATCTGCGCGTGTGCTTGTGTGTGTCGATTTCTGTCTTGGTGAATGTCTATGAGCCGTACCTGGCTGTTCCGCTTACTGCATGCCCTGCATTTCTTGCGCGTGTGTATGCATGTGTGTATAAATCTAGCATCCCGCACCTGCCTCTCTGTCCACAGGAATGCGCCGGTGAGCCTCTCTTCATGCTCTATTGCGCCATCAAGCAGCAGATGGAGAAGGGTCCCATCGATGCCATCACGGGCGAGGCACGGTACTCGCTCAGCGAAGACAAGCTGATCCGGCAGCAGATCGAGTACAAGACCCTGGTCAGTGCTGCCCCGCATGCAACACGAGTGCAGAGCACAGGTCAAACGGTCAAACGCCGTACTTTCCCCGAGAGCACAGCAGCAAAGAAAAAATATCTCAAGTCGCTGCTCTTCTCTTGTATGAATAAGAAGCTGAAATTCAGAAGGTCATTTTTTATTTGTTTGCTATCACAATGAATCAAAAGCACATTTTGTTGTTAGTATCCCACTGAGTCGCATTACTTTAAGTGTTGAGACGGTGCGGTGAGTCATTGCCTTTCGCTGGCAGTAAATGCATCAAGCCTTCATCCCACTGACATAACCAGATGTTTTGCCGCGATCTTCAGTTGAATCATCAGTAAAACTCATTGCCCTGTTCCAGAAACCCTCATACCCATCCACACCACGATGTTCTGTCCACCAAGGTTTCTGGGGTTAATGTTTGATTTTTTGTTACATATCAGCATTATCACTTTGATGAATGTTTATGTTAATCTCCTCTGACTGGAAAGCTTCTCCCAGACCTCCCATTGCTTCCCTCCCTGTTTCTGTGCCATTTCCAGTCTGTGCTCTTCATACTGATGACCAGTGAAGGACTTGCACCTGAAAGATAGTTTTTTTTTTTTTTTCTTCACACTAAGAAATTATTTTCTTCCATCTGTCCTTGACATTTTCCATCTTTTTTCCCCTGCCCTTAGAATTTTCCAGATTGTTGATTCGGTAATGCAGAGGTTCTTAGCACTTTCTACAATGGTCATTTTTTCCCACTCACATCCTGAAAATAACCCTCTCCACTGTCCTCTCTTCAGTTACACTGTCTAATCTTGCTGACTCAGCAGGAAAACTCAGTTTTAAAAAATGTCCCCAAAGCAACTGAGTGATCGGAAACACCTGTAAAACCATCTGACTGGGGAGGGGGGGGGGATGCAGTATGGTGCCTCATTCAGTAATATTGCCACCTGCAGGTTTGCAGGTTCGAATCCTGGTGTCACGCAGTTTCTAACCGAATTACAAAGACATGCAGACTGGCATCACTGAATCTGTCAAAGAGTGTATGTGTGAGTGTATATGATGCCTGCTTTGGAGGGCAGTGATACACCACAGCCCTTTGCCCTTTGCCCTTTGCCCTTTGCGGCCTGGGAGGGGCTCCACACCCCCTGCAGCGCCATCCAAGTGGTTGGAAGATGGATATAAATCCGACTTTCCCTCATATCCTTATTAGCATATCGTTTGGCCGCGGGATCCCCAGTGCTGGAAAATGACATCACTCCTGCAGCCCAGCAGGCAACATGGGCTGCTGTTCAGTGTCGTGTTGGAGTTGGATGTTGGTATCTCAGCAGAGGTGTGAAATTAGATCTTTTTTTTTTTTTTTTTGAGAAAACAGTGCAGCCGCAGCTCTGGCCACACTGAGTGGGGGGGGGGCGGGGGGAGGCATGTGTGCAGTGGTTGATGGAGCTGGCGAGCTCCATTTAACCCATCTCCACCATCCTCTCTCCCAGATCCTCAACTGCGTGAATCCCGACAACGAGAACAGCCCTGAGATCCCAGTCAAGGTGCTCAACTGCGACACGGTCACCCAGGTGAAGGAGAAGATCCTGGATGCCGTCTACAAGAACATGCCGTACTCCCTGAGGCCGCGCGCCATCGACATGGACCTGGGTGCGACTTCATTACCTTACATTACATCCCACTTTATTGTCGCTGCGCAGAGTACAATTGCTCAGACGACAAAATGCATTTTGGCATCAAATCTGAAAGTGCAAAATAGTGCTAAAAACAGCCGTACGATATCCTGTGCCGATCCAGTACACCGACTCCCCGATACCTTCACTAAATCACTAACCAGCATACCAGCCAAGTCAGCAACCCATATGGAAATCTACCAACATTCACTAAACCATATGCCAGCATTGCCATCGATGAAGTAGCACACCGGTCAACACACAGAAAAACAGACACCTCAGTCCACCGACTGGTACAGTCACTGACACTGATTCTCTGACAGGCTGACACCTTGATACATTCATTTCCCCTCGCTTGATACCCCACTGACAGTCATCTGACAGGATCGCTCCCCCAGCAACGCAGCGCGTGGCCGACAGACTGTCGCTGTAATTACGACGATGGCAGGACCGAGTGACGCATTGCGAGCTGAACCGGCGCCAGACCGGCGCAGTTGCCGATGCTCCCCCCGCCGCATGCACGGCGCCCGCAAGGTTACGTCACCAGCGCTAGACGGCTGCTCGCGCGCGGAGCGGCGGGCGGAGAGAATTATTTAACGCCGCTTTTCCCGAGCCTGTTGGCACACTCTCTGCGCCCGTTCTTTCTGTCCAGCTGAGCTCTTAATTAATTCCTCCTGATTAAGATATTAATTGAACGCGTTGCACAATTCCCGCAAACTGAATTTGCACCCTGACAGCTTGCCGTACATTTTAATCCTATTAAGCCAAATGAAGTTATTGCGTATATTTGTGCTGATAATCCTTAGTTTGATCGTTTGTGGAACTTTAACAAAACTGAGTACGTTTAGTAGCTGAACTGGTGCTTCGGTTCACTGTTCAAAAATGATCATTAAACATGAATTAACAATGAACATTTAATAATCATTGCAAGGGGTGAAACTAAAGATATTTAGGGATACACGATTATTTTTAACCATTAGTTTTATATCTGCCAGCGATTCAATTTAACACGGTTGAGAAAATTCGAGGTGGTCTTCAGCTAGCATTTTCAATTTTATGCAGTTTGGATCAAAATCTTTTGTTTAAGTGGCTTGTTTGGTTGCACATCAAGGCCGGTAAGAGCTCACTTTTACATATACTGGCATATGCGGAGCTGGGAGTGCGGTCAGGAAGCACTGCTTCGACGTATTAATGGTGCTGACGCAGCGGCGGAGGCTCTGCCTGTGCACGTCCGGCCTGGTGGACTCACCCAGATGGAAGCTCACAGATGGACAGGCAGGCAGGCGAGCGGACAGACTCCAGCACCATCTGTCTCCGTCACCCCGACAATTCTGTTTTCTGTTCGACTGAACCTCTGCTGACCCCACCCCACCCACATGTACACTTACAGCCCATCTCCGGCCCCCACCGGGAGAGTATCTGTCTCACAAGCAACCCATGTGACTCCAAAACTACTAAATCCCACTTTTCTAAGCCGTTTAATAAATTCAGAGCCAGCAACAAAGCACCACAAGGTTAAATTGACTGTCCGGTAGCACAATCAAGTGGGACTGAGGAGATTAGCATGTAAGCAATGTTGGTATAGAACCAGCAGAAGAGTTTCTGTAAAGTTAAGACAACCACATTATCTCTGCTGGTGTTACATCGGCGCCCTCTACAGGCTTGTCAGACTGAGGAACGAGACACATGCTGATTGTCCAATCATCACTCTTGGCATGGTGTCACATGACCTGAAGGGTCTTTTGTTGGTAATGTTACCGTGAGCATCACTGTCCATACTGCTCCCCCCCCCACCCCCCCAGAGTGGCGCCAAGGCCGAGTAGCTCGTGTGGTGCTACAGGATGAGGACATCACCACCAAAATCGAGAATGACTGGAAGAGGCTCAACACCCTCCTGCACTACCAGGTGAGGCACACCTGTCCCCGATGTCCCCCTGCTGGGTCATGTGATGCGTGTCACCCAACAAGGGAAGGAAAACACAGTGTAGAGCTCTGGCTCACAGATCCAAGACCCAGAGGATGAAGTATGTCTTCAATGGGTTTTCAGGTGACAATTTATTTCTTTTTAAATTATCCCTTTAGAAAGTGACTGATGGGTTTCCTATAGCTTCAGTTCTCACACCTAGAATGACGCTATTTATTGTATTGAGTGTCCATCCTCCTTCTCCCTGTGATGTTTCATTTAAACCTTATTTTCATACCAATTCTAATACTTTCAATGGCATCCAACTTTATATGTTGGTTCTCAACAGCATCTTCGGTGTTTTAGGATTCCCCCCTTGACTGCTAATGATATCGTTAAGGCTTTTCCCTCTTCCTTGTTTCAGTAGTGCTTTGTGATCCCCCCCAGCCCCCGCCCCCCCCCACC
>JAODJU010000039.1:12505541-12531505 GCA_026776725.1 Gnathonemus echidnorhynchus
GGGGGCCCCCCCCCCCCCCCCCCGAAGGGGTCCTGCTGCTTAACACCTTTAATAATAAGGAGGCAGTGCCTGGAGGGCGCTCTCATATGCATGCTTACTGCCAAGCGGCACAGTGCGGGGAACCTTGGCTAACTGGCTAACGAAGAACGTGGCACTTCATGGGCTTATTGTTGTTCGCCTCTCCTGAAATAACAGCTATTGAGGTAGAGCCCCCGGGTCCATGACTGAAACATGAAGTGCCTATGGGCTAAAGCACGTGTGTATGCTTCGAAGGGCCGCAGTATCGCCAAGGCAAACTGCGGAAACCCACGCAGCCAGCAGTTTAATAAACGTGTTTAATGTGTATTAAAGCATGAGACTCGGTGGACCTCGCCGCTCCGGGGATAGAGATTAGAATATGAACCTGTGTGTGTGGCACTGGCACGTTCTCCCTGTATCATGCCAGTTTCCACCAGTGTCCTCCCTCAGTCTAAATCAGTCTCCCAATCTGATCCATGGGGACCCACAGACAGTCCATGTTTTTGCTCCCTCCCAGCTCCTGCTAGGCTGAGGAAGGTTGGTGAGCAAAAATGAGCATGCACTTCATACCCGGTCCTAGATAAATATTTGGAAGACAAAAATGACCATTTTTCCAAAAATGTGGACTGTTTGGCAGGGAGCTCGAAGGGAGCAATAACATGGACCGGCTGTGGTCCTCGAGGACCAGATTGGGAAAGGCTGGTCTAAAGGCACACAGATCAGCATCTCTGCATTTCCCATAGTGCCTGAGTGCCTTGCAGCTAGCCTGCGTTACGCACTCTGCTCCCTGGCATAGACTCCAGGCTCCCATGATCCTGACCAGGATGAATCCTTATGGGAGATGGATAAATCATAAATGCATATTCACTGCAGCATTTTGGGTATTTTTAGAACATGTCTAAAAGGAAGCTCTGACATTATAAGTCCAGGTTCTTGACTAGTATCTTACTGTGCATTTTCAAGCCATAATAGCCCACTCTCAGAATAGCAACCACTAATTCCATCCTATAATGTGTATGTCAGGTGATCACCACGCTGCAGATATTCAGCATATAACCTGAAGGTTTCCGGTACAACTGCTCCTGTCTGGTTATTGTGAATAATGCTCTCTACAGGTGTCTAAGTCAATGAAAGGGGCCTAATTAGTCATTCATCAAATTCCAGCTTGCAGGTGACTGTAAGGCCACACGGCACTTGAAATATTGTACTTTCAGACTAATTACACCATCTCTCAAAAGAGTTCTTTTAGAACTCAAAGTGTGAGTTTTGATGGCTTGCGTGGCGCTTGTGTTTGTGCATGTGGTGATAAATACTATGTGTCTTTGTGTGATGCTAAATGATACATGTGTCTGTGAGCGTGATGCTAAAAGCTATGTTTGTGTCTGTGAGTGTGATGCTAAAAGCTATGTTTGTGTCTGTGAGTGTGGTGCTAAATGCTATGTTTGTTTGTGTCTGTGAGTGTGGTGCTAAATGCTATGCCAGTATCTGTGAGTGTGGCGGTAAATGCTACGTTTGTTTGTGTCTGTGAGTGTGGTGCTAAATGCTATGCCAGTATCTGTGAGTATGGCGGTAAATGCTATGTTTGTTTGCTTCTGTGTTTGTGGTGCAAAATTATACTTGTGTCTGCTTTTGTGGTGCTAAATGCTACTTTTATCCGTGATTGTGTCTGTAGTGCTAAATGCTACCTTTTGTGTCTGTGTTTGGGCCACTTGTATTGGTGTGGGTAGGGAAGTAGACATTTACCTGTTTCTGTTGTCCGGGAGAATATTTTATTCTTTTCCATGAATGCAAATGCTGAAAAAAATACCCGCTGTTGTTGCTTTACCAACCACGTTAGAACAATATGTCATTTCCCACCATAGGCCTCTGTGACCCCAGAGTATCTTGTAAAGACTGCTGACCTAATTTATTGACTCAGATTGCCATTCCTGAGCAGTATAATGCTGAAAGGACTTGCCGCCATCGTGTATCATCCACCGTGGAAGTGAACAACAGAATTACTAAATTTGTGATGTCCGGCCAGTCATTCCAGCCACTAACGTGCTTGTCTTCAGTTTATAGGATTAATGGCATCAGGACGAGTGCAACATAACATTCGAATGGAATCCACTATCTGAAAATAAGTGGAGACGTTTTGACCTGCAATGCTACTACATTTAATACCTTGCATCGATCATTCATTAAATGCATCCATCCATGCTTAGCCATTTATCCAATGCATCTGGAGTTCATCCTAGGGAGCACAGGGTACAAGGTTGGGGGTGCATCCTGAATGGGATATGAACCCATTACAAGGCACAAGGTAGGGGACACCCTGAAAGGGATGTGAACCCATCACAGGGCATGAGGTAGGGGACACCCTGAAAGGGATGTGAACCCATCACAGGGCATGAGGTAGGGGACACCTGAAAGGAATACACACCCATCACAGGGCAGGAGGTAGGGGACACCCTGAATGGGATGCGAACCCATCACAGGGCATGAGGTAGGGGACACCCTGAACGGGATGCGAACCCATCAGAGGGCACATATTCATTCACAGTAAGGGGATCTTGGAGGCACCACTCCTCCTGAGACACCTCTTTTCGGACTACAGGAGGGACCCCAAGTTCCCTGAAAAAGTCAACGCAAGAGACAGAGAATGTACTAGAAAAACAACAAAAACCAGCACATGCTCAGAGCACGGGGGAGGGATGCGAAGAAGGAAACTCCAGCCCTGGAGGAGTGACCACAGTGCTATATGCAGAGCTGCCTCGGCAACACATGAGTCAATAAATCAATATAATTTTAATTCACAAGGTAATGCCTATGCTTAGCTTTCTGGCTGTTACAGACGTATGCCAAACATGGACAGTGTTGCGTAATAACTGCACAGATGGGAATCGTTCCCCTCCGTCACATGAACTTCATGCCAAGATCACTCAGCCATGGCAGAGTGTGACGTCTTGCTGCAGCTGTCACACTGTACCTCTATACACTGGGTACGTCATTGCCTCATGTCCTGGGCTTCACTTCAAAGTGATTTATAACTGAAATAAGCCCATCAATACCCCCCCCCCCCACACACACACACACACACACACAGACACACCTCACCACAGGATCTACTTTCACACCCATAGGGTGTAAGACCAAAACCTACTGTGTGGAATTCCACGGCGCCGTGTGAAACCCTATAATTCTAATTGCTCTACTGCAAAATAAAACAAGTAGCTAAGCAAACAGAGGCACAGACAGACAAATTTAGTTAATTTTGCAAAGTGTTTGGACACAAAATGTTTGTGATAGCGTAAATTAGACAAGAAAGTCTCCATTTATCCAGCAACCGGGATTATGGGGCTTTAACTGAACCCCAAAGATCAGTAAAATATCTGATCAGAACTGTCCTGCCATTGAGCAGGTAGGGTTCTCGACCCCTCAAAATGGCAGCCGGAGTATATGGGCTATAAACCCAAATGTCCAGGAGCGTGCGAACACCCAATTGACCGTATCTATGAGGCCCACATGCATGAGTGATATTTTAACTCTGTGGTAATGGAAGGCCTCCCCACCCTCCCCCCCCCCACCTAAGCAGGCTCAGACATGAAGCCATGCAGCTACAGCAGTAATAGGTGCGAAAATGCACCAGCGAAGCCACTCTCCTGTGGCTGGCAGCCCCGTGATTATGGCTGAGGGGATTCTTACAATGGTTATCCTCCCAGACAGGAGCAATTGAGGAATCTTGAGCCCTCTGACGGCCCAGCTGAAAGCCAAGGAAGAGCACAGGACCAAATACGCAACTCTATGGCAGGAACTGCTGTCACGGAGACAAGGCGCCTTTGGACAGGAGACAGGCACACGCTCCTGCCCGCACAGCAACCAGATAACCATCTATGGAGATAATAGAGATCCAAAGAAACACTCTGCCAGCTTTTTGGCCCAGATAAAAACACAAAGAAATGTATTTTGATACAAAATCTCTGAGCTTTTTCATGTCTATTGAGAGTCAGGGTATCAGAATTTGTCAGTACCTTGCGTGTACAAGTTGACCATTTCAAAAAAATCCGTACCTTCTAATGAAAAGCAATTTATCAGACAAATTATGTTTTAATCAATTTTTGTTGCTGAATTCATTTTCTTTTTACATTAGATGCTTTCCAATTGATACTTATACTTGGTTAGAGAGATATACAACAGATTTAGCTATACCATACACAACTCAAAGGCCTGGCACTATTTGCGAATTGCACCTTAAATCTAAGACTAGTCATTATGGCACTTTTTACAAAAAATGCATGGAGCTGGGTGACAGAGGTTGTAACATTTTATATTTTACTATTTCAAAAAGCCCCCAGGAAGCAAGAAAAATAATAACATGCATATACCATTATACAGTATATACTGTAAGATGTCTGCCACTATATACTAGAAGACAGGAATAATAAGATGCCCACACATTTTTGCTTTGATGTTTGTTTGTTTTGCCCACAATGGTAGCGAGAGAACCTTCTAAATGTGTAATTTCTGCAAATACACAAGAAACCGTAATGGTTTCATGTCCCGTTTGAAAAGAAGCCCGTGTTAATGTACACGTTTTCTGAGAAGTGTTTTGTCACTGAATCACAGCCATTAAATGGGATAGAAATGTACTTAAATTATGCTGTACAGCAGTTTTTTACAAGACTCAAAGTGCCATTGGTATTTTTCTAGGAAATGTCCTTTCTGCCATTGATGGTATATTCTGCAAAATCTTACTGCAGGCTGTTTTTGAATGGAAGAGCACTACAAACACACATACACACACACACAGATACATATGAGTGAGTGTGGTTTTGTAATATCTTTGGACAGTACATATTCTTCCAGCACAAAGTCATTAGGTGGCCCGCATGACACTCAGTGTGACATACTCCCGGCTGAGATTTGCGCACCATTGATAGTCTCGGACAGTTAGGCACAGAGGAAGAAGTTGAGAATGCATTGTTAATGGTACTACATGGAGGGGAAACCATGCACTGCTCACACACATCCTCCTTCATTTAAAAAGTGATGCTGACAAGCATAATAAGGCTAATAAAAAACAGGTGACATCATTATACAGGGTCATTCAGTTCCTTACAAGTAATCCGCATTTCTGTGTCAGATTTCACTTACGTAAATAGGATTTGCACCTTATCTATTTATTTTTAAGGGAGCAGCAGTAATATTTCACCCACGTAAACAGAAGTGTGGCATTATTCATTAATTTTTTAAGGAAAGCCCGGGGAACATGGCAGAGGATGACAAACAGGGCAGTTTCCTGTAACCTTAATTAAAGGGCTGCAGATCCGAGGCAGGGTTTTAAAGACTCAATATTCTGTGCTATTATGTGTCAGAAATGCGCATGGCAGAGATGACAGCCTGAACGAGTGGATACCAGCATTATCCGCGGTTGCACACATGGCGATATCCATAACCTCATCTGCATGTCTAAGACTGGCTTTCCGAGTAAATACACTGACAGCTCAGATTGAAGAATGCATATTTGACATTTATTCCTTTTTTTTTTAAGTCAGTGCCATTATTTAGTTTGCAGATTACAGTTGTAGACTTTATCACTTTACAGCTTGATAACTTGTTTAAGTATAAGGCAGCTATGACATGAATTGACTGGCCAATTGCACTGACACAATTTCCCATTCAGTATTATTGACCTCCTGTCTATTTAAGCGACGTGTCGAGTGAAGACACCAATCACTCAGATCCTCTGCTCCTCATACCCTTTCCTGGATAAATATTTGGAGGACAAAATAAAGTGACATTACTTCATAAATAAGGCATGATTATTCATGTTGGGGGCCCCCCGAAGGCTCCTGAGCTGACGGGTTAAAACATTTTAATTTTCATCAAAGTGTCAATGACCTTTCCTTCAAAGAGGACCGGAGCTCACATACTAGCCATAAAGGTTACCATCTCTAGCCTGCGCCATAGAGCTGCCCCAGAAGGCACCGATGTCTCAGAAATGGAGGACAGATGTCATGTGCTTTGTGGTTATTTCATAGACACAGAGGGATCGACATGCATCTAGCATATTTAGAAGGTGTCTCGTGTTGACCCCAAGGAGACGCTGGCCTTATGGCTCCTTGAGAATGGAGAAATAATACATTGATATAAGATACATGTAGTGTTGGCATTGCCATTAATTTCTATTGCAGCCTATGAATACAACAACAACAGTAACAACAGTAGTAGCAGCAAAATAATAATAACAATAATAATAATAATAACAATAATAATAATAAAAATAATAATAATTATTATTATTATTATTAACATCATCATAATGGATTAATGTAATAACAGTACATTAATATTAAAAGAGTAATTGGCACAGACTGCGTAGCTTATCTTAAATTGATTGTGGCTGCAGATTTTCAGGCCCAGTGAGGCATAACAAGCATTTTAAGCAACATGAGTCACATGGTAAACAAACTGTCACCCGCTCCTTTCAATATAGTTATTTTTAAAAATCGTTAAACTAAAGTATTGTAAGTATATTATTAAAAAAAAAAGTCTAACATGTAAAGGTTATTAAAGTGACCGGAAATTTCAGGGATGGGCTGTTTGGTTGTGTGTGATATTCTGGTCCCACACAGGCAGCATGCGGTCGTTTGAAGGGCTGTTACGGGTCAGCGGGGTGAGAAGGTGATCTTGCTGGTGCCACGCAGAAGCCATGTGATCATGTCCTCACACCTTCAGCAGCTTCAGGGCTTTTAACATGAGACAGAGCTACTGTCCTGCCAGTGTAACATACTGTAGGATCATAACGTACAGAGAAATACTGCCAACTGCATCCAGCTGTAGTTTGGAAAATGGAGGTTGGTGGTGTTTTGTATTGGATTTATTTTGTGGATCTTAAAAAAAAAACTATTAAACAGCTCGATTTTGTCAGGTCCTTAAGCTCCAGAAATAATGTGAAATGCAAGGTTTCTTTTAAGTTGTGTAAGTTCCTGTTTTTGCCTTTTTCCAAAATCACTGCTACCTACATCTCAGTAAACAGAAAAATCCGGAAGCCTTAAGCCCCGGTTTCTGTCTCAGCTAACAACTTCCTCACTTCTCTTCACAACCTGGCCAAGGAGATGAAACACAGGAGGACCAGCCTAGCGGGAACCATAAATAAAACACAAGGAACCGCCGAGGTTTGTTACGGACGCCAGTGACATATCGTGGCTGTTCATAATGCCGCAGCAGGATGACTGAGAGCAGGGGAGCGAGGCTCAGGAGTACTGCCCGCCATTAGGCAGGATGCAGCTTCTGTCGGAGTGTGGAGGAGACGTCAAGAAAACCCAAAAGCAGCTATATCAAAATTTTGAGCTGCGGACCATATGGTGCTGGACAGTGCATGGGTTTTATAGCACACTGGAGCCGTCAAAAAAAAAACTACAAGCCTTCTTTACAGGCACTGCCTAGCAACGTCTTTTTCAAGGGTGGAGGCTTCTATGTCAGAAGAGAGACTTTGTGGGATTCAAAGGAAGGGTGTATTCTCAGGCATGTCCATGTCAAACTCCGCCAGCTACTGCTAATGATGCCCGAGTCCCTGAACCAGTAGCGAAGTCACACTGGACACCGGCACTGCACACATTACCTGAACAGGCAAACTTGACAGGTTAATGATGAAGAAAACCAGGCAAAAGATTTATCACAATTTATTACATGGAGGAACTTCTTTATTTCAGTTAAAACCATGTTACATCAGTGAGCAGAGGAACAATTAGACAAGAATTGTCGTAAAGTATTGACAATCACATTTCCATCCGTTCGTCCATCCCTCCATCCATCCATCCATCCATCCATCCATCCATCCATCCATCTATATCTAGGATGCATGCCAGAAAGCACATAGTGCCAGACAGAAAATGTCATCCTAGCCAGGATTCCAAACTAAAATAAAGTGCAACAATCATTTGCATGATTAATTTCTAAATTGTATTCTTGTAGTTCCCAGCTGTTTTTGTGGGCACAAGGCAGGAGTACACCATGGATAGGCATGGATAGGATGCTTCTCCAACACAGGGCACATTTACATGCACATTTTATATCTGACCACCTCGAATACCGATCAAACAAACCCATTTTTGTTAATTGTATGTGGTCATAGTCACAGCAATGTGAAACATTTGCCAGCCAACAGGGATCTCAGTACAGTGAAGCAGAATTTAGAAACAGAATCGAAAGGTTTGCTGTGTTTTCAGGACAGGAGCAAATCTGAATGCACACACAGAGAATCCAGGGTGGCGTGCTGGCGCTGACCGCGTCCAGGGTGGCGTGCTGGCGCTGACCGCGTCCAGGGTGGCGTGCTGGCGCTGACCGCATAGGCGGAATGCAGTGACAGGAGCCACCCAGGGTGGAGCATGAGATGCAGGAGGCCTGCATGTCTGCAAGCAGAGCGATAGGGAACGTCCAGCATTCACACCTGTCACGTGCCAGTAAATGGACTGCAAGTATGCAAAAACCTTCAGTAATGCTGCATAAATAAAACACATATGTAAGACATTTAGATATCCAGATGTTACCTAGACATTTATTAATTTCAGGGCATATACTGAATTTCATTCATCCATCCATCCATCCATCCTCTAACTAAATATTCTGGTCAGGGTCACAGGCTGGGGTCTCTCGGGCAGCACAGGGAACGAGGCTGTGGTACACCCTGGAGGGGATGCCCGTCCAGCACAGGGCACATTTATGCACGTGCGCACACACAGTCATACTCTGTATCGCACAACACATTCATTTGTTTATTCTGATAGAAGACATTTTAGCAATTACTATTCCCTGAATTAGAGAGTCTTCACAATTCCCCTGTTACTACCATGAAATGGCTCTGATTTTTGATTATGGAAACATAAAGCACTGTGCCGTCTCTCATCGTTCACGATCATCTGTGAAGCCTCTGGGGCAGCAAAGAACACAAACCAGCTACGGCACTCAGCCCCAACACAAAGCCCAGGGGTCGGTAAACACACTCGCATTTCCTGCGAAATGTGTGGGGTGCGGCGCCGGCAAATCAAATGCGTACCATTTTCCAAAACGGGGGCACTTTTCGTAGGAGGTTCTCTGAGTCTTTACTGACTTATGGAGTGATGATTGTCCTCGAAATGGCCCCTGAATAGAAGGGAATGCTTACAACACTGATCCAACTGTAAAAACCCATGGTTGTACTGACAAAGAAAAAAGGGGGGAATTGCACTTTTGAATTCTGCTAAACACTGTCAAAGGGTTAATAGGCACTATTTCCTGAATTTGTCACTGCCAACTTCCTCCACTAGAGGGCACCCTTTCATATGTGTGCAGCTGAATGAAAAATGTTGATTAAAGCACCGGATCTGATGGCATCGACTGCGTATCTGTGCACTGGCACTTAGTGTGTTTTCGTAAGCCACCCTCAAAAGAAAAACAAGTGCGCAAACCACAGAAGCCTGAAAGAATAGAGGAAAAGTCAAAGGGTTCCATAAGTGCAAACATGCATGTGGAAAACACGCTGGTCTGAGAATCAGGACTTTTAACAGCTGCTTACACAACGTCTTCAATGGCCCAGTGCAGCTCCGCAGTGACAGCACTGCTCTGCAGAAGAGGAGAATAAATAACACAGCTGACGCATCGCTCCTCCAACCACACGTTTCTGGCCTTTGTGGCGCTGCTCGGAAAAACAGGAACAACAAAAAAGGCATATGTAACAGAGTGGGAGCTTCCTGCAGAGCAACTGAGCCTGGCGGACGGGCTTCCAGAACTTCCACCTACCCATGTTTACCAACTGACATTTCCACCAGGCCGTACGACTTTCTCAGGAGTCAGACTAGGACTCACGGAGCATGACAGAGTGTGTTCTACAGTGTAGGCGATTGGGCTGACGGTAAGGTGAAGTTAGTTCTCCTGGGGGACAGGGGGCAGCAGTCCGCCAAGCTGTTGGTCTTTCATCAAATGCATGTCTCTTTCTTCGCACATGAGAGTGCCTCAATGCTGTGTAAGCTGGATTCCTCTGTCATAGCCTCGGAGAGGTATGCTGTGTTCAGAACCTTTGTAGCATGCTAAAAAAAAAAATCAATAATAAAATGTATCTACTGACAAAATAAGATATACAGTGCTCAAGGAAAGTCTTGGGGCACTGGCTTGATTCTATAGAAATGTTGCAAATTTATTGGTTTCACAACAAAAGTCAATTGACAAGTAATTTTTAACATCTGTATATAAGGTCCACACAGACATTTTGTTTTTATTGACTGTCATAGTTTTTTGACTGACTCATTCAGTTATTTTCTTGCCATTTTGCTGTTAATTGTTATTGTAGTCTCCAGCTCCCAAAGGGATAATAAACACAAACGTTTGGCGTTTTATGTTATTGCAATGGTTTTGCTAATTAAAAAGCACTCAATGAGACTGCTTGTCAATGAACTTTTTAACTCAAAAAAAAGTTCTTTTAGAACAATAATTTTGGTTTCAATTTATTATTTGAAATTAATGTTTTACTTTAAACTACTAGTTGTTTATAACATTATAATAATTTATTATAATATAACAAAAACACAAATAAAAATCGTGTGTGTGTGTGTGTTTATGCATATTTACATTCATGGTTATTAGCACTGCAGTCTCACACCTACATGCCTGGGGGCCTCAACGTGTGAAGCTACCATGCAATCCCTGTGTTTGTGTACCATGCTATCCCTGTGTTTGTGTACCATGCAATCCCTGTGTTTGTGTACCATGCTATCCCTGTGTTTGTGTACCATGCTATCCCTGTGTTTGTGTACCACGCTATCCCTGTGTTTGTGTAACAAGCTATCCCTGTGTTTGTGTACCACGCTATCCCTGTGTTTGTGTACCACGCTATCCCTGTGTTTGTGTACCATGCTATCCCTGTGTTTCTGTGGTTTTCTTCTTGATACTCTGGTTTCTCCCCACTGTGAAGAAAATGTGAGTTGGGTGAATATAGTGTGTGAGTGTGTTGCCCTGTTCTGGACGGACGTCCCCTATGGAGCACCACCGACTTTACCCAGTGTTCTGGGGTTATGCTCCAAGCTCACTGTGACATTGTGAAGGAGACATGATTACGGAAGGCTGAGTATATTTACATGAAATATTATTTTGTGTTTTCACATGACAAAATCCTTAAGAAAGGCATCAATACAACAGAAAACAATCTCGTTTACTCAGTGCATTGGAGGGCTAGGATATCTATACAAACAAATGACAAAAGTGGTTAATGAGTCCCAAAGGGGCCTCCTAGAAGAAACCTGAACCTGAACTTGATATGATTAGGAGTGTGTGTGTGTGTGGTTGTGTGTGTGTGTGTATGTACATAGTTATGTATATTGTGGGACTGGGGGTGTCCGTCAGGCATGTGGGGGCATGCGGGACTGGTGCCAATTGTAAATAATGTAAATAGCTTGGGGTGCAGCGAACCCAAGGAGACTTCCCGAGGCTACCCAACGGTGCTAGCGTCCCCCCACCTGCCCCATCAACAGAGCCAGCATGACATAGCGATGAACCCCCCCCAAAGCTGCCCCAGTACAATGGAAAAGGGCTCCTGGATCCTGGCAGCGCAGCTTAGCAGCTGGTCCCCGTAAGAGATGGTGGGTGACCTGCTGATGTCGCTGGAAGGGAAGGCCCTGCAAGCTCTCCAAAGCCTCTCTATCAGGGGACCGCGAAGCCCTAATCACCACACTGGAGTGGCAGTTCGACTGGCAGCAGCCGACAGAGGAGGTGAGGGAACAGCTCGGGGAAAGGCGGCTGCTTGCTGCCGAAAGTCTGAGGGCATTCATGTCTGAGCTGGAGGACTACGTGCTGGATGGGGCTACCCTCACTTCCTTCAGGTGACGCAGGATGTGCTGGACCTCCACACTTTCCTGCCAGCACTTTCCCCAGCCAGCATGTGCACCTGCTGAAGCCAGCCACACTGACAGCAGCCATGGAGCAGGCAGAGGAGGCTGAGGAAGTCTGGGATACATTGCCTTGCCCAGACTGGAGCAAGGCCTGCACCATGGAGGGCATCGAGGAAGAGGAGATGAGCAAAGATGCGTGTGCCGTAGGTCCTACGCCTAGCCAGAAACCTCATTGTCAGTGGCACACACTCTGTCTCCACTTCAGGGAGCTGGGACATTACCTGAAACTGCCCCATCTGAGCGCTGCACCCTCACCTGGAACAACAGCTGGGAAATGCCAGGTGGGTGGCACCACCCACAACACGTGCTAGTCCAGCCCTTGCAGCTGAACCCAGAGTGGGCCAGCTCAACGCGGCCTGTGGCCTGTATGTTGACTGCCTAGTGTCTGGGATACTAAGTGACAGGCATGCGCACGACCATGAGAGGAAAAAGCAGCTGCCAGTCACACTGGCTGGGCACACGGTGGTACAGCAGGTCTGGATCGCCGACTTTGCTGACCCCTGCATCATTGGACTAGACTTGCTAGTTCGCCTGGGGGCTGCCACCAATGTGTCGAGGGCAGCCCTCCACCTCGGTACAGACATGGTGGTCTTCCAGCTCAACAGCAGTGGCCAGCACCAGCGGAAGAGATGTGGAAGGACATCCTTGAGGTGAGGGAAGAGGGTGATCCACAGCTCCCAGGGGATAGTCTCCACCAGTGACACAGGCGCAACCCGAGCCAGGACCACAGGGAACAGTAGCACCATGGCAAGGCAGTCTCCTGAGACAATACAAGCTGACCATGAGTTGTGGCAGCGCCACAGTCAGGACTAGATAGCGCAGCAGTGGGACAAGCTCAAGGTTGAGCTGGACATCTTCGCCACCAGGAACAAAGACTGCCAGCACACTACCATTGTACAGCAAACATTAGCACAGGAGACACCCTGCCTATCCATTTGTATTTGCACTGGATGCCTTGGGCGAAGTAGAAAGAGGTAGAGCAGTAGATCCGAGACATGGCAGTGGCAAAGGTCATGGAGCCATCCAACAGCCCCTAGGCAGCTCCAGGAGTCCTCATCACCGTGAAGGATGAGTTGTCACATTTTTACATTGATACAAGACTGTGTTTGCCGTTGGTTATAGGATGTAGCACTTCGGAGTTATGCCGTTCGGCATGTGTAATGGGCCAGGCACCTTTGAGAGGCTGAGTGAGCATGTCCTAGCATATGTCCCCCCAATCCAGTGCATCATTCTACCTCAGCGATCAGCTAATCCATGCTGCAGACTTTACTGAGGCAGTGCGGAACCTAAAAATTATGTTTGCGGTGATTTGCTTGGCAGGGTTGTGGTGGAACCCCAGAAGTGCTCACTCCTCCAGCGAGAGACAGGCTTCCTGGGCCATATCATCAGCAGGGAGGCGGTGGCCACTGATGCAAAAAAAAAACTGCAGTTCTGCGGGACGGGACCGGCCCGCTCCGCGGACTGTGCCGAAGCTGCACAGCTTCCTGGAATTAGAGTAATATTATTGACACTTCATAAAGGACTTCGCCGGCATTGCAAAGCCACTGCACAACTAGAAGTGGTTTTGTGTAGACACATGCCTGCACTGGGACCTTTAACCGGCTCCATGTGGCACTTAGAAGGCTCCTGTGTTAGCATTCCCTGACTCCTACCTTCTATTCATCCTTGATACGGATGCTAACAATGAGGGGCCATGCACAGCGCATTCACAGGCACGACCTGAAGGAGGTGTGTGCTTAAGCCAACACCTAAGTAGGCAGGAGCCAGGCTCTCCGTAACCCAACAGCAACTATTGTAGCTGTGGTATAGGCCTGCAAGAACTTCCGTCCCTACCTCTGCGATTGGCAGTTCTAGTTGTGAACAGATGACTCATCCCTTACCTGGTTCCTGAGCTTCTGCAACCCGGCGGGACAGCTGGTCCACTGGTGGAGTTCGACTTTGAGGTCTAATGCTGTTTGTGTGTATGTGTAGGCTGCACAGTACAACACCGGGCAATCAGGCCCGCCAGGACATCAATCACCAGCAGCTAATCTCAGAGCAGAGCAGACACCTTGTGCTGGCGAGGGTGAGGGAGTGACTGGACGAGGCATGGACCGGGCTGGGAGGCAATCTCCAGCACAAAGACCAATGCCTAGTACTCCCAATGGGACACCATGGAGGAGCAAGAGAGTCTGATGTTCAGGCACTGGTGATCACCGGATGGCGCAGGAGAACTGCTGCAGCTGCTGATACCCCACAGCCCAAGGACTCTGTTTGGGTGTACTGCCCCATCAGATAGAAGGGGTGGTCCCCAAAGCCTGTCAGCCACTTTCGTGTCCGTCTCTTTATTTCTGCACACCGTGTCTCGTACCTTTGGCAAAATTTACCAAATATTTACAAAATTGGTACCAAATATCCCAACCATGTGATAAAAACCTATCGTTTTGACCTTGAGGAAGGTCTAGGTGATATAACAATAAAATATCGTACTGTGATTATGGACATTCATATTATCATCAATTTGAATATCATGAGTATCGTGATATGGCCTAAACACTTTTCTTAGAAGATTGAGTCATAATGCAATATTTTTACACTAAGGCATCAAAGTATGAGTCTGTTTTTGACATAATTTTTCATTATGCCTGTCACTTGCTCCAACACTATTAGCAAAACAATTTGGTCATCTTGATCATAAAAACTCCAAACCACCAGTTACTTTTTTTACATACGAATTAAAGAATAATGTGATAAATATTAATATTGTGATATTGTAAAATTAGAATTCAGTTTTCTCCATTCAATTTGTCACCTTTTTCATGTTCTGAATCTGTTGAAGAGCAATTTTAAGGGAATTTCAAGCAAAAACAAAGCGATAAGGCAAAAAAAAAATGACTTGAATTATATCGTGATAAATATCAATGTAATTTGATATGAAAATACTTATCATGATGAAATATTTTGCAGTAGAGCCCAGCCCTCACTTGAGGGTTTTCCAGTCTTCCACAAGCGGAAACTCAATTTCATAAAAATCTGTGACTGCGATCAAAAAACTAAAAATGCCAAAAGTCTCATATTTTGTTGTGTTACTTATGGTTATGGTTATGGCTGGGTAGGGGTTAAGGTCGTCATAGTTCGGATTAGGGTTATGTCCATAGAAATTAAGGGACAGTCCCCATATTCTTCCTCCCCAATAGGCCCTTACAGTAGTTCCAAAAGAGAAGGGTTTTCTTATTCACTCTCTGGTATTTATATGGCTACCAGTTTTAATAGTTTAAAAAACAGAATAACCACCTGAAAATGTACTTGCACACAAGTAGGTGACTTCAGAGTTTTTGCTACCTGAAGACCACGCATGTTTTTATTGCATGTTGCACATCATCAGCGATGCACAATAAAATTCTCCAAAAATTTTGGTACCCCCCTACAAAAAAGCATTGCTCAGTAGCAGTGCTACTGAGTGGAATCTGAACACACACACAATCACTTGACATGGTGGAGAAAGTTGACAAGAATGAATCCGATGGCAGGACATTTGCAGCACTTCACGCTGCACGGAAAGAAATTCGAGACACACCTGAACAGCCGACGCCTCATCCTGTCCAAGGGGAGCGGATCGGACAGCAGATATACGGGAAATTAATCTGTTCTTTTTTGTGTCGGCACAGCCGTCCAAGCCGAAGCAGATGGGAACATGGATGCTGACGCTGATGGCTGCAACGTTCACCAGAGCAGATGTTTGTGCTGCACCGTTTAGGGCTAGCTGATCAGCTGGCTCTTGCCATTCATAGAGCATTGAGCACGATAATTTATTTTCCATCAGTGGTACAGCACTAACAAAAACAGCACATAGAGAGCCGACGGTAAACAGAAACTGTGTACCTTGTGTGGATTGATCAGAAAGGGTAACATTAAAGAGCCCCCGATTTAACCTTTGACTCTAATCTAATTTTAAAAGCAGAACTGCTACTGATTTCTTAGCATTTCTGAGTTAGAGGTCACAGGTCATCTCTGCTAGATTAGAGATGGTCTTATAGGGAATCCTGTGGTTTACGGCTATATTCTGTCATTTCCAACCCCCGACACAGGTTAATTAATAGGCTATGAACTTTGGTCAACAAGCTTATTGAAGGGTCCGAAGTATCTCACTGTGAACAGAAACCGATGCCTCAAGTGGCCAGGCAGCAAACTATACATTTGTTAGATAAAGAGTTTCCCCTTTCAGGGCTAATGGAAATTGTCTGGGGACAGGACAGCAATTAAACATGAAACCTAACGGCTCCATTTCGGCGCGGACAGGGAAGAAGAATAAAGAAGCAAAGGTCTGAATGTGTGTGTGTGTGTGTGTGTGTAGGTGCAGAGCGATATGGAAGCAGGCACTTTGCTGATATGGGTCTTCAGTTGTTGCATCTGCACCTGAAAATGAGCAGAAGAAGTGTTAGGTGATATCTGTGTGGTGGACAGTGCTGGAGTTGGAGTGGGAATAAGTTTCAGCCCAGGAATGTCACACCCCAGATTGTGGGTCCTGGTGGTAAAATTTATTGGGGAGGGAGGATTCTAATTTCAGAACCACTGAGTAAGGTGCAGCGTTAACAAAATTATTAAGTTTCCAGACCCTCGTCACCTGCTTACATTCAAGGCAGCCCGCAGGGAATTCTCCAATTGTCCCAATTAGCCATCCCAGCATTGCTGGTGGATGGGGGGGCTGAATCATCATCGCTGACCGGCTTCACCTGCCCAGACGGCCCTTCTCACCCCCCAAGGGCAGAACAAAGAGGACGCAGGAGGCTCGCAGCAGGGAAGGGGGCTACTCCCGCTTCGCCAGACCCTGGGCGATGACATCAGCCGGGTAAATTGCTGGAAAATACGGCATCATACATAATTTGAAATACAATAATGGTTAATGGAACGGCAACACCGTGATGCTGGAGTTTCCCGGACTCCCCCCAGACAAGCCAGGGTGCCGTGGTTCTTTTTATTGTTGGATCGTTAGTGATGTTTTTAACCTACGTCATCATGCCCATCTGAACAGGCAGAACAACATAAGGAATACAAGAAAAAAAATAACACAAGCTGGTTTTACAGAATATTTCAGTATGTTGCTGCAGTGGTCCTGCTGCAGTTATCCAATCAAAGATTGGGGAGAATGTATCGCTTACTGCAAAAACAGTGATAGAACTGACAGCATAACTCTCAAAGCATTCTGTCCAATGTAACTCTTCCAAAAAAAAAAAAAACTCCTGCCTAACTACTATCTCACATATGAAAGGAAGCACTTTTGATCTTGATGAACCTGGTCGCATAAGAGAAACAGGTGATTAGATGTGAATTAAGTATCATGATGAAGCTGGTAGAGAATGCTCCTCGTGTTTAGGACTCTAATTAATAGCAGCCAAAAGTGAACTGAGCTTCAAAGTGGCAAGGAAACACAAAGGAGTATAAAATGGGAATGCACGGTCTGCACCTTTGTGTTTCATTATCTTAACGAGCATGGCGTTTTAATCCATGCCATCTCTCTGCAGTGCCAGCCCTTATAAAGTTTTATGTGCCTTTGTGTGAGGGTGCTTCACAGAAACTAGATGCAATGGCGTTCACCTTGTTGAAAGAGACTCTAAGCGGCTATAAAGGTTGTTTTTTTTTTTCTTGAAAGCCTTTAACAAACTTAACACTCAGACACGTTGGAGAGATGAAAGTGTCTGCCTCTATGAGTCTCAAAACACATTTGAAAGGATGGTGCACTGAGGAACTGATGTGGTGTTCTTGGGGAAAAAACAGAATCACTGCAATAAGTGGAGCTCTGAATGAACATAACCTAGTCCCCTAATGAGGCCTGACACAGTCCACTCGGCACTCGTGGGTGTTTTAGATATACAAAAATGTTCTGAAGATAGAGCGAAAAATGATTGGATCAAAAAGTTAGCCAATCAGATTGTAGAGGAGGTGGGCCTAAGCAACTAGAAGAGGAGGTACCAAGACAAATTTAGCTTGTCATGCATCCTCTAGTTGCTTGGACCCAGCTCCTCTACAATCCGATTGGTTATCTCTCTGAACCAATCATTTTTCATTGTGCCATCATAACATTTTTGTGTAAGTACAACTGGCATGTGTGGCCTGAGCCCTCAATGGTTCCCTTGATCCACAGACGTTCAGCATGTTTATGGAGCTCAGAGTACGAAGGGGTGGGCGAGTAAAGGCTCCGCCCTTTCCTGTTTACTGAAATACCCCCAAACAAAAATGAATAAAAAAACATAAGTAATGCATTTATGTCAAAGTACGCTTTCATGTTTCTTTCATACTGCATCTGCATACGGGGCCACAGTTGCACAGTTGTTTTATTTATTTTACTCAGTGTTTTATTCAGTGGATAGTTAAATGCTTAATTTCCCTGATTTCCAAGTTTTCTCCCAATCAGTGTGCGCTGCTCTGAATCTTGCTTAAAATAAATTGCCTTAAAAATCAAGCATTCCATCCACTCTTTGTCTGGTGTCTGACAATTAACTGCCCCAAATGGATGTTGCAAAAGTGACAGCGGGATTCTGCAGCTTGCACAGTGGGTAAACAAAAGAGAAATTCTACCCTAACAGATATAAATTAAAAGCTTTTTTCAGAGAAAAAAAAATAAAAACATTATCGCCACTGTGCAATTTTCACTAACTGTCTCATGACATTTGCCGGAAGTGTGATTGGCGATAGGAATGCTTCTCAGATAACCCAGCTAGCCTAGCAAGCGGACGTGACTCTCTACAACGGGTGAAGGGCATTGCCGAAAGTAGTGCCTGAGTGCGCCCTCATTCTGTGCGATGTCACTTCCTGTGGCAGTCAGGCTGATCAGAAAATGTTAATTTGTGTGAAGCTGCATGTGGGATTTTGTTTGAGGTTTTTTATTATCAGGCAGCTATGCTTGGACTGCCCTACTTTTTACTATCTCATGTCCTTTCGAATTTATTGACAAATACCTTGATCAGTATGGTTAGACTAAGGGTTAGGGTTACAGGTATGTATAGGTTTAGCATGAAAGGTAAATCTAGGGGTTAAGGTTAGATTTAGCATTAGAGTAAAACAGAGTCAAGGGATAGGTCTGGAATTAGAGTTAGGAGTGGATATTAGGGTAAATGCCAGGGATGGGTTGGCATTAGGGTAACGTCTGGACTTTGGGTTATGATTGGCATTAAGGGTAATTGTAGGGTGTGGGGGAGGGGTTAGGATTATGTGTATGTGGCATTAGGTTTAAGTCTAGGGTTTAAGTTTGGGTTAAAGCTTCAGGGTTAATTATGGCCTTTGGGTTAGGGGTAACATTAGGCTTCAATCAAGGGTTAGGGTCGGGATTAGAATGGAGTTTAAGATTTGTGTTAGGGATATGGTTAGCATTGGGGTTAAGGTTGGCATTAAGGTTAAGGCTAGGATTCAGGTTTGGGATTTGCCTGGCATGAGCACAGGGGCAGCTCCAGATCCTTCAGAGGAGGGGTATGGTGGGGGGGGACTCAAAGATGAAAACTAAAGGCTGTCAGTGACTTCTTTCTTGTTATGTGCACAAAATAAAATCACTGGCTGATGATTCATGGGTTTCGAAGAAAAACAGGAAATAGGAAATATGTTCTGCTAATATTTTCTACTTTTGGACTAAAAACAAATTAGACACTTATAACATCCTACTACACTTCTGCTTTATTTTTTGAATGCACTCTTTCATTCTCTTTCATTCATATTCATATGCATAGAGCCCAAGGGTCAGGACTTCCCAAAAACACATATTTAGACTTACTGGTGTCTCTATATTACCCATAGTGTTTGCACTGTGTGATTTTGTGCATTTGTGTCTGTTCTTCGCAATGGGCTGACAGCCTGTCCAGCTTTGTGCCCTCTATTGCCTGGGGTTGGTTCCAGGACGCCCCAGCAACCCGGACCAGGATAATCTATTATAAGACAGATGGATGAATACAGTTTATTGGCAGCAGAGTTTAATTAAACAAATGGAAGTTTTCTCATAGCTGATCAGAGGCCTACACGTAAATAATAGAGGGGGATTATACTGACACGGGCAGCATTATTAAATGTTATATTCATCCGTCTGTCCATCCATCCATCCATCCATCCATCTTCCAGACGCATATAAAAAAGCAGCAGGCCGCCTTACACAGCTGCCCTTAAAATGTGAAGATGGCATGCCTCCCATAAAAAGTCTGGCTCCTCCCAACAAAACACAGGAACGTCAGCTGTGAAGCAGTCATTTAAAATGATCTTTTCTGGGAAACCAAGTGCTCACAAATGTCACTGTTTTCAGTATTTGTTTATACTATTAATTGCAAAAATATTTGCTTGCGACACAAACACAGTAACCGTCACTGATAAATATTTACTGACAAATATTTACTTATAAAATGCAGATATAATCATAAAAAAGGTTGTCTGGAAATAAATTCAGTATTTATACATTTTTCTAAATATAAACAGAACAATATAATTTACATTTACATTCATTTTATTTAGCAGATGCTTTTTTCAAAGTGATCTACAGTTGAAACCAGAAGTTTACAAACACTTCAGAAAAAGACAGTAAAATTTTTTTCTCACTGCTCACCCCAAGCATACCTCCAAATTAGCGGCAAAGTGACTTGTCAACAAAGTCGACATATTAGAGTGGCCGTCACAAAGCCCTGACCTCAATCCTATAGAAAATTTGTGGGCAGCACTGAAAAGGTGTGTGTGAGCAAGAAGACCTACAAACCTGACTCAGTTACACCAGTTCTGTCAAGAGGAACGGGCCAAAATTCCAGCAAACTGTTATTCGAAGCTTGTGGACGGAAACCCAAAACGTTTGACCCAAGTGAAACAATTTCAAGGCAATGCTACCAAATAGTAAGGAAGTGTATGTAAACTTCTGCCTTTGATGAAAGTAATAAAAATAAAAAATTAAACTTTCTCTCTCTTTATTCTGACATTTTACAAATACAAAAAAAATTTGGTGATCCTAACTGACCTAAAACAGAAAAAAATTACTCTGATTTAATGTTTGACAGCGAGAAAAAATGTTTTTTGTGTCTTTTCCTGAAGTGTACGTAAACTTCTGGTTTCAACTGTACAAGTGAGGCTCATTGCACATCATGACCATACAGCTGTTGAGGAGTCAAATACTCATAAGTGTAACTATGCTGAGTTTCTGATGAATGCCCAGGTGCAAGTATAAGCAGAAAAAGAGCCACACAGCGTCTTGTAACAAAGCAGGAACTTAATAGGGCAACTGCATGACGAGAAGAGCGACATAAAGAACATTCGGGGAACTGAAAAAGGCATCAGAATAGGGGAGGGATTCCTGGACCAGATGGGACTTGAGGTGTTTCTTGAAGGTGGAGAGAGACTTCCATCAACAGGGAACCACACATGAGAACAATCTGGAGTGGCACTTCACGTGTGGTGGAGAGATCTCCAAGTGGTGTGGACTTGCTGACCAAAGAGGGCAAAGATGGAATGTAGGTCTGAAGAAGGCTCTTGATGGAGATGGGTGTCTGTGCGTTAATGGTTTTGAAAACCAGCACCAAGGACTTGAAATTGATGCGAGTGCCTATAGGGAGCCAATGCAGAGAGATAAGGAGGGCCGTGACATGAGATATCATCATCATCATCATCATAACTTTCAGAGTCAGGGAGACTCGGTAGAGATTCCCCTGTAGGCATCACTGAACAAAGGGTCTCTCTCACTGCTGATGCAGACACAGACTTCAGTCCGATATGACATAAGGGTGCGCAATGGCAATATTTTTTTACGTCATGGTCCCCTTTACCTTCCAGTCCTTCCAGTTCAAAAACTTTCTATGCTGACACAGTGTGCAGAGATTTTGGAGGAGATACCGAGGGCATCAGGACATCACTATAATGCATGTAACAAAAGCATTGTGTGCCTCTGTAAGCACTTGACTGCTATTATCAAGTCTGAAAAAGAATTTTCCTTTTCCCTTTGAGTCCGATATGACCGTAATACATTTCAATTTTTCCAGATCCATATTTTTTCTGTTTCTCCTACAGCGTTGTGGATTTGTCTGCATTGATGTAAGCTGTGCTCTCCCATCTCTGTAAATTGTTCTTTTATCGCTTGATTAAACAGCCTGGTTCCACGATTCGCTGAGCCTGACAGAGCCAGTTTACTACCCTTTCCATGGAGCAACAGGTGTTATATAAAAAGAGCAATATGATAAATTATTCAAAGTAGAAAAAACGTCTCTGGTTGTCTAACCTAGGGGTTCCCAGGCTTGTGATGTCTGTGGATGCTTTACCTTGTACAATAATCACATGGACTGGTAAAACAAGCAGGGGGGGCACGGGAGGCCCAGGTTAAGGGGGGGTTTCCCTGATGATAACATTTGCTGACCAGGACCGGGGATGTAATTATGGGAACAATGGGGTACTTCAGTGGGTCACGGAAATTCTTTTTTGATACGGCATGAACGCATGGGGTGGGCAACTCTACCCCCGACATTCTGCAGCCCAGTAGAATTGGCAGACCAAGGTTTGGGAACCCCTAGTCTAAGCGCACTGAACATCACTTCAGGAATGTGGTCATAATCATTATTAGAAATGTGGCTGTTATTCCTTAAATAACTATATTCTACTATTTTATTTAATGTCTGTGTCTTTAATTTACTGTAAAGTGACAAAATATAGCCATCCACCATCCATCCATCCACCAATCCATCCATCCATTCATCCATCCATCCATCCATCCAGCTCTCAACTATTTATCCATCCATCCATCCATCCATCAACTATTTGTCTCATGCATGGTCTCATGTAGCACAGGGCAGAAGGTAGGGGGACACCCACCCCCAGAGACAATCACAGTGGCCAGTTCACTTAACTGCATCCCCTTGGATTGTGGGAAGACACTGGAGAAACCCACAAAACACAGGAGAAGGTAACAGGAGACACAGAGAGCGGCAGCAGATGTGGATATGTAAAAATATTACCTTTCTTTTGACCTGCATTTCATTCCCACTAATTTATTTATGTTTTGCCGATATGAGCATTAACCGCTGTGACAAGCACTCAGAGGTAATGTTACAATAATTGCGTAGAAACCATTCGGAACGTTTCAGTCACTGATAAAACTTTAAGCGTATCACTGTGCCACGGGCAAAAAGGAAGAAAGTAAAAGCTTCAGCGAGCCGAGCTTCATCTGTTCTTCAGCTAGCTCCTGCAAACAGAACGTCACGTCAAATATGCGCCAAGGAAATCCACCGATCAATCACAGTCAGTAGCCTGTCTAGTCCTACCCAAAATAGAACAGTTTGATAAACAATTATACTGCTTACACTTTTTCCGGAGTCACAGCAACTGCAGAGGCATTGATTGGTTTTGGGAAGATTTTCTCATTTTAATTGGACCATTATTGCCTTATTAAGTGATTGTGTGTGACTTTGGTGTCACTGCCGGTATCTAATGAGATGAGTCACATTTTTAGTGTCAGGCAAAATACCACAATTCAAGAGATGTATAAACACAAGAATTATTCTGCTTCAATCACCAAAATCCAAATACTAATACAATTAAAATAGGCACTCACGTTTTTACATACACAAACAAACCCACACACACACACACACACACACAGTACATGTATTCATATCTTTATGGGGACTCTCCATTTATTTCTATGGGGAAAGCTGTGCTTATGCTCATTCGACTCCCACCCAGCCCTAACCATAACCATAAGTGCCGAAACAAAATAGTTTTTAATTTTCAGATTGCAGTCTCAGATATTTATATAATTGTGGTTACCCTTATGGGGACCAAATCATGAGTAAGCATTACGTTGTAGTTAACCATGCAGAGCTTCGGTTAGGAAAAAAAGTGGAGACAGGGCCAACAAAAGACTGGAAAAATTGTATAATGTTAAAACGAAACACCTGGTTGAATATCTCATACCTAATTAGGTTAATTGGCAACAGTAAGATGATTAGGTATAAAAAGAGCCTCCCAGAGCAGCAGGGTCTGTGCAGTGAAGATGGGGAGAGGTTTACCAGTCTGTGAAAGACTGTATGGGCAAATAGTGCAACAATTTAAGAATAATGTTCCTGAGTGTAATATTGGGTTTGTAATGTGACATGGATGTGACATGGATGTCTCTCTTTCAGTGCATATGTACTGCATTTAGTTTGTCTCCTATTCACTGGCCATCGTACACATTGAACTGAAAAAGGAGGTGAGAGAGAGAGTCAGAGAGAGCAGATATTATGATAGATGCCTCGCCTTCTACTTTGCCTCCCTGTGAGGAGACTCTTCTATTCCCAACAAAATAAGCAAATAAAACCCCCATCTTCTCTGGGAGGTGTCTATCAGTGTCCGGCGGGGGCCTCTCAGCTGCACTTAGTGAGGTGGCAGATGTGTTGTCAAGGGGGAAGGTGGCCTAACTTGTGCCTGAAGATTACCCCTCTACCTTCAGCCCGTGGCCACCGCAGAACGGTGACCTCCGAACTCTGCCGAGCGACGCTGACAGTGGCCAGGGTGACAAACCCGCACACGCCTCTGTCTCCGTATTCAGTGCCACAATGTAGCGGCTCATCCGGGGCGGTGGGGGCAGTGGGGAAGGGGAGCACGTATTTACCTCAATGTTCTCCAAATGTTCTCTTGCAAGACAGGGCCCCAGTCCCCCTCATTATCAGCCTGGCGCAGGCTGCTCTGTGCCGTGATTCAATTTGGCATCTGGGGCCCCGAGACGCTGAGTCGCAGCAGGAGGACCGGCCTACAAATCAGGCTGCGGCTACCAGCCCCTGCTGTCGCTCTGACCCCCAGCGCCAGAGCCGCCCGTGAATGTTCAGCTCTATGCTGCACGTGTGTATCTGCACGCATTCGCATGTATGTGTACATCCATATGGGGGAGGTACCAAATAATGGAAACACCACATGAAAGGAGGATTTAGCTCTGAAGCAGCTAAATCACACTTATAAACACCACTGAACCTTCATGAGAAGCACAGAAGGCGAGGCAAATTTTCACCTCCTTCATCCCCTGAAGAACTTGTTTTTGAAGAATGGTCCAATATCTCATTACGCACAGTTCTGGACTTGAACTGGAGGACCGACTGAAGCCGTTTTGAAGCCAAAGGGGGTCTAACTCCTTATTAGACCCTTGAAACTTGATGAAGCATTTCTATTCTATTCTATTCTATTCTATTCTAATGTACTGTTAGGTGATATTTTGTCCATCCCTGCTGCATGTGTATAGATAGATAGATGGATGATAGATAGGATTCTCTGTAAATGTATTTTCCATGTTCCCCTTAATTTTTTTAGTACATACACCAGTTTTCAGTTCCCTGGCCCAGTTCAGACATAAGAAATTCATAGAGTGCAGAATATACAGTACATTATTCCAGAACACTCGACATGCAATGTGCCCATTTCTTGTTTAACCTAAGCTATGCACATATCTAATGCGTTTCTTGAGATTTGTGCACTCACTTGACATGCCCTGTTACAAACTGTTTAAAAATCTCTAAATAAATTTTAATTTGGTTACATTAGCATTTCCCTGATTTCCCTGGTTCCAAGTCCCAATGTGCAAATACCACATGCTCGATAAGCTTGTTCAGTGGTTGTATATATTGACTTTATGCATCGATCCAGTATGAGCCAATTAAAATCACACCTGTGCTCAAAGGTTTAGTACTCACGAAAAGCAGGAACAAGGGAAGCACGTGACACTGTGAGGGCGTATCGAGGTCACTGCTAATGGAGGAAGCACGTCGCAAGCAAGGCCAAGTCTCAGACACTGCCAGCATCACAGTTATTTAAAAAGGCAGAAATTCATCGGGACATTTTCTCACGAATGAGCTAATGTTGGAATGACGCTCATGTGGGGATAGTTTGTGAAGCCAAACCAGTCAGGTCCTCGCTTCAAAGTGGTCCTGGCTTTTTTGTGTTTGGGCTGCACAGCGTCTCATGAATAGTTTACAAAGGCCCTGTGCTTTTTGGGCGCAGCCCACCTGTGCTGTCAGGCTTTAAGGATATGAGTCAGCTTTTCTAATCAACTTCACAGTCTTTGCCAATCGGGGGGGGGGGGGGGGGGGGGGGGGA
>JAODJU010000039.1:12531513-12542313 GCA_026776725.1 Gnathonemus echidnorhynchus
ACTATACCCTGAAGGGCATCTCAGCTCTCTGAACTGAGTTTCTTCAGTTCTTACCAAATGGCTCCGGCACACAGCTGCCCAGCTGCAGACGATGAATCGAAATTAACGCTGGGTGTCCGAGTCAAACGGCGCTTTGCTACGTCAAAGACCCAGCGCAAGTGCCAGGCAGGGGGCTTGTAGATTGCACAGATTGGACCGAGGTGGTATTCTACCCAGAAGGACGGTCACTCGAGGGAGTGGGTCTTGGCCGCCTCTCCGGATCCACATTATGTGAGCTCTCCATTGATAGGATGATAAAAGCCTCAAGGTAAGCAGTTTTGCTGTTCCATCATCATGCTCTATTCCTTGGTGCTCTTGCAGGGGCACTGTACCTTAAGCAGGCACAATTATTTCCACTAATGGCCAAAGAGGAGCCAGTCCAGATTTGTGTACCCAAGGAAACCACAGTTGGGCTCACGACTCTGTAAGAACCAGCATGCCCTCACTCTTGCCTCCTTCCGGATACTGGCAGTGACCCCATCAGGATTACGGTTCACCATGGTAAAGATATCACTTGGCAAACAGAAAGGGATTAATGCACGGGATGGACGACACATCAAGGCCAGTTCGGAGGCTTGTTTGTTCAGCTGCAGCTGTAGACTCCTTAAAAAATACTGAACCTATGAAATTACCATACAACAGCTTTAGCTGAGATGCTTAAATCGGCTGAAAATGCCTTTTGGCTTTTTTTTTTTTTATGGTTTCTTTTAGCAGTGTTTACTAATTTTATACTCTGTTTACGTGAAACATGTCACAGCTCTTCAGACCGAGTGAGGGATTTTCTGCTGTAAGCTGTCATCACATCTAAAACGAGCGTCTGGGCTGTTCCAATTAGCTCACGCATGAGCGGTGCGGCCTTCTGCTAAGAGGCGGTCGAAGAGGGGAACGAGGGGCAAGCACAGGGAGCAGAAGCAAAGGTATTAATCCCGGGGAAGCGAGTAAATATGGCTGGTGGGATCTGTGATTTTGGGAAAAACCATTTGGGACCAAAGAGGGGCCTGCATCAGAGTCAGGGCAGGGTGCTTTAAGGGGGACCCGGTCGCTGGTACATCAGCAGACCCAGGTGGTTTCACTCATCCGGCGAGCTTCTTAATTTCACACCGGTGAATCGGCACGATAAGCCGCGAGCTCGGAAACGGGCTGAGGCGGTGCCGCGGCCACCTCGTATGGGCGGCTCGCGGAAGGCGCGGGACGCAGACCCAAAAGCCAATAGGCTGGTTTTGCTCCTATCGTGCACGGCAACACAGAGACGAGCCCTTGTTGGACCCTATACGTCGTCTTGATGTACTGTATGTGGATGCACTAGCTAAAGAGTAATTATGGAGACAAAATGATTATTTAATGAAAAGAGATCTGGTTTATCGTTATCGAGGAAAATGCGTGATCTATGTCCCGGCCCACAGCTAACAGCAGGCAGCTTCCTTGCATCCTACCCCAATGGTGTTTATTTCCCTGCTTTTTAAATAACACCAATCTCACACACTTTTTTCACCTCCTGGGAGCCAGTCAAAGCACGAGACACTCGAAAATTATCCTGCATATCTAGTGAGAAATAAATGTAAGTGGTGCTGAGGACTCGGATGGTGCATTTACACTTACGGAAAAAATGAGTTGTTTCTCTAATCGAAATGATGATTCCGATTTGGCATTTCTGCATCTATTCTGTAATTCTGCAAAACCACTCTGTCACTTACAGGAAAAAAACCAAACATATTAGAAGTAACTGAATATCTACCAGACATCACATGCATTTTCCCACACTGCTGCAGGTTATCTGTTATGCAGTGTTTAATTTCAATTTATTTAGTTTTTTGTTGGGTTCTCCGTGCATCCCTGCTTCTGAGTGTAAATTGATCTGCAGCTGATTTAGTTCTGCCTGGATGTAAAAACCACTCCTCCCAGCAGCCGTCGTCATGCATAATTGCGGCAGCATTCTGCCTGGTGACTGTTGTGCATTCTGGTGAGCACAGCAGAGGGGAAACTCTCTTTGGCACACTGTTTCGATTCCGGGGTCACTGGGGACCCCGTGTCTCTAAAAGTCACCCAGCTTAAGAGGGAACATTCCCACAACTTTAGCCAACTTCACGTGAAGATCTTCTCAAAGCTGGCAGAGAGGCATTCTTATTGTAACATTAATGGAACGATATTTTCAAGTTTTAGATTATAAAAAAGGCTCTGTCAATGTCAGCACCATATATATATATATATATATATATATATTTTTTTTTTTACCTGAAGATCCTTTTAATGCAATTCATCTTGAAAATTATTGTTTTATACCACTTTACTTGAGGGGACACAAGTAATGTAGTATTATGTTGTTACTTATTTATTAATTAACTACAAATTTAGGGCAAGTTACAAACTGATGTCAGATTTGATCATCACTAATGAATTATCACACATCTTTTACCTCAAGCAAATACTATATTTGTTACTATATCTGTAACTTATGTAAACCTTTGTGAACCACTGAAGGAAATACTGTAGGAACAATACATATATATACATACTGAATAACACACGCAAATTACTGATCTTCATCGTGAATTGTGGTGCATCATTTATCACAAACAGTTACTATATTTGTTACTACATCTGTTAATTCTGTAAACCTGTTTGAACTACTGAAGGAGCAAGTAATGAATAACACAAGTAAAATACTGATGTCGTGTTAGTTCATCATTAAGGAATTATGACTTTTGTTCTAAGTAGCGTCTATATTTGTTCATGATTTGTACTTTAGTAGCAACTGAGTTATTACTTAGTATTTGTGCCCCCTCAAGTAAAGTGTTGCCGATATTACTTTATAAATGTGCTGTTTGGGGATATTGCAAACAGGCCATGCAGCTTCGAACCCATGATCTTTGATTGACAGTGTTACCATGTTACCCGCTGCTCTGCTGTGACCTCCCTTCGCTTGTTCTTTGCAGGTCTTAGTTGTAGTTATAGCAGTAGTATAACGTTCTGGGAACGTCAGGAAAAGTGAACACTTTGAACGTTTCCATACCTTAGCCGTAAAATTCTGTAAACATCCCTGGAATGAAAAATTGCTAGCTGAGCATGTGGTCAGCGGCTGGCCCTCTTTCAGGGGCTGCCATCTTTAGCCTGAAAGCTCAGTCGTTATCGTGCCACGCAGCTGCGCAGAGGCATTATCTTCGTAGGTGGGGCTTTGTCCCTGCGGAGACCCCACGGCGACGCCGTGATCCTTCTCAGCCCATCGCTTCCATTCTTTCATGCACTTCCACTCCAAGGACAGTGATAAGAAAAAACAGGATTTATTGGTATTTATGGGTAAAAAGGAACGAAATGGAAGCATAAACAAGCAGCATGATGGGGGGGAAGGAACTGGGTAAACAGCACCGGGTCCTCCGTGCTGAGAAAATGAGGCTTCGCCAAACGCCTGAGATTTTAATTACAAAGCTAAAAATAATGAATTAATCTAGAAGGTTCAGCAGTTTGGCCTAAAGTAAACAGATTTTATATAGAGGTTAAATAGGTGTGGAGATTATTTAAATAAAGAGGATTTCACATTGAAAGGGGAGCTCGACCAAACAAATGCTGACACTGTGTGCATGCTTTCGGCTTTTGTAAATGCTTTTTTCTTTTTAATACGTCGTCAGTTCCCAGTGGAAGCACGTTGCCTCTGTCTTTCAGGTAGATAATAGACTCTTAACAGGAAACACTCGCCACATAGTATTTTGCTCTCCTTCTCCGTCTACCTGCGTCTTGCTGTGTCACCATTCAGACCCTGGCCAGTCACAATGGAGTACATGGAATGAAGATGCTTCAGGGCTTCATGGATGGACCGAGTTCAAGTTGGGGTCCTCAGGAGTCAGCTGGTGTTCCAGAGCATGAGTATGTATTCATAATACCATAGTTTATAGGTATTATAAGGTTACATGACACTGCAGCCCTGTTCTGGATAAGTGGTTGGAGGATGGATGGATGGATGGATGGATGGATAAATGATGAGTGGATGACTGGATGGAGGGATAAATGATGGATTGATGATTGGATGGATGGATAAATGATGGATGAAAGGATAAATGATGGGTGGTGGATGGATAAATGATGGATGGATGGATGGATGGATGGCAGGTGGATGGATGGATGGATGGGTGGTGGATGGATGGATGGATGGATGGATAAATGATGGCGAGACGGCTGTGTTACTCCACAGGCTTGCATGCTGATATATAGGAGAAGTGGTAAGAGCAGCTTTCAGGTGTCCTCAGGAGCTCCACAGGAGCTCTTCTCAAGCATGATCATTCGTCACCGCAGGCCATGAACCCACATGACTCCCCCACACTTCCGCCCCCCTCGAACCATTTTTAAAGCCCCGCGCTTTCAGGCCCGACCTAAATAATGCGGCGTGTTTATTTTGTGTCAGTGGCGTTTATCACCACTGCCCTGTACCATGGCAGCCTGTACTCCTAATTGGACAGATGCTCCATGGAGAAAAGACAAGCCCAGTCTCCCGCGTTAGGACCTGAAGAGAAATGGGGTCGTTAAAAAGAGAGAGAGGTCCACAATAAATATACAAATGCACAGCGTGCTCCGTTCCCTACGTTGCTATTTCCTCCAAATGCAACCAAATCACCATGATGGGATTCGTAAACACACAATAAACAGGCAGTTTGCGAATTAGGATGGAATGCATGTTTAAGGCCACTCAGAAAGGCACCGCTTATCAAGCCACACCCCCATAAACAACCACAACATAAACATGCATCACATTTTATCCATCTGTCTATTAAAACTATGCAACAGGCAGGAAAAACGTAATATAAAATATATTGTGCAAATACTGCAAAATGCATATATTTTTATTAGGGTATCATATAATAAATAACAGGTAAATAATGGCTGTGGTGTTAAACGACACGCACATTGAAAAGATGTCAGGGTGAAACAGACATAATGATGCGTCCACAACGAGAATCTGAAGGGGGGTTAGGTAAAATAATATTTGTGAACCCCCCTTGAAGTTTGTTTGCTACTGATCAGACACATAGACAGTTTCCAAAATTATGAGTTTGAATCCCCCTTGAAATTTGCTTCCGAAACCTACCCAAAATGTGCCAAAATTTATTGCCGGTTATGGAAGTAACAGATAGGAGGCTGTACGTGCAGCTAAAGGTGTCCAGCCATGTTTTTTTTTCATGTTTTTTACTCTGGCTGGCTGTCATAGGAAAGAGGCTGTCTGAGGTATCTGGGTAACAGACAGCTGCTCAGGCTGGCCCCAGATCACTCAGCCAGCCCGACCCCCCCATGACAGGCTTCATTTCCGCCCTGTGTGTTTAACTCCTGAGTGGTGGGTCCCCCCCCCCGGCCCTAGTCCTCACCCCCGCCCACCTCCTCGCCTTGGCCATCACAAGCAGGTCTTTCATTACCACTTGAAAGACAGTGGACACAAAAGCCGCTCCGGAGGCCGACGGCGACACGCTGTGCGCCGCCACGTCTTTACCTGCAAGCAGAGCCGCGCTTCAGGTCGCGGCGTCAGTGCGACTCGACACTGGCGACGTCTGCACTGAAGCATGATGGGAATTAATGGTGACAATAAATTCAGGGGTCATCTTCTGTTGTGTAAATGGTGGAATCTTATCACGAAGAGAGGAAATACTGTAAAGCAAAGTACAGCTTTATTGTAATTCCAGGCACAGTACACAGTGAAACAAAGTAACCTTCCCCATACATCCATGGTGCATCATTCATGACAGGACAGACATTAGAGCACTAAAGACATTGTTTTTTTCCGGGGTAATTTACATATTATCAATAATTTAAGGGAAGGGGAGACAGAGGGAAAATTGCAAGCAATATTTACTACTAACATAACATGCATTTCAAACAATGAACAGGCACACTACATACACTGGGAAATTAGTGCATGAAGTACTGTGTATTCTTAAAGTTGCCTTGCGTTGATTTTTCGTTTCATTTTCATATTGAATATATTCACACCATTTCCCTATTAAAAATATGTATAGAGTTACAAGTATTAGTGTTTCTCTGTGATGCACTGTGCCTAATACTTGCCTAACCAGAGAAAGTTTTCGCCGAAACTGCAGAAGTTCTTTGTCCCGCTGCAGACAGCAGGCAGCAGCTGCGGTAGGCCTACTGCTAGCTGACACACAGCACGCGTTTCCAAGTCTCCTCCGCATCAGCACCGCCTGGGAAGTGGAGAGCAGCAATACTAATACCTGTCGCATATCCCCAAATCAGAATTCCCAGCTTAGTCTCGTGGATGAAACTGTCCGGCGGAGTGACAAGCTTGTCACCCACCGAGAAAATGCACGATGTCCGTTTGCGTGAGGAGAGATCCCCATCGCTAGTAATGGGGTCCAGAAGAGTATGAGGACATGCTGCATTGCATCTCGATTCCTCACCCGTCCTGGCATCCCCACCGGCGGCTCTCCGGGTCTGAGATGATCGAACACGCTGTCACTGACGCGGCAATGGCTATCAGATGCCAGCGAGCTTGTGGACACGCTGGATTCTGTGAAGTTTTCCGTTCGTTCTCTCAGCAGAAACTCTGACAGACAGGTTACTGCCGACTGAGCCGTATTCATTACACTAAAACTATAAGAGCTGCTTACAGGAGGATATGAGCTGCAGCCATACTTACAGTATCATTTTATTCTACTAGCAGGGATTCAACTGAATATAATTCAAACACAATATCACTCAAAGTAGGTCAATTAGCAAACAGGGCCTGTAATTTAAGTTAGTAATTGAAATAAGTATAGAAATATACAATATCAAATGCTATGAATGTGTAATATTTGTACAAATCATTGTGTACATAATTAGTGATGGCATTACTGAGAGAAAACATTATTATTAGACAAAATATATTTGTATGCCTGCTAAACTGTAAATTGTAACTACATAATAATGCTTAAAAAAACCATGCAAGAAAGCATTACTGTATGTCAAGTATTTTAAATATTTATGTTTACACTTATGTATATTTTGAGATTAAAAAGAGGACTGAAGTATAAAATTCAACAAAACTTACGCCGCTTGTATAAAGCATAAATCTTGCCTAAAAGTCTCACATCGCTATCTACCAGCAGCAGAACGCAGAAATTTAATTGACGATCGCCTCAGAAAGTTAGCAGATAATACCACAGACCCAATTAAGCCAGATGTACTCCTTGCTTACTTTTCCCCCTTGTAATCATAATAAAATTCTATTTAGTGCTGCGTTTTATCAATGGCGCTGCTGCCGGTTTGCAAGGAAATGCAATTATAATCAAATTATCTGCGTGATGCACATGGAAGTTGCATTTCACCGGGAACAAGTCAATATTCGGTGCCCTGTGAAGGCATGAAGAGATGCAGTGTCGCTCGCGGCGTCCTCACAGGCGTCTTTGTCCTCCTCCTTCTGTGGGGCTGCCCTGGAATCACACAGACCTTGTTTTTATCACCTCTTAAATGCCCCGGTAGAGGAAGCTTGGCTGGCGTACAGCAGATCACGCTGCTTTGGAACACCTTCTCCCACGCCTCCGTATGCTCCTCAGAAGTCCTGGCGTGGCACGGGAGGCTTTGAAGGGGGCCCCCCGTGAGAGGGCAGGCCTGCGCGCATTAATCTGCGGCCCCTCTCCGTGGGACGCTCTCTCTGTCCCTCACACGTGCGAGGGGCCGTGACCTGAAGCCCCCGGCTGCCCACGAGGGACCCTGACCTTGCAAAGCACAACCATGACATTTCGTTCGAAGAATGTCAGGATGGACATTATTTAAAATAACAAACTGAACGTAAAACAGTGTAAGATGATCTAGTTAAAAAAGGCCTTTTCCCACCCCTTCCTTCCATTTAAGTTTTTGTCTTTTTCTATCTATCTGTGTTTTTTATCTGTCTCAACCATCGTTCTGTTTTCCCACCGGGACGCTAAAATACTTTCTGGCTAAACGGTGCTTTTATGTTCTGTTGCGCGATGCTGTTTCCTTAGCTGGAACTGTCAGGTATTTGTGCAGCTACATCTGTTGCTAGTTTGGATTGAGAGCTTTAGCCAGATGTGGCCGGCAATTCCGTGCATAAAAAGCAAACATTAGAAATGGCATCCACCATCTGCTGGTGTGGAAATCAGAAATATAAGCTTTAAAATCTCGCTGCTCCGGCCCCTATGGGAAACAAAACAAAATTTGTATTCATTTCCCACTCAAGATCGACCGTTTCCTTATGTGCTTTTATCTGGAACGGAAGCTGTGACAAGGTCAGGCCTTCAGGAAAATCCCTACATTTTAAACACAGAAAGTGTCATGTCCGCAGATAGGAAGGTTTTGCTCAGGCCAGGGAGGTTGCAAATTGAAACACCCCCATGGAAGGTCCCTCATGTCAAAGCGGACGTGACATTGAAGCTGAGCTGCCGACTCATTGTTGAAGGGTCCTGAAATTTAAAGCAAATAAATATGACTGTTTATTGTGTGGAAGGCAAGCCGGCAGCCATCTTGCACCCCACTTGACATTCTGACAGTGCGCTGTGTTTCAGAAAGTATGGGCTGGTACAAAATTCAAGAAGCTGTTTGTCAGCTCTCCTACCCCAGCATCAAAGCAGAGCTGTGGAAAACGGCCAGGGGTCGAGTGCCTGACTGAAACTCGCCATCTGAATCGCGTCTGTAGGAGTGTGTTTGGATTGGTCACGTTGAGGCGGTGTTGGCCGTTGCTGTGGCTAAATGGATGAGTGTGGAACACGGGCTTTGTGCAGTGATGGGCCCAGTATAGATGGGGCCTCTGGGAAATAAAACAGGAGAACAAACCTGTGATTGCAAGGCTGGTATCTGATTGGCAGTGAAGCCTGGATTCAATCTGGACACTGTGGGATTTAACAAGCTGTCCATCCTTTGTTACTTATAGCCAGGCCTGTGGTGATATCCACACACGCGCAGCACTTTGCTTAAATACTGAGCCTAAATTAGTGCCAGGACGTCCTAATTGAACCAGTCTGTGTGTCATCTGCCTGCATGCCACTGAAACTTTTCTATTGCGGTCGCCATTCTGAATTTCTGCTTAAACCCCCTTGCAGGGTTGCCAACTTTTATCAGCTGTCTACCGTGGGATTTTCAATTCGAGACAAGTCTGCACCTACATTTGCATGCATGTTACAGTTTTATTACCTTGTAAATAGTCTGTAGGGTTTGCAAACTACCCCAACGCTCTTGGTGTAGCTAATTTTAGGTTTATAGTGGAATAATATAGATTTGCCATAATATTTCTTGTGTGAGTGTGAGTCTGAATACGTGAGTGTCACGCCAGATGTGTGAGAGTTAGCCACCCTGCACATGTGGTTATGCACTATGACTCATTAGCTGTCTGCGTCCCCTGTGGCTGGAGACCAGCTCACCGTCTGTCATACCTACATGGTGAATTCTGGTGTAGGCTGGACCCCTAGAGCAATGCACCAATGTGTGTGCTACTCTTCATTTCCGCTGGCCTGTAAGCACCATCCAGGATGGGTGGAAAAAAAAAAAAAACATTACTTCTCCATACCCCAGATCATACCAGGACACGTGCTATAAATGTCAAATCATCAACACCTTTCAGACCGGGGACAATATCTTTTCAAATGCATAGGAAAGATTAATATGCCAGCATTTGTCAGAGAAAGTATGTTTTTATAGCTGTCAGTGTAGAAAAATGAACGTATGTGAATTAAAGATGATTACTGCATACTTTACAGTATTAAAAATACAGGCACGTCCCCTTGATGAATTCTGCTAATTAAGAATCATCACCTCCTATTCCATTTCTCACTGACTTGAGATTGTTGTGCTGCCCTGAAAAGTTAGAGAAAGGATTGGCACTTTTTTATATAAGCTTTAGTGGTTTAGCGGGGGTGGGGCTGGCTGGAGGGCTTGCTAATTAACAACCAGGTCCCTGGATAAGGCAGAGCTGCTCTGACCTGCCCTTGCTCTGGAACTTCATGCAACTGAAAGCATATTTCATGTTTTTTATACTCACTCTCCTAAATTTTCAACCAAGAGTGGGCAATGTCCTTAAAGCCAGCATTAAAGAGATACAGAGTATTTTTCATCATAGGAACATTACCAACATGTCTAAAGGAACAAGGTAATATAGCTGTTAGTCGATGCTGTTTCTCCTCCTTCTGAGTAAAAATTGGGAGTGTAATCAATACCTACATCTAAAACTCATCTGTGGTTTTGACATCTTAGTATCAGCTCCTGCATCATGTGTTTATTGTTAACTTTAGGGAATACACACACATATTTTTTCTGAAGGGTCATCAAGAACCTTTGATTTATTAAAAAAGATGAAATTAAATGAAAGCCACACACCCTGATTCTATAGTCTGGAAAATACTCACAGCAAGGCTCACTTGACTTCATCCGAAGCCTAATAACTGGTGCAATGTGTTGCCGAAATAAACCGGATAGTGAGATTTCCATTGCAAGAATTTGTATTACATCATAAAGAAGTTTGTTTCAGTCAGGAAAAGCACAGAAATGCAATGAAGAAGCCCTAAATATTTTACCACTCTATTGGTCAGCATGTGTATATTTGTCTGCTACTTATACATGGGTTATTTTAGGAGAGGTTTTGAAATGGCTAAGCTAACACACTGTGAGAGACTTAATATCTCAGTCTTACGCCGATGTGATATATAAACAACATTTTCTTTCACTGCCTAGGACTTTTGCATAGAATTGTACATATATTTGTGATGCCCCGGACAGACACAGGAGGCAGACCCCGAATTGCAGTAGCCAACTGGTTTATTGTGGCAGAAATCGAAT